>CM071865.1:26762113-26783574 GCA_036759665.1 Gynandropsis gynandra
GATATTTATCTACGTCAAACATTTTGCATTCGCACGTTCTTTTTTGAAGACCCACTACAAATCTTCTATCTATCTCATTTCTCACCTCATACTCATCACTCAGACTGTTCAATTCAATAACATCATACTTGGATGCATGTCCAAACCATTCATATAACGTTTTCTCAAAGTAAGGTGTTAACTTTTGAGAATCATCACCGGTAGCTGCTTCCAACCTATACCTATTGAACCATTCCACTGTCTTTCCCAAACAAATATCTAAAAGCCCTAGGATCGTAAATTTTTTTGACTTCTTCAACGTTGAATTTATTGACTCGGCACCATTAGTGTTTAATAAGTTGTACCTTTCCCTCTTAAATTTACATCTTGCCCACTTAACGAGATAAAGTCCCTCTTTATCCAAATACTTTGCAACATTAGGATACCTGCGCAAAGGTCTGAAAGGTAAAAAATGGCCACAAAGGTCACAACATTACAAAGGTGGCAATGGGTACAAGGGTCGCAGGGGTACGAGGGTCGCAGAGGGTACAAGGGTCGCAGAGGTGCAAGGGTCACAGGGGGTACAATGGTCGCAGGAGTACGAGGGTCACAAAGGGGTCAAAGGGTCGCAGAGGTACAAGGGTCGCAAATGGGTACAAGGGGCGCAGAGGTACAAGGGTCGCAAAGGGTACAAGGGTCGCAGAGGTCACAAAAGTCACAAAAGTCATTTTTTGTACCTGGCCTTCAAATCATTCAATAGCACTTCAAATTTGTTTTCCGTGTATGCTCCTGCACATTTGAAGAACATTTCTTCCGCAAGAGTATCACCCTTTGAAGTCTTTCTACGATGGCCTTTAGTGATGTAGCTCTTTATATTGTGCGATATATGACGCACACAAAAACCATGATCAGCTTCTTTATACACTTCTTTGACTGTTTTGATCAAGCTTTTATGGCGATCAACTATCACAACGACATCACGTCCGTCCGGTATTACCTGTTTCAATCTTGACATAAACCACGTCCATGATTCGTTCTTCTCTCTGTCGACTATTCCCCATGCAAGAGGATAATGGTGATGTTCACCATCTTGCACGGTTGCCATAATCAATGCTCCCTTGTACACTCCTGTCAGAAATGTCGCATCCACAACAACCACTTTACGCATGTATTTCCATCCCTTTATAGCCGCTCCGATAGCCATAAAAAGGTATTTGAAGCTTTTCCCATCAATGTCGTACTGAAGATCTGCGACAGATCCGAGATTTCTTTTTATAAACATGTGCAACCACCCTAGAAGCCTCCTATAATGTTCAAAGTCATCACCATGAATATCCTTTTGAGCATCGCATTTGCCTCTTAATGCCATCAAATACGATACATTGGCACCATATTTTGCTTTTACACGAGCCATCAATTCTTTTACTGGAGGTGTTTCATAATTTCCGGCATATTCCTCTTTAAAATAATCTTTAACCATTTGCGTTGTACCCTTTGTAGCTTCGGTTCGTTTAGATACATGTGAACAGTTATGAATGAGATGGTGTGTTCTCACACTAAACCGTTTGGAATTCGGGATTGCTGCCACGCGTAATTTCCATTTACAACCATTTCCGTCAAACTTGCATCGTACTTCCCACAGCTTCGTATCTGATCTCAATGTTGTATATCTAAATGAAGCTTCGATTGAACATTTCCTTACAAATGCCTGTACATCCTTCTTGCTATCAAACTGTTGCCCAATTTTAAGATCCATTCCATCTTCGAACTCGAAGATATTATTTTCGCTATTGTGAACTACCATTTCCGAGTTGTTCTCACCATCACCATACTTATGCTCTGTTGGCACATCAGAATCAACTTTATTACTGCCACAAAAAACTCCATAAACTACCACATTCATGGCACACCCACCATCTTCTCTTAACCCGCTTGTATATTCACTATCAGAATTATCCGAATCCAAAATATCTATTGTTTCCTGATTACTCTCAACTCTTCTTTTGTTATCTAGACCTACAATAACACAGTCATCATAATCTAAAACATCTCGATCCTCACCTTCTTTAGCAATGCTTCCAAAAGCAGGAACCAGAGGCTCAATTTCCCTCTCAATTTCGATTTCACAATTCACACTTGCCGATTCTATCTCCACATACAACAGTGGTCGAATTCCTCTTATGCGATCGAACAGATAACAAATAAGATGTTTGTCATTCATTATTTATGTCGGCTTCATATTTTCATAAATATTGGGCAAATAGCTTAACTTCAACTTCGTTGTATTATTTCCCACCATCATCTTTGCGCATAACTCAAAATTAGTTGCTAGTATGCCAGACTGACCGGAGGACATAAGAAAAATACTCTCTGGTTTTCCTAAACTTTGGTATGTCAGACTACCCGGAGGACATAAAAAAATACTCTCTGGTTTTCCTGAACTCTACCAACCCATTCAGATTCTCCATTTGGGTTTTTTCTCATTTACCATCATACAAAAAATAAATCAGTGTGATTTTCTCATCCACCGTATCCATTACACCTGTAACAAAAACATAAAAAGAGGGGTAAATTCTGTGACCCACTGTGACCGTGCGACTCGATGAGAATCTGTGACCCAGTGCGACCGTGCGACCCTTGTACCCCTGCGACCCTTTGACCCCCCTACGACCCTTGTACCCCTTTGCGACCCTTGTACCCCTTTGCGACCCTTGTACCTCTACGACCCTTGTACCCCTTTGTGACCCTTATACCCATACGATCCTAGGACCCCTGCGACCCTTTCAACCCTTTGCGACCCTCGGACCCCTGTGACCCTTTTACCTCTGTGACCCTTTGAACCCTTTGCGACCCCTTTCCCATGTGACCCCTGGACCCATGCGACCCTTTGAACCCTTTGCAACCCCTTTGCCATTCGACCCTTGGACCCCTGCGAACCTTTGACCCTTTGCGGCCCCTTTACCCTTGGACCCATGCGACAACCTTTGATCCCTTTGACCGCTCGATGAGACTCTGTGACCCAGTGCGACCGTAAGATTCTGTGACCCACTCTGTCACCTTTGACATTGCAATAAATATGGCTCGTTTAGACTCGTTTTCAATAATTGCAATAAACACAAGAGAAACACGAAAAACTCACTATACATACCTGGTTTTTCTGCGGAACGTGCTTAATTGCATGCTTCTTTGTTGGCAACAAACGATTTCAACCTATTGGCAGTGAATCTGATGCCGATTTCAAGCTATTCTCGCCGAATCTGTTGTGGTGTGGGGGAATAGTAATTTTCGCACCACAGGAGAGAGAGAAATAGAGGTGCTCTAGAGGAGAGAGAAAAAGTTTCGACAAGGGTAATATGGGATTATCAATATTTTAAGGGCAGATTTGAAGTTGAAACTTTTTTTTTCATCCAAGGGTATTTTTGAAGTACTTTAGCCCTACAAGGGTATTTTTGAAGTTCCCCATATATTATTGTGTTCTTTTTGTAGAACTAGCTTTTTGAATTCTAACTAGAAAATTACATATTTGACATTCTATTAAAAAAACATTTAATTTCTCTACCCATTTCATAGCCCAGGTTGAAAAACATACATTTTCAAAACCATCAATATCGCAATTCGATCCTCACAATTCTCACAAGTGAATCTCCATGAATTAACTTCTGTAACAGCAAAACCTGTATTGGATTGGGGAACGAGGAAACGCATAGCATTAGGAGCCGCCAGAGGGTTGTTGTACTTACACGAACAATTCGACCCAAAGATCATTCATCGAAACGTGAAGGCGGCGAACATACTCCTCGACGACTTCTGTGAGGCTGTCGTCGAAGATTTCGGATTGGCAAAGCTGTTGGAGCACCGCGAATTGCACGTCACCACCACCGTGAGAGGGACGATGGGTCACATCGCGCCTGAGTACTTGTCAATGGGACAATCCTCAGAGAAGACAGATGTGTTCGGCATCGGGATTCTTCTGCTCGAACTTATTTCTGGGTTGAGAGCTCTCGTATTTGGTAAGGCCGCCGACCAGAAAGGAGACATGCTTGATTGGGTAAGGAAAAATGTTTCTTTTTCTTTAAAGTGTCGATCGAAAGGATGGAAGAAGAAGATCGATAGAAAAGGGGCATTCATCTCTGGGTTTCTGTCCCTGAAGTATTGGTTTTTTACTTACAGGTGAAGAAAGTGCACCAAGAGAAGAGACTAGAGCTAATAGTAGACAATGACATGAACAACGACTACGACCTAATTGAAGTTGAAGAAATGGTTCGAGTGGTGTTGGATGAATCTTTGTGTGTGAATTTGTGTCCACTTTAATGTGGTCAATACATGCACCTTGGTCATGAATCAATACATGCATACACCTTGGTCATTCTTTATATTTAGTGTCTTTGTGGAATTTTAGTAGTTTGTAGCATTTAATTATCGTTAACTGTTATGTAAATATGGGTCTATAAATAGAGGAGGAAAAACGAGAAAGCTACAACAATTTCTAGCACAAAATCCTTTCTTTTTCCGAGTCTTTCATTCTCTCTAAAGGGCAAAGTCTAACATTTGGTACCAGAGTTTCTTGGTTCGAGAGTTTGAGAGATGTCGGGTTCTACTCAAGGTCAGTCCCACAGTCCGCAACGTGAAGGAGTGAGGCGTCGCTCCCAACCACCACGTGAGAGACCGCGACACCGTGATGATCGTGATAACGGTGAGCGCGAGGTGGTGGTTTATCAAAGCTTTCTATGGAAGAGGTTACCAGGAGGTTAAAGGTGGCGGAGGAGCGGTATGAGCAAGAGGCCACCATGCAGGGCGTGGGGGGCAAGCTCTATCTCACTGAGGAGCAGTGGACCGCACGTACCAAGGAGCGGGGCTCCAAGTCGGCACGTGCATGGCACGTGAACAATCACCAGCCTCGTAGGTCGTGCAAGAAAGGCGGCGACAGTAGCACCAATTCGGGGAATGACAAGTGCTACAACTGCGGGAGTCGTGGTCATTGGGCAAGGGATTGTCGCAAGCCCAAGAACGAGCAGGTGAATCTGGTTCAGGTGGAGGAGACCATGGACCAACCGGCGCTTCTCATGGCGCAGATATGTGAAGTCACCAATTCGGAGGCACCAGCACCACTCCGTTTCAAGGAACCGCGTGCTCAAGCGTTCCTTGGTATCAGTGTCGACGAAGATAGTATTGAGGGTTGGAACCTGGACACAGGGGTCACAAATCACATGACGGTCGCAGGGACGTCTTCGTTGAATTGGATCGGACGGTGGTAGGAACGGTGAAGTTTGGCGATGGCTTTGTTGTTGACATCAAAGGTTGTGGTACAATCTTTTTTGCAGGTAAACATGGGGAGCACAAGGTGCTCACAGGGGTCTACTTTATCCCGCGCCTGAGGAACTCAATCATCAGCATTGGTCAGCTCGATGAGAACGGGTTGCACGTGGAGATTGAGGATGGAGTGTTGTGGATCTGGGATCAGTAACAACGTCTTTTGGCGAAAGTCTCACGTGGCCGAAATCGCTTGTACGTCCTTTCGTTGAAAATTGCTCAACCGATTTGCCTTGCTACACGTCATGGCGATGATGATTGGAGTTGGAATGATCGGTTTGGGCACATCAGCTTTGACGCCATAGAGAAGATGGGGCGACATGGCTTGGTAAAGGGCCTTCCGCAGTTGGAGCACGTGGAGAAGTTGTGTGACACTTGTGTCATCACGAAGCATCGACGATGTGTTTTTCTAAAGGAGGCCAAGTACCGCGCTGTGACACCACTCGATCTCGTCCATGGAGATCTATGTGGTCCTATTACGCCGGTAACACCAGGAGGCAAACGCTACTTCTTGTTGTTGGTGAACGATGCCACCCGTTTCATGTGGGTTGTCCTCCTAGCTGAGAAGGGCAGTGCACCAGAGACTTTCAAGCATTGTCAGGTGGTTGTGGAAGGTAAGAGTGGACAGAATTTGAGAGTTTTTCGTACAGACAACATCGACGAGTTCACTTCCTCTGAATTCGTCTCCTACTGTGCGGAGAAAGGCGTGACTCGTCATTTTTCCACGCCCTACACTCCTCAGCAGAACGATGTAGTGGAGCGGCGGAACCAGATCGTGGTAGCCATGGCACGTGCCTTGTTGAAGTAGAGGGGCATGCCGGCGGAATTTTGGGGAGAAGCAATCACCACAGCGGTGTTTCTCTTGAATCAAACCCCCACGAAGAGTCTTCCGAGAAAGACTCCTTACGAGGCATGGTAGTGGCGTAAGCCTGCTGTGCATTTCTTGCGTGTCTTTGGTTGCAGGGCATACACAAAATACATGCGACAACTCCAGAAGCTGGATGATCGCAACCTCCCTGTTGTGTTCATTGGATATGCAGAAGGAGTGAAGGGATACCGCGTCTTGGATCCAGTAACGCGGCGTGTGCATATCTCTCGAGATGTCATCTTTGATGAGGATCATGGCTGGGAATGGGCAACTGCAAACGACGACCAAAGGTCTTCCAGTATCTTCACCATTGTGTACCCAACCCCTGGTCACGTGGTTGATGCGGGAATTCCAGGTGAGCAGAGCTCCGGGGGAGTAAGGAGCCCAGGCCAGAGCTCGGGGGGAATAGAGGTCGAGAGAGCAGGGGACGGGGAGTTGAGAACATTGGAGCAGAGGGCTCGGGAGCAGAGGCGTAGGGCGCTCTGGTTCCTGAATTTGTGACGCCCCTGCAAGACGACTCCGCGAGGCGTGATGCGGTGCATTCCCCTGATGTCCCACTAAGGTATCATACTTTGGCTAACCTGTTTGGGAATAGGGACGGGGTCCCAGCTCCCAGACACCTTTTGCAGGAGTTGGAGGATGCAGAGCTGCACTTGGCAGCACCAGGGGGGCCTTGCTCGTTTGCTGAAGTAGAGAGCGACGAGGCATGGCGAACCGCGATACAGGAGGAGATTGATGCCATGGTGCGAAATCAGACATGGGATATTTTAGACCTTCCTCGAGGCCATCATCCAATTGGTCTCAAGTGGGTCTACAAGGTGAAGAGGAACGAGGCCAGGGCGGTGGTCAAGCACAAGGCACACCTCGTCGCTCATGGCTTTGTTCACCAGGCCGGTGTGGATTTTGACGAAATCTTTGCACCTGTTGCTCGGATTGAGTCCGTTCGTCTGCTACTTGCTCTTGCTGTCTAGGAGCGGTGGTCTGTTCACCATATGGATGTCAAATCTGCCTTCCTGAATGGAAATTTGAAGGCGGAGGTGCACGTGAAGCAACCGCCGGGATTTGTTGTTTCTGGGGAAGAAGGCAAAGTTCTCCGCTTGCGTAAGGCGCTCTATGGCCTTCGTCAAGCACCAAGGGCATGGAACGCAAAGCTCGATAGCACCCTGAAGCAGCTTGGTTTCATGCAGAGCGAGCATGAGCATGCGGTGTATCGACGAGCCCAAGGCGGAACGGCTCTACTTGTTGGGGTCTACGTGGATGATCTCATCATCAATGGATCATCCAACGTGGCCATCAAGCAGTTCAAGGAGGAGATGATGACCCAATTCCAGATGAGTGATCTTGGATTGCTTTCGTTTTATCTTGCAATTGAGGTTTTGCAGGAACAAAGCGGAATCAGCTTGTGCCAGGGGCATTACGCGATGCAGATTTTGCGCCTTGTTGGCTTGGAGGGTTGCAATCCCTCCAATACCCCCATGGAGGAGCGGCTTAAGCTTAGCCACAATAGCACAACATCAGAGGTGGATGCCACGAGGTATAGGCATCTTGTTGGGAGCCTGAGATACCTCGTCCACACACGACCCTACTTGGCTTTTGCAGTTAGGTTCGTGAGTCATTTCATGGAGAGACCTACAGAGGAGCACATGGTGGCGGTGAAACGCATTCTCCGTTACATTGCTGGCATAATCCACTTCGGGTTGCATTTTCGTAGACGTGCTGGAGGCGCTCGGCTGATCGGCAATTGCTGGTGACATTGATACAAGGAAGAGCACTAGTGGTACGTTATTCTTCCTTGGTGATTGCTTGGTGAATTGGCAGTTTCTCAAGCAAAGGGTGGTGGCTTTGTCCTCGTGCGAAGCGGAGTACGTTGCAGCTACCCCAGCTGCTACACAAGGACTCTGGTTGGCTCGGCTACTTAGCTAACTTCAAGGAAGGGATGCCGAGGTCGTTGAGCTGAAGATGGACAGCAAGTCCGCCCTTGCGCTGAGCAAGAATCATGTTTTACACGTTCGCAATAAGCATATCGATCTTCAATATCATTTCATCAGAGATTGCATTGAGAACAGGAGCATCAGCGCCGATTTCGTCAACACCAAAGATCAGCTCGCGGACATCTTAACGAAGGCACTTGGGCGAGTGAAGTTTCAGGAACTACGCTCTTGGATTGGCATGATCTTGGTCAACCCGGTTTCCGCACGTAAAGATTCGGGGGAGATTGTTGGATGAATCTTTGTGTGTGAATTTGTGTCCACTTTAATGTGGTCAATACATGCACCTTGGTCATGAGTCAATACATGCACCTTGGTCATTCTTTGTATTTAGTGTCTTTGTGGAATTTTAGGAGTTTGTAGCATTTAATTATCGTTAAATCTTATGTAAATATGAGTCTATAAATAGAGGAGGAAAAACCGAAAAGCTACAACAATTTGTAGCACCAAATCCTTTCTTTTTCCGAGTCTTTCATTCTCTCTAAAGGGCAAAGTCTAACAAGTGGCTCTTCTTTGCACACAGTATCTCCCCAGCCACCATTCCAAGATGTCGGAAGTGGTTCGGATGCTTGAAGGCGATGGTCGTGCAGAGATATGGGAGGCTTCACAGCAGAGAAATGCCGAAACCCACCGGAGTTACAGCAGAGCCAATGAGTTATCTTCCTCGGAACGGTATTCGGATCTTACAGATGATTCTTCCATCTTGGTTCAAGCCATGGAGTTGTCTGGTCCGAGGTAACAAAGAGTTGTTTCAGACTGGTTTTTTTCTGAATCAGAGAATGTTGTATGTCAATGTTAAGAGGGTTTTGCCCGGTATGTGACGAGATTGGGTACTTGTAGGATGATTTGTACAGACTTCCATATATTTTATTTTCCGGAGTAAGATAGAAGTGAGTGATGGAAGAGTATATAGGTACTTGAATATTTTTTAAAAGAAAAAGAAAAATGTTTCTTTTTTTAAAATTTTTTTTTCTATTTTCCAAAACATTCAATTTTTTTATATATAGTTTTTTTTCAATAGGTTAGAAAGTTATATAATCAACAAAATATAAAGAAAGATATAAATGAGATGAAATTTCATAGAAGAATTAATGTAATCAAATTTGATTCTTCGTCACTGAAATAATCATAAAGTCTTCCACAAATTTCCAAACGACTTGAAACTTGAACAATCAGAAAATAGATTAAGAGCATCAAAATTCATAGGTCATACGTTGAATTTGGTTTCCATTTGACCTTCCAAATCTCTGATGAAAACCATTTAAGATTTTTGACAGTTTTAAGTTTAATTCTCAACAAATTCCTCCCTTAAACACAAAACTTCTCTGATCTTTGATGTCGAGCTTCTCCTTCAAATTTTCAAACAACACAGTTGGTAGAGGCCTGTAAAAATATCTGCAACTTGGTTATGGCTTGCAACATGAATCATTTTCACTTCTTTATTCTTCACATATTTTCTGATAAAACGAAAGCAAATATCAATATGCTTACTCCTTTCATGATGAATTAAGATTCTTTGTCAATTCAATTGCAGATTTGTCCTCGTGTTGTCGCAGCTTTAGATCTTGTAGCAAATTCTTTAGCCAAATTGTGGGACACACACCATGATGCTGCCATATATTCGGCTTCGCATGTTGACAAAGTTATGATCGGTTGCTTCATTGAAAGCAATGTGAATGATGTATTCTCCAAGTAAAATGTGTATCCTGATGTACTCTTCTAATCATCTATATCTTCGCCCCACTCACTATCAGAATATCCAACGAACTTGAAATATATCGAAGTTCTTTTAATAGCTTTGAGGTGCAAGCGTCTTGGATCCTCCATGTATCTGCTCACTATGTCAACATTGTACGCAATGTCTGGCCTTGTGCATGTGATATACCGAAAACTCCAACCAAATTGTGGTAGTCACTTGCATTTACTTGATCTCCTCCCTCAAATCTAGAGAGTTTCATATCGAGCTCCATTGGTATTGCTATTGGCTTGCATTCTTCCATCTTGTTCTTCTTCAAAATATCCTTCGCATAAGCTTCTTGCGAGATAAAAATTCCAAAACTTCCTTGTTTGATCTCAAGACCAAGAAAATACTTGATCAATCCCAAATCCGTCATTTCAAACTCTCGCGTCATAGCCTCTTTAAAATCATCAAGAATCTTCTCATTACTCCCAATGAAAATAAGATCATCAACATAAAAAGCAACAAGAAATAGATTACACTGTTCTTTCTTCACGTACAATGCATGCTCATAAGGAAGTTGTATGTATCTATTCTTCTTGAAGTAAGTATCAATTCGTGTGTTCCAAGCTCCTGGAGCTTGCTTCAACCCGTAAAGTGCTTTCCTCAACTTCAATACTTTCCTCTCACTCATAGGTTTCATGTACCCAGGCGGTTGCTCTACGTAAACTTCCTCTTCAAGTACTCCATTTAAAAATGTGGATTTTTACATCCATTTGAAGAATTGGCCACCCTAATTTTGCAGCTAGAGATAAGAGGAGACGAATTGTCTCCATTCTTGCAACAAGTTCAAAACCTTTGTCATAATCGATTCCCGCATTTTGTGAATAACCTTTTGTAACTAGACGCGCCTTGTACCTTTCAATCTCATCTTGGACATCCATTTTCTTCTTGTACACCCATTTGACACCAATGGGTTTGTATCCCTGAGGCAACTCCACCAAATCTCAAGATTTATTTCTTTCGATTGCTTTTATCTCTTCATCCATTGCAACTTTCCATTTTTTTGTTTCTAATAGCCTCTTCAAAACTGATGTTCTCCGAGTCTGCTAATAAGCAAATAAATTCACTTCTTCAGTTGATTCATATAGATGTTGTAGGCTTCGCATCCTCGGTTGAATCGGCTCATCTTCATCTTCGCCGTATACCTGAGAAGTCGTTGAATCGATTATCGGTGCAACACTCAATGACTCTCCTTGTTTTGCCTCCTTTTGGTTCTTCCAATCCCACGTATGTTGTATTCACGTGTACATCTCGGCTCACAATCACCTTTCTATCAATTGGATCAAACAATTTGAATGCCTTCTTCTTCTCGTCATACCCAATAAACACATACTTCTTACTCTTGTCATCGAGCTTGGTTCTTCTTTGATCTGGTACATGCGCATAGGTCACACTACTGAACACTTTAAAGTGTGATACAATCGACTTATGTCCGCTCCAAGCTTCTTGTGGTGTTTTATGATGTGCGAACTATCAAGAAAATAAAATGCCTAATATTCACTTACCGCAAGACTACGGATCGGTGTAATACTAGGGTCGAACTCTAGGGACTAATGCAGCCTAAGCTAAGAAAATAACTAAACTAAGACGAATGAAAGTAATGATGATATGGGGTAAAATCTGCGAATGCTAAATGAATTATGATAGCAATGAGAAAATGCAAAAGACTGGATAATTAAGAACACTACTAGCTTCGAGTTACCGGAATTGCAAGGTGCAACCAACAAAATATCATAAATGAATCAAACTTTCTTGATAACGAGGAATTCATGCTCGTAAGAAGAGAATGGTTCTCTCGACACCTCAATTCCCTAACCACAATAATATGCAATCCTACCTCCCAACAGAGATTAACATGTAATTACAGTAGCATTAAGCATGCAATCCTAATTCCTGAGTCGATTGACCAACCGGTCAGATTCTCATTAATCAATATTTCTTGATTGATAATCTAACCTCCCACTTAAACATGAAATCCTAAGTTACTGAGCGGCCAACACAAGTATAGAATGTTCGTAGCATTGATGGTAGAACCGAAATACATGAAATTTGAAAGATCTAAGCATTAATAAACATAAGCATCCCTTAAAAAACCGATGTCTCTAATCCATAGCTAAAGGCTTACTCAGTCATGGAGTTTGCTGTAAACAAGAGAAAACAACAATAAACATGATAAAGAGCAGAGAATACGATGCATCAGACATCCCTATCTTGTCACCGATGTTCCGATGTTGTTTCCTTGCTTCCCAAATCCTCATGAGCTCTCCTCTGTGTTTTTTCACCTTCCTCTTTGTTATGAGCAGATGGTTCTCTTTATTGGCTGCACCTCTTTCCTTTTTTCTCTCGCTCTAATCCGTTTTAGGGTTGTTGTCCCGACATGCGCCCCGCGCGGTCTAAGTGATCACTCCGCCCAGGCTCCCCATTTCCAAGCCATCCAAGCGGACTTGGTGACATCCCGAGGCGTGCTGATTGTTCTGGAGGTGCAGCCCGTGCGGGCTAAGGGGAGCACACGCGGTTCATGTTTTTTGGAGTTAACTTCTTTTTTTTTATCCTTTCTCTCGATGCTCGGGTATTTCGTGCGGTTCCTTGGTTTGAATATGCTCCGAGTGGTTTGTACCTCCAAGTATGTGCGGTTGACTCCAAGAATCAACATCCTTAAGTTCGATTATGCCTTATTGCTTTAAGACCTTGAAACCCACAAATGAACTATATAGAGGATATTCGTGCTGGTTTTGTAACTCGTGTAATGCAAACTATGCATAAATGATCTAAATGTGTAGCTTAAAACTAATCCACACTATGTGTTATCATTTTGCTCTCCAAACTTGAATATGGATATCGGTTTTGCACATATACCGCGCATCGCACCGCTTTTGCCAAAAGTTCCTTTGGCATATCTTTTGTTTTCAACATCGACCAAACCATATCAAGGATCATTCGATTCTCCCTTTCAATGACACCATTGCTGTCAAGAATCTTTTGATGCCTTGTTCCTCACAATAGCTTGTGAAAGCGGCAGACATGTATTCTCCGTCTCTTTCCGACCATAAAGCCTTGATATAAAGATCATTCATCTTCTCCACCATCGCCTTAAATTTCTTAAACACCTCAAAAGGTTTACACATCTCTTTCAAAAATGATTATTATTAATATTAATCATCAAATATTACTAATATTATAAATGTTGTTGTTGTTATTATTATTATTATTATTATTATTATTATGATTATTATTAGTATTAGTATTAATTAGATGTTACTATTATTATTAGATAATAAAACACTATATTAAATTTATTATTATTATTAATTATTAATGGATTATTAATAATAATATTATTATTATTATTATTATTATTGGTTATACATATATTATGTTTAATCTATGTGCAATCAAATCAATAATAATACTAAAACAAAAAAAAATTATGCCCAACGTTATACACATGTTATTTACAACCTGTATACAATCCAAATTAAAATAATTATAATAAAAGTACTATATCCAACGCTATACATGTATAAAATCCAAATTAATAATATCCAAATTAATTCGTTATTTGAATGTATGCGTTCCTCAGGTCCTATGCTCTCATCCTCATGTAACGGATTTCCTCCGTTGCCATATCCGTTGAAATCCGTCGCGATTTTTAACGGATTATAACGGATTTAGTATGTTGGCAATATCCGTTGGAATATCCGTTAGAAACCGGGAAAGGAATTACAACGGGCGTCCGTTGCAAATTGTAACGGATCCCCGTTAGAAATTGCAAGTGATGCCCGTTGATATTGTAAATTTCGAGGTTAAACGGTCGAATTAAATTACCGTGATGGAGCAACGGGCATCCGTTGCAATTTCCAACGGATTTCCGTTGGAATATTTACTATTTATATCGGAACCTAGGGTTATCCCAAATCATCAATAACAACCATCTTAATATATATTGTTGAATCCAAAACAACTTTTATAAACTGTCTCACCGTCGGGATCTGGAAAAGGATTCCCGACGGTGATGCAGTTTATAAAGGTTGTTTTTGAATTCAATAATAGACGTAAAGATGATGGGTAATTTTGAAGACGGAGGTGTCGGCGGAGAGTTCAACACTTTGCCTCTAAGTTCAAGCCATTTCCTAAATGTTTTTTTCATTAGGTTATTGTTACAATAGTGTAATTGAAAAAGAACTTAATGAAATTGTAGTTGAACTTCTGATTACATATTACGCGTTATTTCGGTTTTGTTCACCGTTTGAGTTCGATTACATATTTCGCGTCATTTCAGTTTTTTTTTCACTACTAGACATCAAAATTAAATGATTACAATTACAAAATCATAATTCATAAGACCTAATTATTGTAATATGAAAAAAATAACGGATTTTTAAGCACTTTTAACGGGCATTTATCCGTTGGATAAGATTTCAACGGGAATCCGTTGGAATTTGCAACGGATGACCGTTACAATTTGCAACAGATGCCCCTTGAAATTGTTAATTTCGAGGCCACCAGTTTAAATTAATTCACGTGAACCTCCTCCAACGGGCATCGGTTGCAAATTCCAACGGATGCCCGTTGGAATGTTCACTATTTAGATCATACCAAAGAGTGCATCAAACCATCAATAACAAAAAAATTTTCGAAAAAATATCGTCGTCTTCAAATCGAAATATATATAGATCAAGAGAGTGGATGTATAGAAGAAAAGATCCTGTAACCGAAGAGATTACGCAAGAATTCTTACACGGATTGGAGCAATTCATGAGTTTTGCGTTGATGCAGCCTTTGCGTCAAGAACGCGGGACAATGTTATGTCCATGCAATGTGTATCAGTTTTAGGCTAGGTATTAGTAGGGGTGTAAAAAACAGCCCGAGCCCGCGGGCCCACCCGAAACCCGCCCGAAACTCTCTCTCTCTGGTTTCTCGTCGTTTTTGTTCCCCTCTCTCTCTCGTTTCTCATCGTCGGCCGAGCCTCTCTCTCTCTCGTCGTTTTTGGTGTTGTATCGTTGGTGAGTCTCGGCTAGATTGTTTGTTTGTATAATCAAGAACCCTAGATTGTTTGTTTGTAAATTACGTGGTTGTGTTTATTGCAATTGCTTATCTGTATGATCGAGAACCCTAGATTGTTTGTTTGTTGTATAATCAAGAACCCTAGATTACTACTTCTGTGTAGCTATAATCGAAAAACCCTAGATTTTGCTTTCTGAAAACTATATAAGCAATTGAGTGGAGTGGATAATACCTGAGTTCCTTGCTCTGCTCATCCGTTGAACGAGAGAAATTGTTTATCGCAAGTATTCTCAAGAGCCGAATTTTCTGTCAATTTTTCATCCTTACAAAGAAATTTAATAAATTTGCAGACTTCACTTGTTGCAAGGGGATCACGAATGATGAATTCTGTTGGTCTTCGCTCTTTTCTAGGTATTCTTAGTTCAGCATTTGAGAATGGTGATAAAAGATGGTTGTTTTTGTTAGCTTAATGCTCTTATTTTTGTGTTCCTCGATTTTCAGGTTCTGAAATTAGCTCAGAATTTATAAGGTGCGTGTTGATTATCTTATACCTAAGAAATTGTTTATTGTAAATATTCTCTTTGGGTTAGCTTTTGTATATATTCATGTGAAAAGAAGGATTATTTTTATCTTTAAAGCATTCATGTTTTTTATTCTGTCAAATCTTGAAATCATGCTTGGGTATCGGGAAAATTTCAGACAGAGGGATCAAATGGTACTGAAAATATCACAATACGTTTAGCTATATACTTTTCGGTTTGTAGTCTAATACAGTTTATCGTGCAGGGGGGTCGCGCCATACATCCAAACATTCAACACCAGCAGTAGGTTGTTTTCGTCCGATAATGGTATGGCAATCTCTTTCATATATAAGTATTAATTGTATGTGTCAGTTTCTTTTAGTGATTATAAATTCTATTGATGATAGGTGGGTCTGTGGATGCTATTGTTCCTTTCATGGGAGAATCTATATCCGATGGCACATTGGCCACTTTTTTGAAAAGTAAGTAGTCTTTGATAAAATTGTATTTCATCGGTTTATGTGTCAGTTTCTTTTAGTGATTATAAATTCTATTGATGATAGGTGGGTCTGTGGATGCTATTGTTCCTTTCATGGGAGAATCTATATCCGATGGCACATTGGCCACTTTCTTGAAAAGTAAGTAGTCTTTGATAAAATTTTATTTCATTGGTTAAGACTTTTATTTATCCGTTAAGACTTTTGATTATGTAATGCTTTTACTTTTTTGTTAGTTTGACAATTTAATGATTTCGAACGTTTCTAATGTAATTCAGAAGACTTTTATTTATCAAAAGACGTTTTAGAATGAATTTTTATATTAGCCCATGGGCTGCCCGAAGCCCGCCCGAAGCCCGTCAGGCCGGGCCGTGGGCCGAAGATTTTCGGCCCGTTTAAAACGGGCCGGTCCGGGTCCGAACCCGAATGAACCGGGCCGAAACGGGCTCGGGCCGGGTTCGGGCCGGGCCGGCCCGTTTGACACTCCTAATTGTTTCTAGTTCCTCCATGCATTCTTTGCTGATTCATATTTCTAAATTTATTTGAACTCGCCTATATCTACATATTCCAAAAATTGCAGCAAGTGTCTTGGCATTATAGGCTGAACGACGATTCTCCAAGGGTGTCCAATCATCTGCAGATTATAATCTTTCTATTTTGAACTAGTATTGTCGGTGGACTCCAACCTTGCTTTACATCATCCATGCTTCTCCATCAATTCCACGAATTGTGGTTCTCATCTAAAATCAAGCCTCGGAACTCAAAGGAACACCCGAGCAACGAGCGAAAAAGAGCAAAAACAAGGATTGAAGAGTGCCCGCTCGGGCACTGAGGTCTACCCGCTCGGGCAAAACCTACGGGGTTTAATTGCAACACCTTGCACGACCCGGGCACGAGGACAACATGATCGGGTAGTGATACCCGATCGAGCGCAAACTAGGTACCCGCTTGGGCGTTAATTGTTCCTGAAAATCCCCGAGAGTTTACACGACTCTGGCTGTTCAACCACACGATCGGGTGCTGATGCCCGATCGGGCAGGAAGGAGTACACGACCGGGCGCGCCTCTGCACGACCGGGTAAAAGTGGTGCCCGAGCGGGCCGCGTTTCTCGCAGGTGTACCCGAGCGGACCGCCTTTCTCGCAACAAACTAGATCTTGAATTCAAACGAGCAAATTAATAGACCAGAGCGGATCTAGATGCAAGGGGGCGACGCCTAGGGCAAGGAAAGGCTTGGAAATCATCAGGAAAGGCTCGAGAGACGCTGGAGAAGGAGGGAAGCATCAATCCATACATCGGTAACACAATAGGGAAGACCGAGGCATCGGGTTTCCTAGGGTTTATCTTTTTTAGGGTTATGTAATCTTCTTTGATTGCGCTCGTAAAGCTGCCATAGTACGGGTTAATCGCTGCTGGAAGGTAGGGTTGCACGTACGTATGGTTAGGAGGTTTAGGCTCGGAAGAATCACTCCTCACCTTAGAGCATGAATTTCCCGTTATCAAGATAATTCGATAGGTTTATGATCTTTAGTTGTTACATCCATACGATTCTCGGTATCCCGACACCCGTATTGTTCTTCATCGCCAAGTCTTCCAACCCCCACTATCATTGCCACCATTAGTTTAGTTCTTTTAGAGATTTCTCACCACGCCATCACCTACTTCTCACCATCTTAGTTTAGTGATATTCTTAGGATAAGCCTGCATTAGTCCCTAGAGTTCGACCCTGGTACTACACGAACCGTATACTTGCGGTGAAGTGGTCTAGGAAATATTTAGCTTGAGATTTCCGACATCATGTACCATACAAGAAAATGTTCTATATGCTTGTAGGAAATAGGTTGAGAAGGTTATATGAATAAAAAAACCGCTGCGGCAATGAGATGGCACGCAGAACACTCAATGGTCGAAGGTATAATGCAACATCCATCAGATGGTAAGGTTTGGAGAGGTTTGGTAACCTTTGCTTATGCACGGATGGTTTTAGTCCCTATGTACAATCTGAAGTCAATATTGTCTGTGGCCGGTGATTTTTTCCCCGTATAATTTGCCTCCCGAGATGTGTTTGAAAAGAGAGGTGATGTTTCTGACGTTGTTGATTTCATGACCAGAACAACCGAAGAAAGTTTTGATGTCTTTTTGCAGCCCTTAATTCATGAATTACGACAGTTGTGGAACGAAGGAATCCTTTCTTATGATGTCAGTACTAAGAAAAATTTCACATTGAAAGCGGTCTTGTTATGGACAATTAGCGATTTTCCTGCCTATGGAATGTTATCTGGATGGAGCACGCACGGAAGATTGGCATGTCCATATTGTATGGAGGATACAGATGCATTTCGACTAGTACATGGTAAGAAACCATGTTGATTTGATTGCCATAGAAGATTTCTTCCTCGTGGCCATGCTTTCCGGAAAGATAAAAAACATTTTCGCAAGAACGTGGTACAAAAAGAAGAGGCGACGTGCATGCAAGCCGGAACACAAATCCTTTACGAAAGATTAAACACAATGGATGATTTACAAGAATCGGTTGAATACGATGGAGATCGTGGGCATCGTAAACCAAAAGTTCAAGGTGAATGGCATAACTGGTATCAACGTAGTATCTTTTGGGAACTACCATACTGGAAATCATTGATATTACGTCATAATTTGGATGTTATGCATATCGAGAAGAATTTTTTCGATGACATCATAAATACTATTTTGAATGTGACGGGTAAAACCAAGGATAATATACAATCAAGAAAAGATTTGAAGTCAATATGCCGACGACCTGAGGTTGAATTACGAGATGGAAGGTCACCTGTCCCAGTATTCAGATTGTCCGGTCCGGCGAAAACGGCATTATTAAAGTGGTTAAAAGAGGACGTTAAGTTTCCCGATGGATATGTATCGAACATTGCTTGGTGTGTGGATATTGTTGGTTCGAGGCTGATCGGATATAAAAGTCACGATTGTCACGTTTTCATGCAGCGGCTCATTCCAATTGCATTTGCTGAGCTCTTACCACGGAATGTTCACGATGTGTTATACGGAATCAGCATATTTTTCAAAATATATGTTCGAGGAATTTAAAAGGTGATGACTTGGAAGTAATGAAAAACAATATCTCTGAAGTACTATGTGCATTTGAAAAGGTTTTTCCGCCTTCATTCTTCGATGTTATGGAGCATTTGCCAATACATTTACCAGATGAGGCAATACTCGGTGGGCCAGTTCAATTCAGATGGATGTATCCTTTCGAAAGGTTCTTCTTTCATTTAAAAAAAAGCAAAAAACAAAGCAACGGTCGAAGGCTCTATTGTTAAACAATACTTGCTGGAAGAAATCACATATTTCAGCACATTTTATTTCGAGTCGCATATTCAAACGAAAGAGTATCGTGCAACGGATGATCACCCAAACTATATGTATCAATATAATCCACAGTTTGGCACAATTCCTGAAATGTTTACACCAATTGGACGTACATGAGGTAAATCCAATAAATATTGGTTAACACCAGACGAGTATAATCACGTCCACACAGATATACTACTAAATTGTCAAAAGTTATTACCGTTCGAAAGGTACATACATGGTACATATTAATTTCAATCTATATATATATATATATATTAAAATGTAATGTATTTTCATTATTCAGGATATTTGACGAAGAAGTGCTTGGTACATATCCTCATCTAAATGCAAATGAACTCACAGACATAAAAGTTCAACATTATGGCTCGTGGTTTAGAGACTACGTAAGTACTCATGTACACATCTATTTAAATTAATTGCATATAAAATTATTAATTTGTTTTTATTATACGTACTTGATGCGTTATCAAAGTTAAACAAATAACCTAAAATACCTGCAAGTGCACGGTACGTGTATAGTACTTCAGGTGTCGATCCCACAGAGACTATGCAACGCAACTTAAACTCGAACTACAAATCAAACTTGCTAACGAATGAAATATGGTTTTAAGAATGAAATACTAAAATTAAATAAACAAATTAGTTCAGAATGAGACAAACGTTCCAGGAAACCGGTTTCACCACAAGATTACCGAAACCAACAATCAACCAATCTATCATGCAATCCTAGTCAAGTTATCTAAGGGAGATGATCCTAATATGATATCTACCCTCTCTCGAGGCATAGACACGTGATCTAGTCAATTTACCCCCTACTTTCGTGGTTGACACCTTGAACTAAACCCATAAGACTTATGATTCATCCGTTTTACCCTCAACCGCTGCTACCCTACTTTCGGGGCCTAACCTCGGTTGTTCTAAACCTGATCTTCTAGTACTAGAATTCACCTTTCGGTCCTTCTCCTAACCCCTAACACATGCTTCTACATGGCCATCACAAATACAAGTAAATTAAGCACTAAGATAAAGAATAAATAAACGAAAACAGGAAGATGCATTCAAAGATAAATCGAAAGTTGTTCCGGAATAGCCAAGGGCTAATCCCTTCTCCTAGAACAAACAAACTACTCGCTCATGCGTCCATAAACAATCATAAACGAAATAGAAGGTCTAAGGAACATGAAAACGAAACGAAACCGAAGTGTGAAGTTGATCTCCAATGCTCCTCCTATGTCTCCTTCGCAAGAACCTTCTTCTTCTCTCTACGTGTGCTCTGTCTTTTTTTTTCTCTTCGTTTCCGTACGAATTGGGCTGCTGAAGCTCTCCCCTTTTTTTCCTCTTTCTCCTCTTTCCTTTCCTCCAATCTTTCCTCTTTGTCCGTCCCCTTTCTTTCCTCTCTAGTGGCTGGAATTTTCTATTTCTTACAGCAACTGCAGTTTTCCTTTTCCGAGTTTTTCCATTCTTGTGTAATTGTCAACGTTTCCTCTTTATTCTCCAGCCATGTAGCTCCTCTTCCTCTTCTTTAACCATATTTCCATTTGGTTTAAGTAGCCAACACGTTCCTTTTCTTGTTTTGATAAATTTCCTTTTTCACTAGTTTCCATTTTTTCGGTTTCTATTTTCTTCATCAGCTTGTAGTATTTTGCACCAAATCATACAACTGGAATATCCCGCTCTTGTTGGGTTGAAGATGATGCTTTTTAAATGTATATGGTTTGACCCAACCGTAGGACGTGGAATATGAAAAAAACTATTGGGGAGGAATTGACGTCAACCCGGCACGACAATATGGTAAGTATGATCCATTCATCACAATAGATCAAGCAGATCAAGTATGTTACGTGCAATATCCAACAACATTGAAATGTCGAAGAGAGGAGTGGTGGGCCGTAGTAAAGATCAAGCAACGAGGGATCATAAGCTCTGATGATAAAGAAGATGTGTTGCAACTTGATTATCTGCAGGCAATTCGTTTAATTTATAAAGATCGCGAGGAGATTCTTGTGAGAAATGACATAGACGGAGAACTCATACGCGATTATGAAGACGCTGAACCTGAAGATGCTGAAGATGAAAATGGCAATAAATTCAATGAACAAGCGAAAGAAGACTCGTCCATCGATGAATCTATTGAAGAAGAAATGTAAATACAATAATGTTTATTATGTGTAATACATGTATATGAT
>CM071865.1:26784040-26817438 GCA_036759665.1 Gynandropsis gynandra
CCAAACGAAACCGAAGTGTGAAGTTGATCTCCAATGCTCCTCGTAAGTCTCCTTCGCAAGAACCTTCTTCTTCTCTCTACGTGTGCTCTGATATTTTTCTCTTCGTTTCTGTACGAATTGGGCTGCTGAAGCTTTCCCCTTTTCTCCCTCTTTCTCCTCTTTCCTTTCCTCTAATCTTTCCTCTTTGGCCGTCCCCTTTCTTTCCTCTCTAGTGGTTGGAATTTTCTATTTCTTACAGCAACTGCAGTTTTCCTTTTCCGAGTTTTTCCATTCTTGTGTAATTGTCAACGTTTCCTCTTTATTCTCCAGCCATGTAGCTCCTCTTCCTCTTCTTTAACCATATTTCCATTTGGTTTAAGTAGCCAACACGTTCCTTTTCTTGTTTTGATAAATTTCCTTTTTCACTAGTTTCCATTTTTTCGGTTTCTATTTTCTTCATCAGCTTGTATTTCCTTTTCCTCTTGTGCAGCAACGATTTCCTTTTCCTTTTTCCTTCTTTTCCTCTTTTCTTTGCTGCCTTCTTTCTTTTTCTTGCATTTCTATTAATTATTCTATCAGTCATTTCCATTTTCTATCTTTGACGGTTGGTGTTTCCAATTCTAGTGTAGGCGGCAATCTTTCCATTTTTGCTCCAACCACCGAAATTTTCCGTTTTTGTAAGCGGCCATTGTTTCCATTTCTCTTCTTCGGTTTATGATTCTTTGGATGCTGATCGTGCATAGCTGATAGGACAGTGGTTTTGCTTAGTTTTGCTTCATTTACTCGTGTTTGTATCCCGATATCTCTATTCACCGCGCGGGTAGTGGCTATTCCTTGCCAATTCTCGTCCCATTTGTCCCGTGATGATCCTCGATGTTGGTATTTTGTCTCGTGCACGTACTTTAGCTCCGAAATGAACCGAATACATATAAAAACCTATAACAACATGAAATCACAAAAACAAGTAAAACGGATACGGAATCATACGTAAGCATCACATATATATCATAAACATCTCTAAAATCGTGCAAGAAATACGTATGAAAACGAGATGATCAGACTTCCTACGTGGTTAAAAGATTTGGCTAATGGTCCCGCACGAAATGTCATGTGTTGGCCAATCTTGTTTACTCGCGGCTACACGTTCCACAACTACGAACACGGAAAACATAGAAGCACATACAACTATGGCGTTTGCGTTAATAGTGATATAGAGGGTGATAACTTCTATAGTTGTTGCAACTTGATTATCTGCAGGCAATTCGTTTAATTTATAAAGATCGCGAGGAGATTCTTGTGAGAAATGACATAGACGGAGAACTCATACGCGATTATGAAGACGTTGAACCAGAAGATGCTGAAGATGAAAACGACGATGAATTAAATGAACAAGCAAAGGAAGACTCGCCCATCGATGAATCTACTGAAGAAGAAATTTAAATACAATAATGTCTAATATGTGTAATAAATGTAGATGATGTGTAATGTAAATGAATTGTAACGTTCATGATGTGTAGTGACGTGTGGAAACACGAGTTATAATTTTCCTAGTCAACTTCACCGCTAGTATACGGATCGTGTAGTACCAGGGTCGATCTCTAGGGACTAAAGTGGCTAAACTAAGAACGAAACTAAACTAAGACGAAAGAAGATAGAATGGGATATGGTCCTAAATTTCCTAAAACTATCCTAATGGTGACAACGAAACTAGGTTAAGGATGAGACTAGATATGGTGAACACTACGGGTGTACGGGATATCGGGAATTGCATAAATGAACGACTAAGGATCATAGATCTATAACCTACTCTTGACAACGGGAAATTCATGCTCTACGGTGAGAAGTGATTCTTCCGAGCCTAAACCTCCTAACCATGGATACATGCAACCCTACCTTCCAACAGTGATTAACATATACCATGGCAGCATTATGACCGCAATCACTATCCCTAAGATGACTAACCGACCGGTCAGATTCTCATTAGCCAAAGCTTAATCTACAACTTAGCGGACCGGATTCGTTCCTTAACCTTCCAGCAAAGTTCGAGATCCTATGTTGCTGAGCGGTCAGCACTAACGTATGAATGATATTGCTAAGCGTAGAACCGTAAATCAAGAATAAATTCATAAAACTAAGCATTAACGCGAAACATCATTCATACATACAAATCCGATATCCCTACCCGCAGTAGGGACTCTACTCACTCATGGAATAAACAGACGAAGAAGATAACAAAGTCCTATACATGATAAACCCTAAGGAATGCGATGTCTCGACCTTCCCTATTGTGTTACCGGTGTACAAATTGGTGCTTCTCTTCTTCTCTGATGCTTCCTGAGCCTTCCCAGATGTTTTTCCAGTCCTTTCTTGCCCTGTTCGTCGCCCCCCTTACCCTAGATCTGATCAGTTCTTTTTATCAGCTCGTTTGAAATTGAGATCTAGGTTGTTGCGGATTACGCGGCCCGCTCGGGCACAGGTGTTGCCCGGTCGGGTATAGGCTCGCCCGACCGTGTTGGTTCATGGTGCCCGATCGGGTGGACATCACCCGATCGCGTGGTTGAGAGGTCCCGAGTCGCGCAAACTCTCGGGGCAGATTGGATGGCTAATCACCCGAGCGGGCATTCTTCTTGCGCCCGATCGGGTAAGGCTATACGATCTCATTGCTCATGTGCCCGGATCGTGCTAATTGCGTGGATAAACCCCGTAGGTTATACCCGAGCGGGTGAAGGAATAGTGCCCAACCGGGCACCCTTGTGTCCTTGATATTTCTCTTTTCCGCTCGTTGCTCGGGTGTTCCTTTGGGTTCTGGAGCTCTGAGTAGATATGTCTTCTATTCATGTGGTTTTGATCAGAAATTCTTCATATTGAGCTCATTTAGGCCTTGTCGCCTAAAAACCTGAAAACCAACAAAACGGGTGTGTGAAGCTCGAAATCATATCGGATAAGTAAGACTCAATGTAAGATACATGCGAAAATGGTGTAAAAACCTATCCTAATATTGATACACTTTCAGTGTTATCATGTAGTAATGTATATGATGTGTAATCGAACAATTGAAATATTAATACAATCGAATAGGTTATGTAAATGATGTTAGATGTATTAAAACTTAGAATTATCAATACCAACGGGCATCCGTTGAAATGTGGTAACGGATGCCCTTTGATAGACGAATTCGTCCCCGACACTTAGAAAAATTTTCAAGTTTTCCACATTTCTAACGGGCATCCATTGGTAATTTGTAACGGATGCGCGTTAGCAATATTCCAACGGGCTTCCATTGGTAATTTGTGACGGATGACCGTTAGCAATATTCCAACGGGCTTCCGTTGGTAATTCTTAATGGATGCCGTTGGACTAGGTAATGATACCTACCCTAGTCTGCAGATTTTTCCAACGGTCATCCGTTGGAAATTCCAACGGATGCCCGTTGCGACGGGAGACGAGCCGCTATTTAGCCGTCCGTTGCCTCGCGAACACGCATTCCCAACGGGCATTCAATGGAATTTCCAATGGATGACCGTTGGGAATACAGTACGTCACGTCAATTTACTCCGTCCGTTGAGATGACGTGGTTTCCAACGGGCATCCGTTGGAAATTTCGATATATATAAACCCGTTGAACAGTTCTTATTTCAACACAAATCACAAACAAAAAACTCCTCTCAAATTCACATTTCATCCACAAACTTCGAAATCCTTAGAAAAACAATGAGACCGAGACGTTTTATAGGATCGGGGGGGTTTATTGGCTAGTTCCGCGGGAGCTCCTCCCCCGCCGCCACCACCCCCATATCGTCCTCCGTCCCCAGAATTGGCACCGCCGACAATGATAGATATCGATTCATTGATCGATGATTTCGATGGGCGTCCAACCCTTCCGATCATCGATCCAGAACATTCTCCTGGGACGTTATGGTAAAAAAATTACTATTTTGATTTATATTATTATATGTTATAAATATTATCTAACTTTTTATTGTTGATTTGCAACTTTTATGTTGATGATGTACTGAAACACACCAACAACCTCATTATCCAAGGGTTCTTACAGGACGAATTATACTATTCCTGGCAAGTTACGCCAGAAGTTGTGCGCCAGCGATGGTGGCGCTCTTTTATTGTAAGTTTTTTAATTAAATATCAAATTTTTAGTTATATATATATATATGTTATAATACTAAAAATTTTATAACTTTGTTTGGAGCGCTCATATAAACCTGTTTAGGGACGGATTAGGGACGGAAGATGACTAATGTGTCGAACGTCTAAAACAAGCTAAAGTTCATCTGATGCTTTCTCGAAAACTCAAGCCCTCGAGATAGTGCTTATCACACCATGTTTGTCGGATAGAGATGCGAGAATTGATATGCTTATCGAGTTGCTCAAGATTCAACGTGCTTCTTTCTGAGCAAAGATCCTTTTCCTTCAAGACCGAATCCTCTACTAAGTGATTCAAATGTTTAAATATGAAACCTATAATTGTAAAGTCTGTAAATTATTTTATTCAACTTTGAGAAAGAAATCATGAATGTGGAACTAAGTTTTCATGCTATATATAGGGCTTATGGACCATCAATGGAGGCAAGTCTTCAAAAGAGTAAGAACTTTTATATTTGGATCAATATTGTTGTGTTATGTTGGATTACGTTTGTTAGAAAATGAATAATTAAATTATTTATTAAACTCTTGATTTAGCATGGTACGAGATCCGGTTCATGCCGATTTAAATTCTCTGATATTAAACTACAAATTTTGATGAAAGTACTCGAAAACCAAATCTAAACATGAAAATAATGTTATATTGCCTTGATCGTGATGCAAGCACTCCAAAACCAAATCTGAACATGAAAATAATATTATATTGTGTTGATTAACGTGAATGATTACATTACATATATATATATATATACCTCAGTCAACCCTAAGATAAAGAATAAGTTGCACTAGATTTTAAGTTCCTCAACGTTGAGAATTAAACTCAAAACTGTTAGAAATTTTAGATAATTTTCATAAGAGATTTGGAAGGTCAAATGGAAACCAAATTCAACGTATGACCTATGAATTTTGTTGCTCCTAGAGTCTACTTTCTGATAGTTCAAGTCTCAAATCGTTTAAAAATTTGTGGAAGACTTTATTGCTATTTTAGTGTCAAATGGTCAAATTTTTAACTGCTTTAGTTCTTCTATGGAATTTCAATCTCATTTATATCTTTATTTATATTTTGTTGATTATAGAACTTTCAAATCTATTGAAAAAAAACAATATATAGAAAAGTTGTATGTTTTGGAAAGTAGAGAAAAAAATAAGAAGAAACAGATTTAAAAGAAAGAAATATCTCTTTTATTCTCAAGAATATTCAAATACCTATATCCTCTTCCATTAAATTAGTATCAAAGCTATGGAAAATTTGGGAAGCTCATCATTGGGCCAGATATCGCTGCCATGACTCAGCATGAAAAACTACGAAAACTGAAACATTCAAATGTGTGCCTTGCTCAGCGCACAAGATGCGTGGGAAGTAGTTAGAAATGGCTACGATGAGATGGACATTGCAGGTGCTACAACGAACCAGTTGAAAGCATTAAAAGAAATGCGAATGAGGATAAGACCGCTCTCTTTCTCTTATTCCAAGCTGTAAACGAGTCGGGATTTGAGAAGATTGTTGGTACATCAAACTTGAATGAAGCCTGGGACACTTTGAAAAAGGTGTTCAAGGGTCTTGAACGAGTTAAGCAAGCGCGTCTTCAAACTTTACGAGGTGAGTTATAGGCCATGAAGATGAAGGAGTCGGAAGATGTATCTAGTTATATTACTCGTATGCAAATAGTGGTGA
Organism: Gynandropsis gynandra; assembly: GCA_036759665.1. Classification (NCBI taxonomy): domain Eukaryota; kingdom Viridiplantae; phylum Streptophyta; class Magnoliopsida; order Brassicales; family Cleomaceae; genus Gynandropsis; species Gynandropsis gynandra. Next base: position 26,789,856 of record CM071865.1, read on the forward strand.
ATCAACTCAAACGCAATGGAGAAACTCTCACTGTTGCAAGAGTTGTGGAGAAGATTCTTCAATCATTGACAAATGATTTTGAAAATGTTGTATGTGTTATCGAGGAGTTGAAAAATTTGGAAGAAACGACCATCGATGATCTTGTGGGTTCTCTTAAAGCACATGAACAACGAAAAAACAAAAATAAGCAAGAGATATTCGAGGAGGCCTTGCAAACAAAAATGATCCAAGATGACAATGTGATGTATGCGAAACATAACCGAGGAAGATGACCTAGTCATGGAGGTCACAGTTTTGGTTGCGGTGGATGTCATGGTCGTGGAAGTTACATTGAAGAGAGAGGACAACCAAGCCAACAAAATTGGTATGGACGAGGCCAGGGATGTGGAAGAGGAGACCGTTCACATCGTCCAAGCGTCGAATGTTACAAATGTGGCAAATACGGACACTATGCAAAAGATTATTTTTTTCAAGAAGAAAGTGGAAGAAAATGTTAATCTAGTCGAAGAAGATGGGAACAAAGATGATAGCGTTCTCATGATGGCTCATTAAGACGACACATCGGATGGTGATTTGTTTTGGTATCTCGACACCGGTGCTAGCAACCATATGTGTGGGCACAAACATCTTTTTGTTGATATGCAAGAGATAAAAGATGGGCAGGTTTCCTTTGGGAACGCATCGAAGGTTAAATTCAAGGGCCGAGGAATGATATATTTTCTCCAAAAGAATGGAAAAGAGGTTACCATAGAGGATGTGTACTACGTACCTGATCTGAAGAGCAATATTCTTAGTATAGGTCAATTATTGGAGAAAAGATATTTGGTCTTCATGATAGTTCGAATACTGCAACCGAAGGACAAAAAGGTCGTTTGTTTGCGTATATGGAGATGGCGAAGAACCGGATGTTCAAATCCAACTTGCAGAATATACAAGAGAGGTGTTTGCAAGTCAATATGGAGGATAAAGCAATATTATGACACGTACGGTTCGTACACTTTCATTATGGTGAGCTAAAGGAATTAGCTAAGAAAGAAATAGTCCATGGGTAACCCAACATGGACTATATCAAAACATTTTGTGAAGGTTGTGTCCTAGGTAAACATGTAAGGACCAATTTTCAAAAGAAGACAGAATATCGTGCAAGAAGCCCTCTCGAATTGGTACACACCGATATATGTGGTCTAATTACTCCAAAATCCTTTAATGAGAAGATATATTTTATAACATTGATAATTATACAAGGAAATTATGGGTCTAATAATATTAAAAAATTATTGTACAGTTTTTAAATATATATTTTTAATATGTTAATAGTATTATTAATAAATAACAATAATAGTGGTATTTAATAGATCAATAATAATATTTTATTATCGACCAATCAAAAGGTTTTTTATCAATTAAATGGCATAAAAATGTGAAAGGAAAAAACCATATTTAGATTTTCATTATTATTATAAAATACAATGTCAATTGAAATTAAAAATTGAATTAAAGATCATTTAAGAAAAAAGTCATCTTCCTTAAAATTAGTTGAGACTATGACCATGTCAGATGATGTCAAATACTAAATGAAAATCTATCCAGAAGGATTAAAATTTGAATTGTAATAAACAAGAAAAAATGCCAACTATACAACTCATGTTAGTCTCATCTCTCATCCATATATTCAATTACTATACAACTCATATCTAGTCTCATCCATATATTCAATTACGAAACAAAAGCAAAGAGAGAGGCCAAATCGGCTACTGGATGATAAATGAGCTTTTAAGAACAGCATTCCAAAGCATTAAGATCATATTAACAAGATTGGAGGCTCAACTTTGTTCATATAGATAGATACATGTACTTATCATAATGTCATGTACTCTTTTATTCATAGAACGATGTTCCGTTGTGCATGGACCAGTCTCTTACTAGTGTAGATCTAGAGATCGCCACATGTGTTCAAAAATGGCTTTCATATGTAGCACTTTGTTCATTCTCTGAATTCTCCAAATTCAAGAGACGATAACATTTTCATATATGGCATTTAGTCTCACACATTTGGTAAAAAAAAAACTTTAGAAGTTGACGAATGTTTTTGCAAATCCCCACAAAATCTTTTTTACGTGTTTTGTCATCACTCGCACATTTATTTTCAGATAAGTTATCCATTCACGTACATTTAATTGTAGAAATCTTATATATTAAAAGTCTATAATTTGACTGCTCTTTCGGTCATTCTCGTCGCTCAGCCCTCCACGTCACCCCAACATTCACTCCACCCAATCTCCCACTCCCGCCTCTTCCTCTCCCCGCACTCCGTGGATCTCCCCAATCTCTCTTCAAATTTACTGCACTTTACCTCTTCATCTCCTGGGCGTTTCGTTTCACCTTCTCCTCTGCATTCCACGGTCTTTTTCACCCTGCAAGCCAGCTCTCTCGCCGCTGTCGATCTCCTCTACGAATCCGGCCGAATGGCCTTCCTCGAATCCGGCCGAATGGCCTTCCTATTTACGCTTGGTATGGATTCGTTTCTCTTCATTCCGGCTATTCAAATCGAAACCTCGACATCTAGAAATTCCGTTCTATTGGCTCTCCAAGTTCTTCTACTCTATCTCCCGCAACGGAATCGTCCTTCGAAACACCCGTGTTGATCTCTGCCTTCACGTTTGCAATCGCTCTCGCAATGGGAATCAGGCTCGATTGCAGCCGGATTTTGGGTCTTGGGGTCTCTCGAACATCTCCTCTCTCTCTAACTTACTCTCTCGAAAACGACGGTACCAACATTGAAACCCCCCACACACTCTCCTTTTCTTTCCGTAGAAACCCCAAATCGTTGAAGCTTTCTCTCTCTAGGTTAGTTTCATCTCTCTCTCTACTTGATTGATCACAGTCTGGCTTACGAGTTTAAACAAATTGCTGGTTGATTGGGATGCTAAACAACTCTTTGAATACCAATACAATATGGGTCTTCTGCTGATCGAGAAAAAAGACTGGATTTCCAAATATGAAGAACTCAAACAGGCAGTTGATGAGGCAAATGAGTGCCTCCAACGTGAGCACACAAGACATCTGATGGCTATATCAGAGGTTGAAAAGCGGGAAGAGGGCTTGAGGAAAGCCTTGGGGGTTGAGAAACAATGTGTACTCGATGTAAGAATCCTACTTTCAAGAATTTTTTCCATCAATCCTTTTGCTTTTGTAACGGTCTTCTGAGGTAGCAGCACTTATTTGTTTCTAATGATTGTCAGCTAATCCCTACGAAGATCTAATACTTTTCTCATTTTCTTCATGTTTCCCTGAAATTATAATTTCAAATTTTATCTAACAATTATTGATTCTATAGTGGTGTTGAGTAGCATCCTTATGGGTGGGAAGAGATCTTGTTTCACATTATGCGTCATAATGCTATGATTATTTATGCAGCTGGAGAAGGCTCTCCATGAACTACGCTCTGAAAATGCTGAGATTAAATTTACAGCAGATTCAAAATGTTTAGGGTTTGTGTAGCTTCCTCATCCATAGCTTCCATCGCGGATCTCCCATTACACAACTAAAGAGCTCATCGACATCCATGTTGAGTTCATCAGAGGTGTTTCTAATCCTCTTTAAGGTGTGTTCATATTTTTTCGGACACATCTCTGTATGGATCTAGAGTTGCGATTCCATAAAATCTCAGATTACTTGCCTGATCGATTCTTCAATTTTTTTTATTGTGTAGAGTTTTGACGATTCGAAGGATTTTGTCGTGAAAGTCATAGATGTGTTTCACTAGAAAATTAATCTTTTTGAACCAACATGTTGTAGAGATGAGTTTTGTGGCACTGGCTGAGGAGACTGCTCATTCGATGGCTCTAGGGAAGAAGAGTGGAATACATGAGGGGCACTGTCAATTTTCAAGGTAAAATTACAACAAAAATTTCATTACGTGATAATATTTGTTAAAATAGGTTATGCTTTCATATCCTGTATTTCTTTTGAGGTTCTCGCTATGTGTGCGATCACTTCAGATATTATGGCTACGAGAAAGAATAATGAAAGATCCAAGGGGCACCATCAATGTTCAAGGTTAAATTAAAACCTAAATTTCATTTTGTGATGGGATTTATGCTCATATTTCCCACATTTGTTTGCAGTTCTAGCTATTTCAAAACAAACCCGTGATGGCTTGTGACGGTAGGAGTGAGCTGTAAGACAGTGCTTACGGAGACTTCAGATATGATGACTATAGGAAGAAGAGTGGAGGATATGATGGGTGCTATCAACGTTCAGGTAACATTTAGACTTACCTTTCATTTCATGATGGGATCTTTTGGAATGCTTTAAAGCACTCTCCTTATCTTTTATCCACTCAACATTTGTCTTCTGTTAACTTTCAAGTTTGCACTCGAGGGTATTTATTCACCTTGACATAAAACCCGAAACTCCGCTGGTAGCTGCTGGATCAGACAGAAAGAAAGTGAGGGGCCTTGAATACAACAAACCATGCTGATCCCTACTCCAGGTGACTTTTACTCTTCAGGGCTACCGAGTTTATGCAATAACTTCATAATATCTGTTTTCTAATTGATTCATTACTGTGATTGATAGCTTCATGAATACCCTCTACAAATTGCTTGATGGTACATCTGATAATGCGAAATTTGAGGATGATTGTCGTGCTATTATCGGCACACGATCTTACGTTCTCTTTACATTGGACAAACTAATTTATAAGCTCATCAAACACGTAAGGCTTTCTTTCTTTTACTTCTTTTTCTTTAGTTCTTTCTTTCGATTGCTATTCAACTGAACTATGTGCGTTTCTCTTTCAGCTCCAAGTGGTTGCAACTGATGAGATGGACAACAAGCTTCTACAGCTACATTCGTATGAGAAATCCAGGAACCTCGAAAATTTTTCTGATGTTGTTTATTATAATGGTTTGTGAATTGCTCTCTCTAGGTGCTTCGATTCGTGTCTTTGAAGGCAATTATACTGGTTTGTGAATCACTCTCTTCAGGTGATTTCAGCTGGAACAAATCCTATCCAAGTTGCACGTGGCCTTGAAAAGACTGCAAATGCTCTTGTTACAAAGCTCAAATCAGTGTCCAGAGAGGTGAAAGATCCATTTCTTCTTCCAACTCATGAGAGTATTCATGCGTTTATACACATGAGAATGAGTATAACCAGAGGGAATGGATTTCATATCCGCGGATTGGAGACCACGAAAGTGCTAATGTTGCTGCATTGAGTGCGGGGAATGATTATGAAGTGGGAAACATGATTGCAAATGCTCTTCAGAAAGTGGGGAGGACTGGTGTGGTGACAACTGAGAAAGGAAAATCCTTTGAGAACAGTCTTCAGATTGTTGGAGGAGTGCAGTTCAATCGTGGGTATTTATCATCTTATTTTGTCACTGATCGCGAGAAGATGGAAGCCGAATTCCATGATTGCAAGGTCTGAACCAAAACCTCCCATTTTCTTTGCCATGTTGGACAAGCCATAACTAGACTGTATCAAATTATTTCCTTGTAGTTACTCCTGGTCAACAGAAAGATCACAAATCCAAAGGAGATGTTCAAGATATTGGATTCTGTTGTTAAAGAGGACTTCCCTATTCTGATAGTTGTTGAGGACATCGAGCAAGAGATGAGAGCAACGAAGGAGCAGTGGACAAAAGGGTATCTCAGATTAAAAAGCTCATCCAGGTCAATCAATCTCTGACATTTAACTTGTTCCTTTTTTAGCTCAGGCAAAGCCCGCTTGATAGGATATGTAAGACAAATGAAATCTGATATTAGTTTAGTTCGCTTGCGAATGTATAACGATTGTAGTCTCCATAAATACCAATGTAAGTGTTTATCAGTACGCAGAACACTGAGGAGAATTTTCAGAAGAAGATCTTGAATGAAAGAGTTGCCAGATCATCCGGTGGAATTGCTATAATACAGGTGAATCCTGAAACTTATACAATATTTGCAGAAGAAGATCCATGATGAACTAATTTCAAGAGGGTTCAATTATAGGTTGGTGCACAAACAGCAGTGGAGATGAAGGATAAACAGCTAAAGATGGAAGATGCCCTGAATGCAACTAAGGTAGTAATCGAATTCCTCTAAAAGCAACATCTCCATGATCCTCAAAGTTTCTATTGTAGAACCCTAAATCTCTGGTTTTTTAGTCACCAATTGAAGGAGTGGTAGTGGGTGTTGGTTGTGCCCTCTTACGGTTGTCTACAAAGGTGGACAGAATCAAGGATTTTCTTATGGATTTGTTTTTCCTCATGCCGGCTCTTCAAATCGAAGCCTCAGAGGAATTTCAAAGTTGGTCTAATCAAGCATCTTAGGTTAGGACTGTTCAAGGTTTTAGATGTTTTGTGTGGTATCGGTGCAAGATTAACTACTGTACAAGTTTGATGGGACATTGTCTTCTGGGTTTTGGTACCATTTAATCATTTGTCATTTGCATTTCAGAGTTTGTCAGGAACACGTGTCCTTAATGAGATAGATTCCAAAATTTGCTATGGAGATAGATCTCGAAATTCCTTCGCCTGAATAGAACTTGGACAAGGTTAGAAATGTGAATGTTGATGGTGTTGATAGTTTGGATGGAATGGATGTTCAGGACGTTGACATAGATCTTCCAACTAGAAATGGTAATTTAGATGTGTTCTGTGAGCCGAGCACGAGTGGCAGCATTGGTGGTAGTCAAGAGCAGTTCGCAACTGTCGATGCTGTCACCGGAGGTATCCTTCAAGAACCCAGAAATGTTTAGAATGTGAGTCGAAAGAGGTTCCTTACCATTTCCATAGAGAATATGCTCGATTTGTTGGATTTGGTATCACAATAAAAGTCAGTCGTCGCTCAAAAAAAGCAGGAAAGTTTATCATGTAGCCTTGCAGAGGAGCTCCTTCGATGAGGATCATTCTCCATTTATATGTATCTATTTTGTATCTAGCCCGTTTTCGACCCATTCTATGTTCATATTAGCTCTTTTTACATACAGGCGTTAACGATAAATTTGAGTTCAGCTATAAATGTGAGAGTCCTGACGATCCAGAACAGTCAGCATATGAATTTTATCATTGCACGGTCAAAGGGCGTTCGCATTTCCAAATTTTCGGTGTCAGCTGCAGGAGACAATCCTGCATCAACCAATGTTGGACTTCACATTCTACAACTGGGTACTGGCATCAATACTGACGGAATCCATGTAACTGCATCAACCAACATTATCATCCAAGACTATAAAATCAGTATTGGTACTTCAACAGATCTTTAACTTAACCAACTATTTCACTAAAATGTACGATATACTTTACAACTCTTTCACTATAATATGTAAATGTACGTTACGAGTATGCTTTTTTTTCTTTTTTATTGTTAATGATTTGTCAAATCTCATGGTTGGAGTTATGATGGATTTGATCTAGCGAATCACCCACCGTTCCATTTTGCGATGATTTCATAGATTATATATAATATTTTTTTTATTTTATTTTTAATAATTATCTATTGTATGCAATATAATAGTTAATTTTACATTTTGTATAACGATAAAATTTTAATCTAAATATAAATATCGTGTTGTAAAAATACATATAAACATCCGCGCATCGCGCGGGATATTACCTAGTTTTTTTTAATAACCTAAAAGGAAAGGGCAACTCATATGTAGTCAAATCATATGTTTTAATATCTTTGAACACCACAAACATCTTATCAAAGTATCACACAAAAATCATATATTATTAATTTATTATTAAATTTTGATGTTACTTTTTTTATTAATATATTGAATTTTGTCGTTCAACCATGGAAATAAATAAAAAAAAACTTGACAGGATTTTCAAACATTACCAAAGTTAAGTTATTTTTTGTAAAATCATATACTTTGAATACGATTATATGTATTAGTAAGAAATTTATAGAATAACACCTTATAAAGAATGAACAACTTGCTGATATGATTTTAATGAGATGAGTTTTATTAATAAGATGGACTTTACATTTACATCGAAGATGAGATTAGTTTTATTAATGAGATGAACTTTACATTTACATCGAAGATAATAACCAAATAAAAAACGAAAACTGTATGCACCAATTTACTGCTATGATGATTTCCTAATGAGATGAGTTATTACATTAACTATAAACCGAACCAAATAAAAGGAAGGAAGATTGAAGAAAGAAGGATAAGTGAAGCAGATGAGCAATCCCAATCTTGAATTTGCTCAAACTACAAAATCAATAGAACAAAACCCCAATTGAGAAGAAAGATCCAACATCTAGAAAATGAAAAATCCTGCTTTTATGTGCATATACTTAATTCAAACCTATCAATACGGTGTCGTCTCACAATCCTCTAAAAAATGACCTAATTGTTAATTTAGCAATACCCTGCCTTGTGAGATGCTAAGAAGTGAAGACTCATTCCTCTCTAAATCTGTCGGTTCATAAAATATATCAAAAGAAATGTGTTACATGCGCGAGAGGATGAATGGTTACCATTACGTATGTCGAGTTTGAAATCATTGCTTTGCTATCAATCTTCGTGTTCGTCTTCATCTTCGGAGTCTGCACAAAACGACATACACTTCTTGGATGCTTCGATTCCGATGGTGCAAAGTTACAAAGAAAAAAAACAAACATTCACTCACCCGATCTCACATCTTCACTAAGCTTGCCTCTTGCCTGTACTTGTTTCACAAGCATTCGAAATATCAAGACCCACCAATAAATATGAAGGACGAGTAAGCAATATAGAAGAGTGTTGAACATGTAGTAGTAGATCGGTCCCTCAATTGGGTGTTTTTCCTTGTCTAGGGTCAAAAGAACTTCATAGCTGCAACAAATGTTTTACCGCCATACGTTAAATCAAGACAACCCATGAATGAACAGAAAAAAAGGAGTGTAATGATGAATAAGTATGTTAACCTTGTACTCCAAAGTACCCAGAAAGGATAGTAAATAAGGCGAAGTATGATCCAAGACAATACGAAAAGAATAAATGAAACGCTTGCAATAGTTTCAGCTCCGCTATATTTGGACATTTTACCGATTTCCAGGAACACATCACTAGCGTCGTGAATTGCCAACACGACAGAACCAACACGGGAGAATCTATAGACAGAAAACAAGAAAATCAAAGTAAGATGGAACCGTTTTTGATTCAGTAAATTTTTCGGCATGGGAAGGATGTGTATGGAAAGCATACCTACATACATAGGAGAACACGATAAGAATAAGAGTAGCAATGTGATGCCCCATGGAAACTCCAAAATCTGAACGCCTTGTTTCCCAAAAGATCAGAGCAAATATGGAGTATGTATAGAACCCAGCAGCAAACATATACAAAAACTTCAACTTTAACCTGGAAAAAAAGTAAAATTTTATAAGGATAACTCAACGACTAAACTAAAAGATCGTGAGAAAGGCCTCGACAGCATCGTACTTTATTTGTAGATCAGGCCAAACGTGATCATCTGGGCCTTCCCAAAAGTATCGAGTTCCCTTAAACCAAGGTTCGTTATAAGTCACAGATAGAGCAAGAATTTCAGCTGACAAGTAGTAAACACACTTCCATGCTGACTCTTTAAACTTTCGGATTTTCTTCCTTCTTGCATTTGTGTTATCACTTATATTCTGCTGTTTCCCATAGATTAAAAGTTTCGCCAATTTCTACAAACACCAATGTTTCCATCATCAGGGCCATGTTAAAGTGGAATTCAACTCACAAAAACTTTAAAGTTCTTCACATTTTCTCTCATTTTACAGAGAGCAAAGAAAGGCATACACACGCAAAACCGAAAAAAGAGGCGGATGCAACGACTGTATGAAAAGAATTGGCATCATGGTCATTTTGCAAAGAGACAGCACTGAAGCTTGACAAAATTTAAGCTCATGTTACCAGTCTTGTACAAACAAACAAACAAAAAGGCCATAAATCAGCGAAGTGACTGGAAACAGGATAACATAAGGATAAAGACCGGAAATTAACAATTCAGAAGAAAAGGCCTTGAAGAAACATTTCTACCTACAATCACTTTAAGTACCTTAAAACAACAATTTCCTTCTGAATTGCATTGGTAAAGAATATGATATTCCACAGTTCCAAAAGCCAAAACCATGGTGATATGAGAAGCTCATCGGAAGTCTAATCGAGAATCAACCACCCTTTTCTACAAACGACTAGTGATTATTAACTTTCGAGCGAATTCCAATGAAAAGGAACAAAAAGTCCAACATAGGTAGGGTAGGATCTAATGAAAGGTGAGAAAAAAAAAGAAAAAAGAAAAGACAGAACAGAACCAATAAAAAAACATACACACACGCACGCAGATAGAGAGAGAGAGAGAGAGAGAGAGAGGTAAATGCGACTTCAGAATCCGTTGTAAGCTTATGGAGGAATATACAAACAACAATCCAAACGTTTACCTCAAATACGAGTCTATCAAGAAGGAATCGAACCAAAGGAAAGAAGATTGCGAAGAGAGGAAGAACCCTAAAATCCTTATATTCCGGGTACGATTCCAGGTCCCACTTCACCGATTCCAGCGATTCCAAAATAGCCATTTCGGAATTTCCGCCGGTAGCCGACCCCAAAAGATTTTTCTGGAGAAACAATCAGAAAATTGCATCCACCGAGAATATCGAAGAAGCCTCGGCGTCCGTGGTCTGTCAGAGGAAGAACAAAAAGGTTGTCTTTTCTCTCGAAAAGATGAGAAGCAAATGTATATCAGAGAAAGTCCAATACAAGTAGGACTACTCGAATCCCTTGATACGTGCGAACCATGAGTTCACGCTTAGTTCATTGCTCAGAGGATCCGATTTATGCTTTCCGGGTTAAGCGGAACTGAAAGAGAGGGGGGGCCCCTCAAATTTCATTCACCGGAAACCTCTGAATGAGTTAGAAGCTTTCGTAATACTCCGAGACAACAGAATTGTTTTTTTAACTGTAAATATTATATAAGAAAAAAAATGTTGCAAAAACATGAAAAGAAATTATAAAAAATCGAAACATAGAAAAGGAAGGTAAAAATTCGACTAGAAATCAAATTAGTTAAACCAAAGATTAAGGTAGTACGAACCTTCGATGGATTAGGATCTAAAAGTTGATTTACATAGAGTTTGGAAAGAATTGATTTTCGAATCTTGCGGATCAAGTTATGACGTGGTCTTCCAACATGAAAGTGAAGTTGGTGATCGTATTCTTTCCAAATGTGGTAGAAAAGCATTGAACAAAAAAAATACTTGATGAGGTCTAAACCAATAGGATTTTTTATGCTTGAAACTCATAGTAGAAGTGATGAGGACCTGGTCGTTGCTCCATCTTGGGTCATACACAGGACGGTCATGAGGATGAGAGCAAAGGACCTGAAGAATGCATAAACCCGTGGATGGACGGGGACATCAAGAGGAACTGGGCTCTACAAAATCCACTTATAAGTAGAAAAGACCGAGAGAAGCAAAAAGTTGGAGGAGCAAACGAAGCTCGATCCAAGCAATGATTCGCTCGATCCAAGCAAATCTATTGGAGAGAAGATGGTTGATGGGCTTGGCTCCACAGAGTATTTTAGCAGAGTTTAGTTAAATTGTCTTAGTTTATTAAGTTTACATTTTTTTACTATAAATAGATGACCCTTTATATGACATTATAAAGATTTATCTATTGAAATCTTGGAGAGATTCTGAGTTGTTCTTTGACTTATCAACACTGGATCACAAGTGTTGTGGCGTCATTCGCGACGTTTGAGGTTTATGAAATCATTTCTTCGGGAAGACAAGTTCTAGGTTCAACTATCGGGTTGTTAGTGAGTTTCATTCAAAATCTATCCTCCTAAAAATAGAATATCGATCTAGGGTTATATTAAGAATTTTCTCAGTAGAGGTCATTAAAAAAAGAGGATGGCTACTATCTAATGGGAAGATCTTGATCATGATATCCTTGTTGCAATTGCAATTCACGAAGATGTGATTCGTCGTTTTCTACATCAAAGAACCAAACAACAACTATTAGGCGAAGACGGATGTCAACCTCTTATTCTATCACGAGTTTAGTGTCATTTTCTAGCGATTAGCCAAGTTTAAAAAATTGTTTTGGAACAGTGTGTCTAAACCAAAAAAACACTGAGCCACGGTAGAGCAGCCTTCAAGTACGCTTATCCAAGAATAAAAAATGATATTTTGGTCAATAGACCAAAAGTAGGCATATCTTCTAGCATTCGGGTGGGAGGGGATGATAGAGACAATATTTGGAATATCAACCATAACTCGAGACTTATCTTAAGAAAAGAACCAATCTAAGTTTCGTGTTGCATCAGTCGCTTGAATTTAGAGGGGAACACCTAAATTCCTTGGACCACCATTTCTCATTAAAAGAACAAGGGGGCCAAAAAACGTCCATAAATTGAACCAAAAATAGCAGTTATTCGCATTATGAATTGAGTAGCAAAGGAACTTTTGTGCCAAAGTCCAAAGCTGTAAGAGTTTATGCTAAACCTAACTGCTAGAGAGACCCGAGTTCATGAACTAAATGAATTTTCTTTTTAGGAGGTTTCTTTTACACCAAGAAACCCTTAAGGACCCTTCTTTGGAAAAAAGCCAAAACAGTTGAAGACAAAACACTTATTCAAATGAGAAAATATATGCAAACCAAGTCTGCCTTGTTGTTTTCACTACAAACAAACATGTCATTTCCAATAGTCATATCTGTTGAAAATGGCTCAGTTTCTGTTGGAAATGATCTATTCCAACGGATTTCAGAGCGTCGCAAATCGATTGTTGAAAATCACATCCGTTTTCATTTGTAGCGACATAGCAACAGATAATATCTATTGAAAATTATCGAGGAATTGTAACGGATGTCTTCGTTGGACGTTACAAACGGATGATCTTTACAACGTTGCAACGGATGCTCGTTCGAAATTTGCGACGGATATCCATTGCAAATGTTGCTTTGGTATCAATGGTCATCCATTGAATTTTTTGCATGAATTGGCAGGAACTTTTAAAAATTATCCAACGGATTCCCGTTGAAAATTTTGTTTTCCTATCAAGGATATCCGTCGATAAGTTGACGGTTTTTTCAAAAAATTAAAATAAATAAAATAAAATAAAAAGCTCTTTATATATAAAAAATTCTGTACAAAATTAAAAAATAGATTGGCTATATATAATCTAAACCAGCACCATCATCATCATCCCCATCCTCGCCAATGCCTTGAAAATGGGTTGCATTGAAGTCAATGATCAGTTCTTGTCTCGGTGTTGTGGCCTCCGTCAGTGGTATTTGTCGATATTCTTGACATGTCATCAGCTCAATGATAATCTCCATATGACGCATATGAGCTCGTGTATCTAGAAGCGTAGATTACATATCTCAAAGAGTATCCTGCCTTAGTCGAAGTATAGTCTCGAGCTGCTCTGATGTGTCGTTCTTGCGTGAAAGTCTCTAGAACCGTGGGGGAACTGTCGTGGGATCCTCTATAATATCTTTTTATAGAGAATCTAGACCATAGAAACGCCTCTTAAAAGATCTAACAAAGTGTAAAATGAAACAAACTAAAAGTAGTATATCGATTTAAATTTTTTTAATATAATTAAAGAATTATTAACGATAATGTTATTATTTACCTCTAAATAATTATTAACGATAAAGTAGTATATCACTTGTGATTGATATGTGATTTTCTCCTTCATAGCTTTCACCATCCCTTCTGAAAAGGGATCAACAAGCTCATGTTCGTCGACTTCTTCCTAGACGATAGACTTCTTCTTGGCGTGAGTTTCAACGACAAGCTAAAAAAGATATGGTGCTCTTCCTATCTTTTGATTCTTTAATATTAAAATAATATGATTAGGTAATAATTTTACAAAAAAATTATAAATGTAAAATTATTACCAATTCTTTATTTATTTTTGGAATCGACTTTGATCCCGAGGTATAACGATGCGAACCATCCCAGGAACTTTTTCGACGTACCAACATTATTTTGCCTTTTCGATTTTGGCTAAGAAGTCCTCCGACTCCCAATGGTTGAACGTTGGTTGAATAGTTCGTCTATTACCGATGTCAGTTTGGCGTTCTTGTTATAATAGTTACGCTTGGTATTGTTCACCATCAAGCGCAATCGAGCTTGCATATCGTGCATCCGGGCGGTATAAATGTGTGATGTATCCTTCTTCTGCTATCTATATACGCGATGCAAAATTAAATTTAAATTAATTAATTTAATAATCCAATTCGATAATAATATTAAATTAAATCTTATATCAAATACACTTACGATAAATATACACCACCATCGGCGACGTATAATCGCTGGCATCACCTGCTAGGAATAGTATTATTGATCTTGTAAAAAACCTTGAATTATGTTATTGTTTGTGTATTTAAGAACATCATCCACATTAAACCTACACATGTAAACAAAATCGTTAGAAAAATTTAAAATTAGTTGAAATATATATGTGTAAATAAATAGTATTTTACCATAACGTCATGTCAGGAAGTTCGAGATCAATGATGGGAACAATTAGACACTCATCGAAGGTATCTATCAAAGCATCAATATCCACCATATCTTCTTCGTCATCAAATATTTGTGGTGTCAATATAGGTGACAGAGGGCGATATAGTAACGGGAGTGGTGGTGGTGGGACTCCTGCAGAGCCCGCCAACAAACCACCGTGACCGATAAATTGTCGAGCTATCATTATGTTAAGTGTTTATGATTTGTGTTTGAAAGAATTTCTGATTTTGGTTTTGAATTTATGTTGAAAATTAATCGTTCAATGGATTAAATACAAAATTTCTAAAGGATACCCGTTGGAAAATATGTCCAAAAGATGAAAGTCATTACATTGTGTTCCCGGGTCAACAGATAACATAAATCAGATATACGTCTACTTTCAAACGGGCATCCGTTAGAATTTCAAACGGATGACCATTGAAAGTTATCACCCTGATGCGCCGAGCTAACTAGGCGGAGCATAACCATCATACCTATTCCAATGGATACCCGTTGTAATGTTCCAACGGGCATCCGTTGGTAGCCTGTATGTGGTTCAACAAACATACATTGAAAGCATGTATGCGGCTCAACGGTCATCCGTTGGAAAATACCAATGGATACCCGTTGAAAAGTGAAAATCGTTAAATTTTTTTAAGTGTCGAACAAAATATAAATGATTGAACGGGCGTCTATTGCATGTTTCAACGGATGTCTGTTGAAATTAGAAAATATGATTTAAAAAATTACAAAAGTTTGATATTATAATTACATAATTCACATATCTTCTTCATTTGATTCTTCGATTGGTGAGTCTTCCTTGATGGTGCATGAAATTTGTCGTCATGTTCATCTTCTACATCTTTTGGTTCAATGTCTTCATAATCGTAAATCTTTTTTTCATCTATTTTGGTTCTTGTGAGAGTTTCTTTACGACTATCTATATCAACGAACCGTATGGATTCAGAGTGATTGGTTTGCAACGGATCTTCTTTTTCTTATGTGTTCATAACATAAACCACCATTCCTCTTTTCAACATTTCAATCTGCTTGATATGTTATAATGCATGGATCATAATTTGCATATCTTCATGCCGAGTTGATTTCAATTCCTCTCCATTGATTTTTTTTTGTATAACACGTTCTATAGTTGGGTCAAACCATTGATATTTGAAAAGCATTATCTTCAATCCAATGAGATCAAGATATTTTATTTGTATGATTTGGTGCAAAATTCTATAGAACATCTTCTATTTCACTATTAACGCAAACACCGTAATTGAATATTTTTCTATGTTTTCTATGCTCGTAAGTGTGGTATATGTATCCCCGAGTAAACATAATTGGCCAACATAATACATTTTTTGCAAGATCATTAGCCAAATATCTTAACTAAGTAGGATGACTCTCATCGCAACCCTTAACCTATATAATATAAAAATGAATAATTACTTATAAAATAAATTATTTTAAGTATATATATGAAAATATGTATATTTACATAATCTCTCAACTATGAGGCATAATGCTGAACTTTCATTTGTTGAGTTCATCTGCATTTAGATTAGGATACTTACCCATTATTTCTTCATCAAATATATTGTAATGAAAATATGTTAACAAACACACACGCACTCACACACACACATACACACACACATATATATATATATATATGTTTATAAATTAAAAGATCGATTATCATTGTTTGTACCTTCTAAAAGGTAATTGCTCTTGACAATTTAATAATATATATGTGCAGACGTGATTATATCCCCTTGGTGTTAGTCAATATTCCTCAAATTTCTCTCATTCTTACGTCCAATTGGTGTAAAGATCTCAGGAATTGCACCAAATTGAGGATGATATTTATATAATTTGTATGATTTTTGTCTCATCTTCTTTGTTTCGTCAGAATATGTAACTCGAAATAAAATGTGGTAAAAATATATGATTTCTTCCAGAAAGTATTTTTTTTTAACATAGATCATTCAACCGTTACTTTGTTTTTTTATCTTTTTCTTTAGACAAAAGAAAAACCTTTCGAATGGATAAATCCACTTGAATTGAATTGGACCACCAAATATTGCCTCGTCTGGTAGATGTATTGGCAAATATTCCATGACATCGAAGAAAGAAGGCATAAAAACTCTTTCCTAATAACATAATGCTTCAGAGATATTATTTTTCAACAATTTCAAGTCATCTCTTTTTAAATTTCTTGGAACATATATCTCCGATGAATATGCTAATTTTGCATAACACGTCGTGAATATTCCACGGTAATAGCTCAACAAACACAGTTAGAATGAGTCTTTGCATGAATACGTGATAATCGTAACGTTTTAACCCGGTGAGCCTTGAACCCACAATATCCACACACCGAGCAATGTTCGATGCGTGTCCATCTGGAAACTTAACGTCTTCTTTTAACTACCTCAAAAATATTGTTTTTTTTCGAGACATTCTGAATATTGGGATAAGTATCTTTCCATCGCGTAACTCCAACTCAGGTCTTCGCCATATTATCTTCAAATCTTTCCTTGATTGTATATTATCCTTCATTATCTCCATCACATTCAAAACAGTGATGATGATATTATCGAAAACGTTTTTTTTTCAATATGTATCACCTCGAAATTATGATGCAATATGATTGATTTCCGATATGGTAGTTTCCAAAAAAAATACTACGTTTATATCAATTATACCATTCACCTTGACTTGTGGTTTCGATGCCCACGATCTCCACCATATTCCCCCGATTCTTGTAAATCTGCCACTGTGTTTAATTATTCGTATAGTATTTGCGTTCCTGTTTAGATACTTGGTGCATTTTATTTTTGTACCACATTCTTTCAACAATATTTTTTTATCTTTTCTAAATGTATGTCCACGAGAAAGAAATCCTCTATGACAAACAAAACAAAATGTTTTCTTTCAATATACTAGATGAAATGAATTCGTATCCTCCATACAATATGGACATGCAACTCTATCATGCGTGCTCCATCTAGATAACATTCCATAAGCAGGGAAGTTGCTAATTGTCCACAACAAGACCACTATTTTGCTTTGTACTTGCGTCATATTCAACAGTTTCATTGTTTCAGAGATCTCTTAATTCATGAATTAAGAGTTACATAAAGATATCGAAACTTTTGGTTGGATATTCTGGTCCTGAAATCGGAAACGTCAGAAAAATTACTTTTCTTTTCAGACACATATCGATAGGAAAATTATACGAAGATAAAATCACAGGTCATAGAGGATATTGACTTCCGCATTGTCCATATGAATTAAAATCATCGGCGCACATACAAAGATAAACATTTCTCGTTTTATACGCAAAATCAGAAAATTTTCTTTGAAATCCTTCCAAGCCTTACCATTCAATGGATATTGCATTATCCCTTCATGCGTTGAGTGTTTTTTGTGTAATTTCATTGCCGCAACGATTTTTATTGATATAACCTTCTCAATGTATTTGCTACAAGCGTATATAAAATCTTTTTGTACGGTACATATTTTGATGAAGATGATTTTTTTTAAAGAAATCATCTTGCACAACAAAATTTATATTCCAAAATGTTTATCTCGTCCCCAAATCAATATGCAACTATTTATACAAACATCAATTTTTTCATGTGAATTCTCAAATCTTTTAAAACATTCTTTGTTTCATAATATGTCTCAGGAGCTTGATTATTTATCAGTAAATATTCATGCAAGGTTTTTCATAGTGGATCCATGCAATTTTTAAATACATTGTAGTTTATTTCTATATTAATCAATCTTGATGAAAATGATAAATGACACTAACCTTCACGACAACCTTCATGTATAGGTTGTTTCGTCGCATCCAATAGGTTGAAAAATCGGCGTGCCTCATTGTTCGAGATCTCTTCAAAAGTTTGCTAAAAAGCTATATGAAATGCATATAACATTATTTTCACATATGGATTGGTCGACGTTGTTTCACAATGAACCTCTTCATTTATATTCATTGTTTGTGCTTCTTGTACACTATCTCTAACACCACAATTTTAGCCGTGAAAGAACCAAATTTTATAATACTCTCAAAATCTCACTTTATAAATGTGTTTGCAAACAATTTCTTGACTTCGATACTTCATGTTTTTGCATCTTTTGCAAATACATAACATTGTCTCGCGTTCTTGACAGAAAGATTGCATCAATGCAAAACGCATGAACTGCTCCAATTCATGTAAGAATTCTTGTGTAACTTCCTTGGTCACAAGATATTTTCTTGTATGTATCCGCTCTCTCAATATGACTATATCTCTATTTGAATAAGATGACACTATTTGAAAGTATATTTTGTGTTCATGGATTGGTGGTAAGCAATTCGAGTTTGTTGTATATATTGTGAAAATTCCAATAAGATGCTCGTTGTTAACATTTAACATTCGATTTATTCCAATGGTTGCATTGAAATTCTAAATTTTCCAACGGATATCGATTGACAAGAGCAACAATCATCTGTTGAAATAATTTTTCGGTTTTCATCGGCCTTCTAATAGATGCATCGACAAATTTCCAACGGATTATATCTATTGATAGTCCATTGGAAACTTCAACAGATTGTCACGAACTTTTGACCATTTAGAATTCCTTATTTACTATTGCAATCCGTTGCAATAATTAGCAATTAGTTGATATGTCCATTGAAATTGGACTGTTTTTTATAGTGTTTGGAGTATAGACTGAAACCCAAAATACTTTTTCATTTTTTGAAGGGTCATAGCTACATGATCAAAGAAAATAAGCGCACATATTGTCAAGCTCCATAATGCAAAAGGAAAGACAAAAACAGAGGCCCAAAACTTATTAGACTATAAATGATCGAGGCGATAAACTATAGACGACCCACAAAGAAAAGATGTTTAACGGTCCAAAAATTGAACTTATTTTGGATAATAAACAACAAACCCATACAATCGTTATGGTTAGGATGGTGGGGGAGCAGAGGGAGGCCTAAGTTCTTAATCATGAGAGAAAAGTAAAAGATGCCGAGAATATTAGTTATGGAGATAAGATTATTTTAACTTATCTCAATCTTAAAAAGAATGATTTCATTTTGTTCAAGGCCTGAAATGGTATAGAACCACTAAGTTATGTTCATGACATTGCGGAGCGACTCAATACAGTCGTTTGGGAAGACAAGCAGATCATTCGCAAAGCATAAATGAGTTATAAGGGGGTTCTTATAACTTTTTGCAATGATAAATGAACTAAAATGAGTCGCACTCTTAAGAGTAGTGTGAGATAAAATATTCATATTCATACCAAATATGTAAAAGGGAAAAGGATTCTCTTTATTGATAATATTAATCAAATTAAAGCTTTCACTTTGATGCATTGTCCAATTGGTGGATCTCCAAAATGTAATTAGTATTTTCTTTATCATTCCATGTTACCCCGAAAGAATTGAATAGATGGTTTTGATTTGATGATTAGCACATTTTTCGTTTTTCATCAAATGAAATATATTAAACTAGATTTAAGAATGAATTTAGGTGTAAAAAAAGTGTTATATTGTATTATTTTACATCGATTAACTTTTAAATTAATTTTTCAAATTAAATTTTAGTTTATATTTGACATATTGAACCAGAAATCAAAGTTAGGAATTCAACAATTATAAACATTAATTTTTTTAAAAATAAAATATTCTTTTTACATTTTTCACTTAAAATTTTGTAGTTTTACGTGGTATATGTGATGTTTAAAAAAATCCATTTATATCCTTATTAAATATATCGATTTTCAATAATAATATAAATTTTATTCATATTTTTACGAGTCTCTAACTAGTTAAATGTTATATATATATTAGTAAAATATAATAGTAAAAAAAATAAAACAATATTATTTAATAAAGTGAGATAATATTAGTTTGAGGAGGTTTTGAAGGCCAACTAATTAGTTGCATTATTGTGCTTCACACTCGTGAAAGCATTGTCCCGCACGTGATTACGTTTATGTCCACTCGTCGGTGATTAATATTGAAAAATATTTTTATTAATCAATTCGTCTTTTAATATCTTTAGATCATAAATATATAAATCTTACCGTCCAACTGTATATTTTTCTAAAGATTCAAATTTAAAATAAAATAAATATCGTATAATTTATTATTATCAATTGAATCAATCAATATCTAAAGTAAAGGAAAAAAATTTAACAAGGGAAATCTATTATATAAAATCAAGAGTTTAAATATATACTATTCAATAAATATGTCAAATATGATTTGAGTTTAATTGATTTCAAAAGTTAGTTCTAGAGTTTAGGGTTGTCTAACATCATATATATATATATATGAAAGTAAAGTCAATGTCTTTAGTCGAAATGGGACAATACATCACAACACTCCTCTTCACGTTTAGGCTCGATTCTGAAACGTGAAAAAATAATCGGGGGCCCAACATCGATATACTCAAATCTGGACGAATTTGACTCTGATACCATGCAATATATGGTATCAGAGCTCTCTAATCCAAAACCTATTTTTCTTTTCAAACCTCTGTTCATCTCTTTTCTTTTCTCTTTCACAATGGATGCCAACACACCAAACACTATCGTTGCAGCTGCTTTTGGGAATCCCGACATCATTGTCCTCCCTATGAATCCTGCAACACCCAACCTAATCTTTACCATCAATCTTTCTGGTCTAACAAAACTAACACCAATCAACTACATTGCTTGGTCTTGTTAAGTTCGATCCCTCCTAAATGGTTATCAATTTCATCAATTTATTTATGAAACCCAGACTCCGCATTTATCCACCATTGATGTTGGAGGCCTCTTTACACCAAACATTGCCTTCACGGTATGGAAACGAAAAGATCAGCTTCTGTTTAGCGTTCTGCTTAGCTCTCTGTCTGGCTCAGTTCAAACTTTGGTCTCTCAAGCCACGACATCTCTCGAAATCTGGTAGACGCTTGCGAAAACATATGGCAACCCTTCCGGCGATCACATTCGTCAATTGAAGGACTAAATAAACCATTGTGCGAAAGGGACTCTCTCCATCGATGAATATATGCAGTCAATCTCCTCCAAAGCTGATGCTCTGGCCTTCCTCAGAAAACCAATGGATCTAGACGATCTCATTGAACGTATTCTTGATGGCCTTTCACAAGAGTACAAAGCTACTACAGAAGCCATAAATACACATGAGACCACAATCTCATTTGCTGAACTTCACAAAAAGTTGCTTAATTGTGAATCTCTGGTCCTTGCGGAGTCTGGCACAACTCCAACCTCAATTTTTTCTGTCACAGTAAATGCAGCAATAACCAACATGCGTTTCTGATGGCACCCTTCTACAAACCATCATAACAATGATAATCGCTCAAATCATCAGCGCCCCTGCAACCCTTACAAAGGGAAGTGCCAAGCTTGTGGGACACAAGGACATAACGCAAACTCGTGCCCTTCATTTCATCTGATCTCATCGCAACAACCCTACGGAGATCGTTCCCCTGCACCGTGGCAACCAATAACAAATACGGCTCAGACATACCCATCATCGGTTCCATCTTGGGTCCTCGCCAATGGAGCCTCTCACCATGTCATCATCGATTTCAACAATCTCGCACTCCATACTCCTTACGATGGCCCCGATGATGTTGTTGTCGGAGACGACACTCCATTACCCATATAGAAAACTGGTTCTTCTTCCCTACCTCTACCTACACGTGATCTCATTTTAAATGATGTCCTTCATTCCATAAAATGCAATCTCTTATCCATCTACCAATGATGTAACACAAATAACTTAACTGTTGAGTTCTCATCCTCTTCCTTTCAGGTGAAGGATCGAACAATAGGGACAATTCTTGGAAAGGACGGCCTATAAGAGGTATTTACGAGTGGTTGAATGTATCTTCTTCCTTGTTTTTCCCTTCTGTCTTTTCAAGTCTCAATGTCTCCTTAGCCGATTGCCATTCAAGATTAGAACATCTTGCGTCTTTTATTCTAAAGTCTCTTGTTTCTCAGTTTTTTTTACCTTTGTCTACTTTTGTGTCTTCTAAATCACATTGCGGTTCATGCTTTATCAATAAAAGTCATAAGTTACATTTCTCAAAGTTTAATCTACAATCTAGTCGTCCTATAAAAATTTTGTTCTCAGATGTCTGGACATCTCCTGCCTTGTTGAAGGATGGTTTTCGTTACCATCTTGTTCTTGTCGAGCACTTCACCCGATACATATGGCTTTATCCTCTCCAACAAAAATCTCAAGTTCACGACACCTTCATTAAGTTTAAAGCTCTCATTGGAAACCATTTTTAAACTCGCATTGTCACCCTGTACTCCGACAATGGAGGTGAATATGTTGTTCTATTCTCTGTCGGCATAACACATCTTACAACTCCATCACACACACCCGAACACAATGGAATCTCGGAGCACCGTCATCGACATATTGTCGAGATGGATCTTTCACTTCTCTCTCAGGATTCCATGTCCATCACCTATTGGCCTTATACTTTTTCAACCGCAACATCTCATAAATAGAATGCCCATTATTGTTCTCTCCTCTATTTCACTTGAAAAGCTTTTTGGAGAAACACCAAACTACCTCAAACTTCGGATCTTTGGGTCTCTCTGTTACTCTTGGCTTCGACCATACTCTATTCATAAACTACAGCCCCGCTCCACCCCATGTGTTTTTGTTGGATACTCCTTAACCCACAGTGCTTACTTATGTCTTGACATTGCCATGCATCAGCTATATGTTTCTCGACATGTTCATTTTATTGAATCAAAGTTTTCATTCACAAATATCAAGTCTCCAATGCTCTCCTCTTCCATCTCTAACTTTGAGTCTTCTTCCTTTATTACTTCTTTTTCTCCGTTGTCTGCTCTTTTTGTCCCTCGGTCACCGGTAACACCAACTCTGACGTCGCCTAGTTCCCGCTATCCTTTATCGACCACACCACCTATGGCTAAACCATATGAACCCACACTGACATCCTCATCTACCCATACAAACACCTCCACCACCTCTAGACATAATCATCCAAGAAACTACCTCCACCATCACCATACCTGAACCATCTACACCTCAAACACAAAACCAGCACCAAATGATAACCCGATTGAAGAACCAAATTTTCAAACCCACTTCCAAAATCAGTTTGAGTGCCATTATGTCTCCAACAGCAGATGCTGAACCAAAAACAGTGACCCAAGCCCTTAAAGACTCGTTGGTGACAAACAATATCCGCTCAATTCGATGCTTTGGTTCGTAACAGGACTTGGGACCTCGTTCCTGCTCATCCGCAGCATAACATTGTCAACTGTAAGTGGGTATTTCGCACCAAATACCTTCCTAATGGCTCTATTGACAGGTACAAAGATCGCAAAAGGGGTTTCATCAACGACCAAGAGTGGACTACCGTGGCACATTCAGTCATGTTATCAAGCCCACTATTGTACGTCTTGTTTTAAGTCTAGCAATCTCTCATGGTTGACCTCTACGATAGTTTGACGTGAACAATGCCTACATGGATAAATAGCCGAAGATGTGTACATGGTATAACCTCTAGGGTTTATCGACAAAGATCATCTCACACATGTATGCAAATTAAAGAAAGCGTTATACGGGCTTGAACAAACACCTCGAGCTTGGTGCAATGAGCTCTATGATTTTCTCTCCTCTCATTTGGGTTAAAAAATTCAATGGCAGATACTTCACTTTTCATTCTGAGAGAAAGGAAACATCAAGTGTTTCTCTTTTTTTATGTCGACGATATTGTTATTACTAGAAGCAACTCCGAGCTAATCCAATGTTTCATTGATCAGTTGGCCAATCGT
Source organism: Gynandropsis gynandra (assembly GCA_036759665.1). NCBI lineage: Eukaryota > Viridiplantae > Streptophyta > Magnoliopsida > Brassicales > Cleomaceae > Gynandropsis > Gynandropsis gynandra. The sequence continues at coordinate 26,814,188 of CM071865.1, forward strand.
TTATCTTTGAAGGATCTTGGAAAGCTCTAATTCTTCCTAGGTGTTGAGGTCACTCACTTGTCATTTGGACTTAACTTGAGCTAGATAAAGTACATTTGTGATCTGCTACAACGACTCAATATGCTGGACTCCAAACTTATCTCTACACCTATATCTCTGGGCACCTCACTCACACTTATTCAAGGTAATGCTTTATCTAATGCGATATAATATAGAATGGTTATCGACAACTTACAATATCTGGTATTCACAAGACCGGACATAGCCTTTGTTGTCAACAAATTGTCCCAATTCATGCATCGGCTAACTACAGATCATCGAGAAACTGTCAAACATGTTCTCCGCTATCTAAATGGAACCAAAACTCATAGAATCACTATGTCTCGTGCCAACTCTATCACATTACATACATTTTCGGATGCCGATTGAGCTGAAAATAAAGACGATTACTCGTCAATAAGTGTACATATTGTCTTTCTTGGTTCACATCCTATATCATGGTCATCAAGAAAGCAAAGAACAGTTGCTCGGTCCTCATTTAAAGCCGAACACCACTTTGTTGCTTCAATAAGTGCTGAAATTTGCTGGGTTTGCTCTCTGCGCTCTGAACTTGGTCTTGCTTTACCAACAACTCTGATAATCTATTGCGACAATGTAGGGTAACTTATCTCTGCTCCAATCCGACATTCCATTCTCGCATGAAACACGTCGCACTCGATTATCATTTCATTCGCAACCAAGTTTAGTCTGGCTCTCTACGAGTTATCCATGTTTCTTCGACTGATAAACTAGCTAATGCGTTCACCAAACCTCTCACTAGGACAAGAACACGAGATCTTTACAACAAGATTTGAGTTCACCAAAGACCTCCATTTTGAGGGGTCATGCAAAGGGATCTACAACAAATCCTTTGTTGCCTTATCTGTCTCATAAATACAGTTCAATCCAATCACAAAATTATTTCCTTAATTGTAGTTAATTCAAACAAATTTGTTCATATCCCTGTACTATATATTTGTAATTATCTTGTCAATGAAAACAACCATTTCATAAACTATTATAAAATATTTATCTAATTTTATCATCTAGAATCGCAAAGGAAATTTGGTAAACTACGATTTCATTATCTAGTATGACCCTGGACAAAAAACACACTCACAAATCTTGTGAATTTTTTTATATATTTAATGATAAAAAAAATTGGAGGAAATGAAGATGAAATCTTGAAAGTCACGTAAAAGAACAGAAGAGTTTGATGTTTCCTAGGAAAAGAAATAAAAGCGTTGACCCCAAGAATGCCAAAGTTTGACTTTCATGAGCATATCTCTCTCTCTCCCCTTCATCGATCTTTCCTTCTGATACTCTCTTTATCAAACGCCCATTTCTCCACACAGCATTTAATGATCTCATTATAAAAGCCAACCTCAGCTTCCCTCCTTCTTATTTTTTATCTAAATAAATTTAATAATAATAATAATTTCTATTTTTATTAAAGACCCAAAAGTCAAATATCTCCATGTCGTAGTTATCTGTTTGATTCTATCTATATATATCAAGAAACACTACATATATCTCTTCGACTGTTAGAGAGAGAAAAAGGAAAAAGATGAAGAAGAAAAGCCTAATACTTTTGATGTTGGCTTTATTTCTACTACTAAGTATGAATTTAAGGGTAAATGGCATTGAATCTCCTCCCAAACCATCTTCTCCACATAAAGAATCCACCTATCATACTCATGTAAGTTCACCACTCGATAAAAACGTATTTTTCTTTTATTTTGCTTAATTTAATTTCGTATAATATTGTATGTTTTTAGTAGATGTAAATAGCTTTGAAGTGATATAATTAAAAAATATTATTAAGATTATTTTTATTTTTATTTGTGTATAAAGGAGGAAAGAAGAGAGAAAAATGAGATAGTTGATGAGGTGTGTAAGAGTACGGACAGTGATGAAGAATGTCTTGCCAAGAGAAATATGGCTGCTCACACTGATTACATCTACACTCAAGACTTAAACACTCCTTGAGGAATATCAAATTTAACAAAAAGACCTTTTTATTTTCTAATTGTGTGTTTGTATGTTTAGTGTATTTTTCTTTAAATTTACTTTTTAAGATAAATTAATTCCCAAATCAAATATTTCATATGATGAGTCTAAAACCCCAATACACACCCATCTTTCAAGTCTGCATAATTCTGAGTTTGTTATGTTTCTATTGTCTCGTATTGTTTAGTATGTTAACAATTTATATATTTATTGGACAGTCTTAAAATTTAATTTAAAATTTTTGGATTTAATTAAATTCAAACATATAATAATAAAAATTTCAAGACATAGTTTATCATTATTTAAATAATTTGAAGTTGGATATAGATTATGCTGTACATTCTAAAATTAAAATCCGATTTGTGATGTTTTGAATATTTTGATATAAGATCACATGTATTATGTTATGTCTTTTTAACGATGGATAAACAGACAATTCTTAATTATTGAATCATTTTTTGAATTTATTTTGATCTTAAATCAGTATTTAACACAATTAAATATACATCTTAACATTTTAAATCTAAATAAAAATATCATCTAGTGAATATCTGTTTTGTTATACTCCATATATTGCGTATATTTGTCGATAGAACTATAGATTATGTAATATATATAGCATTTTATCCATGAATTGGAATTACTATATTAGTTTAGCTTTCAAATTAAATTACATCTAAACTATTTATTTTTTCTACAAAGTCATTCTTTTAGGGCGGAATATCAGAAATACCCTTATAGGGCTAAACCACTTCAAAAATATCCTTCCCTAAAATAATTATTAAATCCGAAAAAAAACTGAAGAAAAGAAAAATTTGCCCTTAATGTTCGAACGTGAAAAAACCCACGTTCGACAGATTTTCGACGTGAAAAACTGCAAAAAACGAGAAAACCGAACAGTTTTTCGTCGTGAAGCCTGTTTAAAAGTTTATAGCAAGAAAGAAATAAGTGATGTCGAACTTGAGAGGGATCGATTTGAAGTTGGCGAGAAGGAAAATGACTAGAATCAGCAGCAACACTGACGAAGAGAGGACGAGTCAATCTTCAATGGCGTCAATAAGTGTAAGTAGTTCGATTTCTAGGGTTTTGCAAGCTTTCGAGTCACAAAATGGTTTATTGATTTGAAATGGGTGAGTGTCAGTGTCAATGAGTCGGTTAGGTCGCAAGGGTCGCATGAGTTGCATGAACATCTTCGACTCCGT
>CM071865.1:26834290-26894496 GCA_036759665.1 Gynandropsis gynandra
AAATTAAGGGTAAATTTGTCTTTTCTCCAGTTTTTTTTTCGATTAAATAATTATTTTAGGGAAGGATATTTTTGAAGCGTTTTAGCCCTACGAGGGTATATCTGATATTCCGCCTTTTAAAATTAAATATTTTTAAATTATATTAATAAAAAATAAAAAAACCTAATTTTTCTCTCTCCTCCTCTCTTTCTCTTTCCTCCCGCCTCTCGTCCTCCCCTTCTTCGCCTCCCACGCAACGCGCGCTTCGTCCCTAGTAGTCCGCGCCTCGGCCAGCACCGTGTCTAGCCTCACCCCTGCGGCTCCCCTCCCAGCACCCCACGCCTACCGTCCCCACCCGCCTCGTCTCTCTGAACAACCCGCGCCTCCCCTTCCCACCGCCTCGCATCACCACGCCTCCCCTCCCCACCGCCTTCTGGTCTGAGTACTAGGAAGAGAGAGAGAAAGAACAGAGGAGGGAGAGGGGAATAATACAATATCATTTTGGATAGATATTCACAGAAGGCCAACAAATTAAAGCAAAAAATCAACCCAATAAAAATCAGACACATAGCCAGTGATACTGTTCACTTGGCCTTGTTTTATATATATATATTAGAGATATATATGATATATGTATGCTTGATATATGATATATATATATAACTAATTAAGTAAAATATAGAAACTTAATTAAAACTTTGAATATGAAATAATGAAGAGAATATGAAAAAATGATAGTTTTGGAGATTGTAAATTGTGCATTGAAATAAATTGTTATATTATCTATTTATAGAAAAGTAAATATGACTCTTTAATATAAAAAAACAGAAATTCACTATGACTCTTTCATAAAAGAGTCATAAATTAAATATGATCCTTCATAAAAGATATTCACAATTTTATATAATTATAATTTTTTATAGTTATAATACTCTTCATTGAATGTCTAACAGCTTCCTCGTTAAAAACCTTATCATGGAAAAATCCATTGGGATAAAAACTATGATGAGGAAAAAAGGATGCAACCATAAAAACTCTTCATCGATTTGTCAACACTGTGTTTGTTCATAAGTTTCGAAGGTGACGCATCTCGATGTTATGAATGTGTTTTCTCAAAATTGAAGTGGGGAATGCCTTTGTTAATATATCGGCTACATTTTCGTTTGATCTGATGTAACGAACATCAACTTCTTTCTTTTTCTCAAGCTTTTGGGTATATGAAAAAATTTTGGAAGGGATATGTTTCGTCTTATCGCTTTTGATGTAACCTTCTTTTGTTTGGGCAACACATATTGCATTATCTTCATATAATATTATTGAATCCATGTTAGCCGATAATCCATATGTTTCTTGTCTATGTCGAATTATAGCCCTCAACCACACACATTCTCTAGTTGCTTCATGGAGTGCAATGATTTCAGTGTGATTTGAAGATATTGGAACTAATATTTGCTGTTGAGAGCGTTATGATATCGTCGTACCTCCAATTTTGAAAACATATCCAGTTTATGATTACCATACCATTTTGTGTATGATCATGTGGTACAGGATGTTCAATCTCAATTCCAATCAATGTACAATAATCATTGAAAGCCTGGGAAGTGAATACCAGTGTTATTAAGCCTCACTTTCTTAATAGGGTAATCAGAGAATTCAACTCGTAATTTATTTATTTGAGCAAGAAACCTCGCAAATGCAACATTACGGGTTGATAATAGACAAACATGTTACCATCAGCTTGAAGCATCGATCAATATCATAATGTATCGAAATGGTACACTTTGTGGATGAATTGGTCCACATATATCCCCATGTATTCGTTCTAAAAACGATGGTGATTTATGCCCAAATTTGACCGATGATGATCTTATTATCAATTTTTCTTGAGAACAAACAATACATATGATCTCATAAGATTGAAATATCATCTCATTTTTTAATGGATGAACATTGTTCAACGATTCTCCGCAATTATTGAACTAGGGTGATCTAGTCAATCATGCCAAATCTTAAACACATCTTTATACTTTTGATTGAAAGTGACATATGATTCAATCACTCTTATCTTTGTGAAATACAATGCAGAGGATAAAGCTGGTAATTTTTCCACAATATGTTTCTTTCTAGAAACCATTGTCATGATATAAAGATGTTCACGATTTGCATCATTCATGGTTTCAACATGATAGTCATTTTGGCAAATATGTTTGAAACTCAATAAGTTTCTTTAGGAATGTAGAGAGAATAATGAATCTTGTTTAATGAATTTTGTCCCTTCGGACATTATAAAATTTGTTTCTCCACATCTCTCAATTATTTTTGCATTTCCAGATATCGTATTGACACGAGATTCATGTATTCTCAACTTGGAGAATTCTTTCTTTTAATATTGTATGCGTTATAGCACAATCCGCTAAACATATATCTTCATCATTGATATTTGATCGTAACATATTTGATGTTATTGATCCGATAAAGATATTGATGAACATAAAAATTGAAATTAAAGTTGAATATAACAGTTTAACAAAAAATATTAAAAATAATCTAAAACTTCATGTCGGTATCTTTTTCATATTTTATCATTTTAAATTTTGTTAATAAAATTTTCGATGTTCATTCATTTTATAGAATGGTGTAGACCCAATGGGACAAGCATTATAATTTTTCATTAGTAGCTTGTTTTATTATTCTGCAACAAGAAAAATTTGTAATAATTTACGATAAGTTTTAAAAAATTTCGTTCGATATTATGACATTATCATCATGTAATGTCCATAATATATTCTCCAATTTATCATAATCACTTATAACTCTATTTTGGAGATTATTTCAAACATCAGAGAATGATATTCATCCACATACAGACTTATAATCTTGGAATCTCATATTTAGCCAATGATTATTTGCCTCTAGAAGGATCACATATTTTTGTGATCGAATTTATATTTAACAAACTCCCACAAATATGTGAGATTTTCTTTTGTACGATATTCATCTTTTAAATCATAGGCAATATGATGGCATGGAAAGATCATGGCTTTTATTTTCCTCTTCGGAAGAATTATTGTCTTTATCATTGTGTCAATGACCTTTTTGCCTTTAGGGTGTATTTTAGCATCAAATGCTCATGCCTTGTAATTTTCTCATGAGTCCTCAAGTGTCATGATATGAGATTCAACAAATTCGACATGAAAATTATATTTAAAACAAATTAAATTTATTCAATATCAAAATAATTTTTAGAATATGATATTAAATAAAATAAGTACATAATTAAATAAAATAAATAAAAAAATAAATTAACAGATAATATTAAATAATATAAATTAAATAAAATAAGTAACTAGGTGGCATAGTCTCCTTTATAAAAAATAAACATAATATAAGAAAAAATAGAAAGGTATAAAAGTATTACCTCGTAGTCGAATTCCTTAATTATATAAATAAAATATGTATTTTATTTCGTTTATTTAGTCTTAATGTTTGATATTTAGTGTGATAACATCTAAATTGTTCTAGTATTTTCATCTATTTTCATAGTTAGTTGTATCATTTATTTGGACTTTACTGAATATTAAGCATCATTTAGTCTTCTTCTAACGTTTTCTCGTGTTTTGTAGGAAATGAGATATCGGGTTACAAACACGAGCAATGTCGGGAAATGTTGGTAAAACTATTTCAAGCTCAATTGTACACACTCAACACCCAAGACTCCTTCGGTCACAAGAAATAGAAACATACGGTTGGCACATAAAAATAGAAACAACGACAACCGATCACAAAAATGGAAACAACCGCGGCTCACATAAAATGGAAACATGGCGAAAAAAATGAAATTTTTGTTGCTAGAACAACAATTGGAAGAGCACGGTTGAAAAATAAAAAGGAAACAATGGCTGCTGCTTACAAGAAATGGAAACAACCGTCTGCTACACAAAATGGAAACAATCGTCTGCTACACAAATTAGAATCACAAAACTACTGCACAAGAATGGAAATCGGTTGGAGCAACAAAATGAAAATTAGCTGGAGCACAAAAAGGAATTTCAACTGGAGCAAGAAAAAGAAAACCACAGGCTGCATGCCCGACTGATTTCATGTAGAGCTCGACCAGACATATGGAAAACACGACCGAGCTGTACACTAAACACGACCAGGGTCCCTCCTTTAAGCACAATATGGCCGATTTTATGGGGTACATGACTGCATTGACTAATCTTGCGAGTTCTTTACCCGACCAAACAACAATACGCATGCGACATCGCACACGACGACAACGACGATGAGGACGCCCACCTCGATGATGACAACTAGAGCTTCTTGGTCAGGCTGTTGACCTTAAAGAAGCGCTTCTCGAGAGGCAAACTGAGCTTCGTATCCTTTTTATTTCTTTTTATTTTCAGAACTTAGTTCTTATTTGTATTGCATGTGTGTACTCGGTTAGTTGCCTCATTGTATCGTAATCTCTCTCTTTTGGATTGTGTGACTTTTTTCACACTTTCTCCACTTTGATATCATGCACAACGAAGGAGACGCATACAACATCCAGCTGCATTACCAACTTCGAACAACAAGAATACACATGGTGCACACGTTTTCACCTTCTTTATCTTCTCTCGGGTCTTGGTATGCGAGGTCCTCTCTTAGGTTTTAAATACCAGGACAGTGTTCCTTTCAAGTCTGATGGAGGATAGTCTTCAAGTGATATATTTGTGATTAGGATTAGACACCGAGTCCTTCATTTTATTATAGCAATTATATTATTTTCGTTAGGATTATACGAACGGATATCTACTACGAAATTTTGAACATTAGCCATCTTTGTGAAACTTTTTCGAATCGGGTAGGTTTGCTGAAAATACCTTTAGATATCGATTAGTCTAGTAGTTGGGTATGAATCCATAACCTATAGTTGTATTCGGCCCCCACGTTTCAGTCCCAAGTACTTATATCTTCGTGTATACCGTTCATTCTTTGATTTGCTTCTCTATTTTTATAACACCACGCGCTTAGACTCCGTTGTCAATAGAATAAGTTTCTAACTATTTCTGCCTTACATTGACATGAGTGCATCAATCATGATGGTTCGGGTCTAAGTGGTGGGTTGAGGCTGTTTTTCTATGTCCTAAGGGTTAGAGTTGATGCGTAATCAAATGGTTTAGTCTAAAGAGAAAAAGAGAAACAAATTGTTCAATGACGTAACCTCTTCACGCCGGTAAGGTTACAAGACCTTATGAGTATACCAATCGACTACCTGAGTCTAAGAAGAAGGTTATCCTCTTTAACTCTGACGTCCTAGAAACCGAACGCGAATTTTCAAAGAAAAAATTTATGGAAACTGAAAAAGAAAAAAAAAAGAGAAAAATAAGAAGAAAATAAGTGTCTTTAAGAAACGGTATCTCACGTAAGAATATGTGAATTGGTATGGAGATCGCTTGGATGTCGTCTAGGGGTTAGTGAAATGAATATATCTTATGTGTAGGATTGTATGGCTCATGACTTTCAGTGGATAGAGTCCTGAACTAAGTATGCCTAGGTTTATGTATATGTGACGCGTTGTTGTGCATGATGGCTGATTTTTCGAAATGTTTGTGCTAGTATCCAGTTGTTATCTAACTCTCATTGTGCTTAATTTTAGTTTTGCTCGAGAACGAGCAAAGGTTCAAGTCTTGGGGAGTTTGATAACGTCTAAATTGTTCTAGTATTTTAATCTATTTCCATAGTTAATTTTATCATTTATTTGGACTTTACCGAGTATTAATCATCATTTAGTCTTCTTCTTACATTTTCTTGTGTTTTGCAGGAAATGAGATATCAGGTTACAAACATGAGTAAATTAATGTCGAGAAATATTGGCAAAACTAATTCAAGCTCAGCTGTACACACTCAACACCAAGACTCATTCGGTCACAAGAAATAGAAACATATAATTGGCACACAAAAATGGAAATAAGGGCCACCGATAAAAAATGGAAACAATCACGACTCACATAAAATGGAAATATGGCTGGAACAAAACGGAATTTTCGGTTGCTGGAACAACAATTGGAAGAACACGGTAGAAAAACGAAAAGGAAACAATGGTTGTTGTTTACAAGAAATGGAAACAACCACCTGCTACACAAAATGGAAACATCCGCCTACTACACAAATTGGAAAAACACAGAGCTGCTGGAAAAGAATGTAAATCAATTAGAGCAACAAAATGGAAATCAACTGGAGCACAAAAAGTCAATTCAATAGGAGAAAGAAAAAGGAAACCAAAGACTGCACGTCTGAAGGAAAGAAAAGAATAGCCGCTGCACAAGAAGAAAGAAAACAACCACTGCACAAGAAGAAAAGGAAACCAAAGAAAATGGAAACCAAAAAAAGGAAACGATTAAAGAAGAGGAAGCCACCACAATAAAGAAAGGGGGAGAGCTTAGATTCGGCAAAGAGGAGTTTGGACATGGAGACGGAGGCTGGAGAAGGATAATTTGGAGCTGAAGAAGAGAAGAGAAGATATGTTTTCGTTTTGTTTTATGTTTAGTGAGTAGTTCGGTAGCTACAGAATAGAGTTTTGCCGATATATAATGAAGGCTTGTGTGTTATGCTTGGTTATAGTATTTCATCATTTTTAGATTGATTGGTTGTTCTTAATGCTTTTGTTCTTACACGCAATTTGAATATATGATTATAAAAATCTGATTGCATTGGGAGATTGATTAGATTTTGGAACCTAACCATGATTTGGAATTTTTATCGATGTAAAACCTTCGCCCCTCGGTCGATTGAACCCAGGAATTAGGATAGCGGTCTGAATGTGTTTAGTAGGTGAGATTACGCAATTGGAAGATTGGTAATACGCATGCTAGATAGTGGATTTAGGCATCAGGATTGTCATTCCCTTGGAAAAAGCTTGGATTCTCTGACTTCGTGATGATATCTATAACCATGATCTTCAATAGCACTTTGTTGCATCATAGTATTGGATTTGTTTGGATTTTAATGTTTGATGTCGGATTTGTTCTCTCAATTGGTTTGCTGGGTTGTTCTTAATGCTTTCATCCTTGTTGATCACTTGTTTGATGAATTTAGAGGTTTGTCTAAGCTGAAAGGTAAGATTTAAGTCTTGGAAATAACCCTAGAATGAATTAGGCTAATCAGAACCTTGTCGGTCGGTTAATCAATTATAAGAACCGTAAGAATTGAGGTTGAATTCCATATTAAGGTTGAGTTCCCCAGTGATCTAAATGCATCTAGATATTTGATTTGTTGCATCGGGAGATGAGTACGTTGATTTTCTAGGTAGTGGATTTAGGCGTCGATGGAGACCCTTCCGATAATTGATTTTGAGTTCCCCATTGATTGAGATAATTCGATTTCTCGAAACTTGTGGTGTATAAGTTTATTGCATTTATCCCGTTAGTTAGTTTAGTATTTACTTTGCATTCTAACCACTTATTGATTTATTATTCGTCCTATTCATTAGTCTAATAACTCTATTGTTGCATCGATTCCCTAGTGTTCGACCCTGGTATTACACGATTCGTATTCATGCAGAAACGTTAGTCTAGGTATTTATTACTTGAGATTAACCACATCAAATTTTTGACACTGTTGCCGGGGAATTGATTCCGACTTTAGAGTTAGGATACTTCTAAATTAGGCAATAGTCCTTTCTGGAGTCTTTATTTGTTTTTCGTATTTTTTTCTTTTGTTTTGTTTCTTTTTTAGTCAATTTTTTACCCCTCAGATCCTAACCGATTCTTGTATTTTTATTGCGTGAGGTGCTTTATTACGGGAGAGTGGAGAAGATTAAATGACAGAACGTCGCAATCTAAACGCGCCACCAATGCAAGTTGCGTTAACCTATGCATCATACATGGTTCCTAGACACACGCAACTCTTGTCTTGCATCGTTAGGATGAATGCTCGCATCGAACTACAATCGGAATTAATTAAAATGCTTGGCAAAGCAGCATTCAGAGGGAGACCCGCCGAGGATCCAAATCAGCATCTTACCGATTTTAAGATGCTTTGCCAAACTACTAGATCGAGAGAAGGAGTTTCAAACGAAGACGTCATGCTGGCTGCCTTCCCATTTTCAATGAAAGATAAGGCGTAAGATTGATTGTATTCCTAATCGGTGAATTCTATACGATCATGGGAACAACTAGAGGAGAAGTTCATGACACGTTTCTTCCATCATAATAAAGCTTAGCTCGCCAAAAATCAGATCAACACGTTCGTTCAAGGATCAACTTAGAGTCTATACGAAGCGTGGAAACGCTTTAAAGGCTGTCAACGCCTTTGCCCACATCACGACATGGATCAAAGTTATCTCATACACAATTTTCTGCAAGGACTTATGGACAATATGAGGATATTGATCATAGCCTCTGCTGGAGGTTCCTTAAGCAACCTGCCATTTCCATAAATCGAGGATTTGATTGATCGGATGACCGATGAAGGAAGCAATGCTGCTGGAGAATACTGCCACAACACTCCATCAAAGGTGGTCTATCTACATGAGATTCACGCCTTATATGCCGACATAATTGAGGTTAAAGATCAAGTTGCACAATATGTTGTCCGAATAACATCGTCTGCATTATTCAGAGTAATCATGGGACTATGAAGTTCGAGGGTATGAGAACGTGAATTACGTGAGTCAAAATTAGCCCTTGGGAAACACATATAATCCTGGATGGAGAAATCACCCAAACTTCTCCTATAAGAACTCTGACGGTGCATTGAACGCGCAATAACTATCAAGAAACTTTCAGCCACAAATGATGCAAAGAAACTAGAACTTTAAGCCAAGGACACAACCTCCAAATTAGGGGTATTAACCACGTGCACCACCACTGATCCAACCCGAAGCATCCCCTGACATTACAGCTATGCACGTCTGTTTCTTCCAAGAGCAATAAAATCAAAGCAACTTATTGTTGAGAGTGAAAGCGGAGCAAGACAACACAAGGAAGCAGATAGAGGGCTCTCAAACTCATCTTAGATACTTGGAGCGCAAGTCGCGCAACTTGGTCAAGAAGCAGCATGTCCACAAGGAAATCTACCAGGGAGACACGAAACGAATTCCCGTGAGCACGTCAAGGAGTGTAAGACGGTGGATCAGCCCGGTCCTTCGACATTTGAAAGGGGTGAAGCATCTATCACAACAGCGGAAAAGGCTATCAACAAACTTAAGGAGAAATTCGAGGAGGAAAAGGAACCAAAGTATGTAAAATCAGTCCCGAGGCCGCCTCCTTTTCTATTCCACAACGTCAATGCAAGAAAATGGTAGATCAGTCCACTCCTTGAATATTTGAGAATGGTGAAACTTCGAGTACAATAGTGGAAAAGGGCAGAAATGTTGAAGAGCGCAAGAAGAAACCCGAGGAGGAGAAGGTGCCGAAATACGTAAAACCCGATTCAAGACTGCCTCCTTTGCCATTTCCCTAGTGTTAATGCAAAAAGAATGAGGATGATCAATTTGCTAAGTTTGCTGAGATGTTGAAGAAGATGCACATCAAAATTTCATTCCACGAAGCGTTGAAGAAGATGCCTTCATACGTTATGTTCTTGAAAGAGGTGCTTGCGAAGAAAGGAGACGTGGAGACGGAAACCGTAATGGTAACAAACTCAATGATGTAACCAAATATACCAAATAAGATACATGTTCCAGGTATATTCTTGATCCCTTGCAAAATAGTTTATTATGAAATAAACCATGCACTAATCTGTGTCGGAGCAAGCGTAAGCGTGCTACCATTTTCGTTATACGAGAAATTGGATCTTAGGGGGAGGATGAATCTTCAACCTACACGAATGGCTTACCATGGTTGATCAAAGATTAAGAATCCCCGAGGGCTTGCTGGAATATATACCATTACAAGTCAGAAAGTTCTTCGTTTCGATTGATTTCGTCATCTTAGACATGGAAGAAGATAAGAAGATTTCGATCATCCTCGAAAGACAGTTTCTTAACACCACAAAAACAATCGTACATTGTGCAGAAGGACGACTCACACTGAAGCTTGGCGAAGAAGAAGTGGAGTTCAATTTAAACGACATACTCAAGAAGCCGTGTATGGTCGATTCGGTGTTTTTACATCGACGTCCTAGAGAAACTAGCCGAGGAGGTTCTTGAAGAGTTCAAGAATATGGATTCCCTTGAGATGGCTCTCTTAGCAGATGGAGAAGGGATATTTAAAGAACCAAACTACGTAATATATTATACGACGCTACTGGACAAAGTAAAGGAGGAAGAAGTAAAAGATGAAAAATTGAACGAGATGCGGGCAGAGTTCCGCGCGGCCTGTGCGCCGCAGATCGCCTCCCAAACACAATGGAACGAAATTGAAATTAATGGAGGAGATTAGGAACACTTTCCAAAAGCAGTGTGCAGATCACACACACATTATATTGGCGCGGGTGGACTTGAATTTGGACCAAAAAAACGCTGCAGAATAGTCCATGAACTTCAGTGCGACCCGAGCAGATTCTATTGTGATCCGGGTTATGCACAGTGCAGATTAGTACAAAAAGACTCCCGAAACGCTGGGAAACCACACAAAATGCCCAGCACCCAATTGGAGCATCAAATAAGGCACTTTAGGTGAAGATGAAACCTTCACCAAGGACTCACGCACCAACAAATTCTGGAAACTTTGAAAGGAATGAGAGCTGAATGCCCCATTGATTTCATGGAGAGCCCGACCAGACATATGGACAACACGACCGAGCTGTACACTAAATACGATCGGGGTCCCTCCTTTAAGCACAACATGGCCGAGTTTATGGGGCACATGACTGCACTGACTGATCTTGCAAGTTCTTTACCCGACCAAACAATAAGACGCACGCGGCGTCACACACGACGACAACGACGACGAGGACGCCCCCTTCGATGATGATGAGTGGAGCTTCTTGTTCAGGCTCGTGACCTTAAACAAGGGCTTCTCAGGAGGCAACTCGAGCTATGTGTCTTTTTTATTTCTTTTTTTAGAACTTAGTTCTTTTTCTTTTCGCATGTGTGTACTCGGTTAGCTGCCTCGTTGTATCGTACTCTCTCTTTTTTGGATTGTGTGACTTTTTTTCACAGGTTCTCCACTTCGATATCATCCACAACGGAGGAGACGCATACAACATCCAGCTGCATTACCAACTCCGAAAAGCAAGAATACACAAGGTGTAGACACTGAGTTCTTCACTTTATTTTAGCATTTAATTTATTTTCGACAGGATTAGAGGGATAGTATCTAGTACAAAATTTTGAACTTTAGCCATCTTTGTGCAACTTTGTCGAATCGGGTAAGTTTGCTGAAAAATACCTTTAGATATCGAATAGTCTAGTAGTTGGGTATAAATCCATAGCCAATAGTTGTATTTTGCCCCTAGGTTTCAGTCCCAAGTACTAATATCTCCGTGTATATCGTTTATTCTTTGATTTGCTTCTCTATTTTTATAACTCCACGCGCTTACACGCCGTTGTCAATAAAATAAGTTTCTTACTATTTCACCCTTACATTGACATGAGTGCATCGATCTTGATGGTTCGGGTCTAAGTGGTGGGTTGAGGTTGTTTTTCTATGTCCTAAGGGTTAGAATTGATGCGTAATCAAATGGTTTAGTCTTAAGAGAAAAAAAGAAAAAAATTCTTCAATGACGCAACCTCTCCACTCCGCTAAGGTTACAAGACCGTATGAGTGTGCCAATCGACAACCTGGGTCTAAGCAGAAAGTTGTCCTCTTCAACTCTGATGTCCTAGAAATTGAGCGCAAATTTTCAAAGAAAAAAGTGTGGAACTGAAAAAGAAGAAAAGAGAAAAAGAAGAAGAAAATAAGTGTCGTTACGAAATGGTATATCTCACGTAAGAATAGGTTAATTGGTATGGAGATCGCTTGGATGTAGTCTAGAGATTAGTGAAATGAATTTAGGTTATGTGTAGGATTGTACGACTCATCACTTTTGGTGGATAGAGGTCTGAAGTAAGTATGCCTAGGTCTATGTTCGTGTGATGCGTTGTTGTGCATGATGGCTGAGTTTTCAAAATGCTTGTGCTAGTATCCCGTTGTTATCTATCTCTCATTGTGCTTAACTTTAGTTTTGCTTGAGGATGAGCAAAGGTTCAAGTCTGGGGAATTTGATAACGTCTAAATTTTTATTTTATTTTCATCTATTTTCATAGTTAGTTTTATCATTTATTTGGACTTTGCGGAGTGTTAAGCATTATTTAGTCTTCTTCTAGTATTTTCTCTTGTTTTGTAAGAAATGAGATATCATGTTACAAACACAAGAAAATGTCAGGAAATGTTGGCAAAACTAATTCAAGCTCAACTGTACACACTCAACACCCAAGACTCCTTTGGTCAAAAGACATAGAAACATATGGTTGGCACACAAAAATGAAAACAATGGCCGCGATCAAAAAAATGGAAACAACCTCGACTCACATAAAATGGAAACATGGCTGGAACAAAATGGAATTTTCGGTTGCTGAAACAAAAATTGGAAGAGCACGGTTGAAATATGAAAAAGGAAACAATGGTTACTGCTTACAGGAAATTGAAACAGCCGCCTGCTACACAAAATGGAAACAACCGTCTGCTACACAAATTGGAAACATAAAGCTGCTGCACAAGAATGGTAATCGACTGGAGAACAAAAAGACAATTCGGGCGGAGCAAGAAAAAGTAAAACAAAGGTTGCACGACTGAAGGGAAGAAAGGAAACTGCCACTGCACAAGAAGAAAAGAATAAGCCGCTCCATAAGAAGAAAAGGAAACCAAAGAAAATGGAAACAGAAAAAAGGAAAGCAGTAAAGAAGAGGAAGCCAAAACGAAAAGGAAAGGGGAAGAGCTTAGATTCGGTAAATAGGATTTTGGACAGGGAGACAGAGGCTGGAGAAGGATGATTTGGAGCTGAAGAAGAGAAGAGAAGATATGTTTTCGTTTTGTTCTTTGTTTAGCGAGTAGTTTGGTAGGTACGGGATAGAGTTTTTCCGATATATAATAAAGGTTTGTGCTTAATGCTTGGTTATAGTATTTGATCATTTTCAGATTGATTGGTTGTTTTCGTTTTATTTTTATGTTTAGCGAGTACTTTGGTGGCTATGCCACTTGATGAATGATTATAAAACTCTGATTACATTGGGAGATGGATTAGATTTTAGAATCTAGCCATGATTTTTAATCGATTTAGAACCTTTTTTGGTCGATTGATTGAAATCAGGAATTAGGATAACGGTCTGAATGTGTCTAGTAGGTGAGATTATACAATTGGGAGATTGGTAATACACATGCTAGATAGTGGGTTTAGGTATAGGGAGAGTCGTTCCCTTGGAAAGAGCTTGAATTCCCTGAACTCATAATAATATCTATAATCATGATCTTCAATAGCACTTTGTTGCATCATTGTATGGAATGTGTTTGGATTTTAATGCTTGATGTCAGATTTGTTCTCTCAATTGGTTTGATGGATTGTTCTTAATGCTTTCATCCTTTTTGATCACTAGTTTGAATGGATTTAGAGGCTTTTCTAGGCTGGGAGGTCAGATTTAAGTCTTAAAAACAACCCTAGAAGTAGCTAGGCTAATGAGAACCTTGATCGGTCGGTTAATCTATTTTGGGAACCGTAAGAATTTAGGTTGAATTCCCTATTAAGGTTGAGTTCCCCACTGATCTTAATGCATCTAGATATTTGATTTGTTGCATGAGGATATGAGTACGTTGATTTTCTAGGTAGTGGATTTAGGTGTCGATAGAGGCTCTTCCAATAATTGATTTTGAGTTCCCTATTGATCGAGATAATTCGATTCCACATCACATGTCCCGACATTTATCGAAACCTGTGGTGGCTATGTTTATTGCCTTTATTTTGTTAGTTAGTGTAGTCTTTACTTTGCTTTTCAACCACTTATTGATATAATATTCGTCCTATTCATTAGTCTTATAACTCTATTGCTGCATCGGTTCCCTAGTGTTCGACTCTGGTACTACATGATCCGTATTCTTGCGGAAACGTTAGTCTAGGTATTTACTACTTGAGATTAACCATAGCATTGTCCATGATGTATTGTATTTAGTCCACGATGTCGGAATTTCAGTCCAGGATGTCTAATATTCAGTCCACGGTATTCAGTCCATGGTATTCAGTCCATTATGTACGGTATTCAGTCCATGATGTCCATATATATATATATATATATATACTTTTAAATCGAGTCCAAATTGAAAAAATTAAAAGATTGAAAATAAAACAAGTGAAGTCATTTTTTACTGAGTAATGTTTTTAACGGCATAAAAAAAAGTAATGGCATAGTTCTTTTAACTTCATATAATTTTCATGAGATATTTTTTAATATTTTTAACGTCGTAAAAAAAGTTTACACTGCGTAAAAAACATTTTTACTATGTAAAAATATCGGGTTTTAATTTTTATTTTGTTACAGCGATCGTGCTAATAACGTGTTGAAAAATTAGTAATATTATTATGGATCATATACATATATATGGATATATGATATAGATATATATGCATGTACATAATATATAAATGTAATATACATATGTAGATGTCAATAACATGATATATAATATACATGATATATGATATACATTATATATGATATATGTATATTATATTATAAATATATAGAGTATATGATATATATATATATAACTAATTAAACAAAAGATAGAAAATTTATCTAAAACCTTGAATATGAAATAATGAAGAGAGAATATAAAAAAAATGATAAAAGTTTTGGAGTTTGTAAGTTGTATATTGAAATGAATGGTTATATTACCTATATATAGGAAAATAAATATGATTTTTCAATTTGAGAAAAAAGTCATAAATTCACTATCCTCATTTACAATAAAAGACATTCACAATTTGATATAATTATAATAATATATCATTTCTCTATATTTTATCATTTTTTATTTATTGACTCTTGATGCAATTGAACCATTCTAACTAATTCCGCACCATGAATTGAAAGAACAAGCTTCTCAAAACATTATTCCGAATTTTTTATATATTTTTAATATATAATTTTTCTCCTCTCTTTGTTTTAGCTAAAATACAAATTTCGAATGAGTTTTAAAAGTATTAAAACTAACTAGAAAAATGCCCGCATGATATGCGGGAGATTATAAATACGTAATTTTATAGAATAAATATAACTACAACAAAATGATGATCACATCAAAATGTTTAAAAGTATCATCATCAATTATCAAATGGTAAGCCAATTCTTGCCAATCGCTTCGTTTGCTAATGTCATCGGACACCATAATGCTACTGCTCTCCATTTGACTATTCTGAATAGGCGAATTAAAAGGAAAATCAAAAAATTCTGGGAGAGAATCTGTGCACCAAGAACCGTTGTTACTCTATGTCTGAGAAATGAAAGGTGTTGTTGCATTGTTGTTGTTTCCTGTTTGTTTTTCGTGGGATGGCATGGACGAATGATGAAGATCACTTGATAATCTCGATGATAAAGCAAATATATGCCCAATGGCTCCACCATTTGCAGAAAGTGAATGATAAGTGTGCCCTAAAGGCCTTGAAATAAGTTGTTCCTGTTTTAGCGATGATGATGCCCGTTGAATGTTGTCAGATTTCGAGTAAATCTCTTCTGAAGGGCTCGGTACGAATGGTACAAGATTACTGAGCTGTCTCGAACCAGACCTGCGAATCAGGCGAGCCACCATTGTCGTGCTAGAAACAAGTTATATCCAGTTATGCCCAAACAAAACAAATCACCAACTCTTGCATCTGAATATGGTAACAAAGATCATAATTTAATCACTCTTTCTGCCAAGAACACCTTCAAATCATACTATAAATGTCCTTAAAACCACAAAAAAATAGACATAAGCATATCCAAAACACTACAAGAACACAAATAACATAAATTCCAAAAGAAACAGAACATTAAAGCAATCGAAGAATGAATTAATCCAAGAAAAAAACTAAAGATCAAGAATCATTGATAGTATAACAAAATCCGATGAATAGACAAAACCCAAGCAAATCCGAATCCCTCAAGCACACAATTCAATCGAAACCCAAAAGGGTTCGTCGATAAAAACAACAAACATCTCAAATTCTGGTCAGAAAATGGAAAATTCCCTGCTGTTTTGACGCTCGTAGATCCCTTTACCAACCCTTACATCTGTCCATGCCCTGCTGGCCGCACACCCGTTTGTGCTATCATTCATGCCTCAAATTCTATCTGCAGCTAGCACATTCATTTGTGCTCTTATTCTTTTGTAAATCACACCACGCCATGTTCAATCAACATCATCCCAATTTATGGCATCATGTCTTTGAAAATCACTGCAAGAGTTTTGTTATGTTGTACCGTTTTGACGCTCTACTCCCCTACCAACGTTGTTATCTTTCAGTTCTGCGAGAGTGAATATCCTCAAATTGGGCAATATCTGACCGATGGGATAAGATTCATCGCCGCTGCTTGTAGAGAATTGGCTAATGCTGGAGATGTTACTTCCTCCAGAAGTAGCTGATGTTGTGTTGCTTAACGACTTACATACCCATGTTCAATCAACACCATCCCAGTTTAAAATTCGAACCGATGCAGATGTTTCAATTAAGTTAGAAGACACACAAGAGCATAAAATCCGATTTAGATGAAGGAGCAAACCAACAGAGATGGACCTTACATTCAGCAAAAACCAGAGAGAGAAATAGTGAATGGGAGGACAACGGCCGTTGCTAGGGAACCAAATTCATCCTCATTCTGATCCTCATCTATATCCCTATTATCATCATCATTCAGAGAGAAGAACCAAATTCATGCCAATCAAAACAAGTCCGAAAATTAGAAAACAGAAATTCAAAAAAAAAATCCAGACGAGCCAAATGCAAGAAACACCAAACGAAAAAAAAAATGGAAACATCACAGAGGAACACATAGATTCATATGTTCATAGAGAAGAACATGAACCGACAATATCTCCGACCATGAAATTAGGGCATCATACCTTGAATGATGGCAAAGAAGAGACTCCAAGTCACAGCGCCGAACGATCATCTGAAAATCTTCTATCACCGGAGGACCTATAACCGAACCCGACCTCCCTCCTCATTCGCTGATACCTCCAATGCACGGCGCCGCAGCACAGCAGAATTGCCTAGGGTTGGAGAAAGGGAAAAGAAACTCGTGGGGCGCGGAAGAATTGAAAAAGAAACTTGCCTAGGGTTGGGAAAGGGTGACGAACTGAATCGCTCCCATCTCCTCTTAATGCTTCTCTATTGTGATTTTGAAACTCAAACGCTTATTGACCTTCAATACCAGAGATCATGGGAGATAGATCGTCGAAAGAGAGAAATAAACTCAGGCTGCTGAGGTGGAAGGCTCACAGGCGAGAAACGCTGAGAAGCCAAAGAAAACTTAAACTTTAAATATATTCGAGTCTAGTTTTGAATTCAATTTTTTAAAATGTAATGCTATATTGAAATTTAAAAGTTCAAAATCACAAAAGAGTATTTTGATTTGCAAGGTATAGAATCAAGATTTGGAATAAAAATTGAAGTATTTAAATTCTCCCACCGGTAAACAGGATAATGATTATATATAACCCAAGTTGGCAAAAATAAGATGAAGAGATAACACGAATTTTTTTCACCAAATAAGTTAATTATTCAACTTTAAAACGCACAATACATGAAATCTACGTTTAATACTAAAAAACATACATTTTCATATATAATCATATCAATATCATACAAGAAAAGCATGAAAAATCGATCTGTCTGTCTCTCTTCCGAATCTAGGGTTTAATTGAAGTGTCAAAGCCGTCGAGCTCTCTGAGAAAGCTGACACACATGTTGTTAACGTTGTTCTTATTGGTTCTCATTTCGGTGATAAGTTGTCGGAGATCAGAGGCTTCATCCTTGAGCCTTGCGTTCTCTTTCAAGACGTGGTCTCTCTGATACGCGGTTCAGCTTATCGATAAGGCATTGGTTCTCGTTACGAAGCCTTATCACTTGAGACCAAAGCTCATCGAGATGTTTCTGCTTCCTCATCCTTGATCTTCTTGCAGATTCTCTGTTTGATATCATCCTCCTCTGTTTTCTCTCGTCGATGATGTTCTGTTGGTGATCTTCATCGGATGTTGAGTTGTTACTTAGGCTGGAAGGCACGAGTTCTTGACCGTTGGATGAACAATTGATCATGAGATTGTTTAAGTAGTACAAGGATGAGGAAGATGATGATGATGGTGATGTCATGCTGGTTTGGATCATGTTGAACTCTGTCGCTGCCTCCGGGAAGGTTAGTGGATTTTCCGGTGGAAGATACTGGAATATCCCGGTGATTTCTGCCGGAATCATGGTCGTTAATTGACTCTTGATGATGTTTATAAGAGAGAGAGAGAGAGGGAGAGAGAGAGAGAGAGAGAGAGAGAGAGAGAGAGAGAGAGAGAGAGAGAGAGAGAGAGAGAGAGAGAGAGAGAGAGAGAGAGAGAGAGAGAGAGAGAGAGATTTATTTGTGTGAAGGAAAGAGCTGAAATGGAGGACGCGGGGAAGAGGGCTTTTATAGAAGAAAAGAATGATGAGAAATTCGGTCAATTGTATTGTACCACACTAAATATAAATTATCCGTTTTTATTTAAAATATTTGATAAATTTAAATTTATTAAATTAGATTTTAAATTTAGTTTTTACTCATTTCATTTGATATTATATCAAAATTTTATTAATTTTGATTTGATTATTTTGATAATTGTTGTGATGTGAATATTTTAGAATTGAATTTGGATTGTAAGGAGTATTATTTTGTGTTGTTTAGGTTGGTTAAGATATAAATAATAATATTTTTTTATAAAAAGCAAACAATTCTTAATTATTTAAATAATCTCAATCTCACATATCATTATTTGATATTCGTATTTAGAAACATATGAGGGAAGGGAAAAATATATGAACAGTATATACTGTGTAGTTAATGCTCTGACTGTAGATATTAGTAATGTTCTTAGCTTATCCGAATGAAAAAGGTTAATGTTTTCATCGTAACACGACAAAAAAGAAAACAGTATAACTAATATTATGTTTTGTACAATTACACTGTAGTCCAATGTTTTGGATACTGTTTCTAAATGGGAATTCCATGATGATCCATTCATCAACCCTTTTCTCAGACAAAATAATCTAAACGTTAGATCATATGATCAAATATTACGTATTTCAATAAATTGGATAAAATGTTTTAAAACGTAAAATTTCTAAATTTATTTTAGAGTCGACATCAATTTTTGCCCATATTTTTGCAATTCTCAATATCTAGTATATATTATAATATATTGTCTTAAATCGATTAAACTATAGACAATAAATTCATATATATATATATATATATATAGAATTGAATAATCCTAAATACTTGAATTAGTTTTTGGAGATTGGTTAATTTAAATATATATTTGACATGACATCGAAATTTGAATCATCCCAATTTGAATGCGATATCCACGCTCTAAAAACGAACCTAAACGTGATGGTGACTGTTGTGTTGTATTGTTCCACATTGGCTAGAACATGAACTATAGATTGATATATATGATAATACACAACTCTAACCTCTTGAATTAATTTTTGGAATTAATTAAGTATATGAACCAATCCTGTAAATATTACGAGTATATTTTTCGAGATATCGTTGGATATTATAAGGATATTCTATGATATCTCGTGAAATATACTCGTAACATTTGCAGAAGTTACATCTTTTAATAAAAACTCATTTTTTTAAATTATATATAAACACTACTAGAATAACATTGAATCCATCCAAAAATAGGTTTGCGGACGATTTCTGGATAAAACTCATTCTTCTGGAAATGAGCGTTCGTAAATGCAATCCGTCTGTAGTTTCAGACTGAGAATTCAGTCCGTAAACTGTCCATAAATCTGGACTAACAAGGCGTCCTCAAATTGACGAAAAAATCGCCCGAACTACGAATGATAACATCGTCGGAAAAATGTCGGAATATCGTCTAGATATTTTTTTCATAAACAAAAATTCAGACGAATAATAGGACATCCAAAAACCGCTGACAGGTTGCGACCATATGCAAACTATATCGACGGGTCGCGGCCTGTCCAGAAATATTGTGGATGGTCGCGACCGATTAGGGATTTTTAGGATAGATTCAACGCCCGTCTGAAAAATTCTCTAAAGTTTGCGACGGCTGCCTCCCTTTCGTAAATCTTCCGATGACTCGTTGGCGGTTGTGAATTATCCTCATCGGCTTTGACGCATCCCAATCAATCAAATGGATTCTTACGTTCAACATACACAGTAACTAATGATGTTGTCGTGTCGATTCTCGTTGAGCAGCCATCAAGTCTTGTTGCGTCTCATACAATGCTTGTTTGTATTGCATCATTTTTTTAGGCAATTCCTCTTCCGTCGCTTTCGTTTTATCCTTAAAGGAAGTTGAACGTCACGATGCCACTCCTCTAAGGTAAAAAAATTCGACGATATTTGCCTTAAAAATAGTGCAATTCAATATTAAAAATACAAACTTTTAAATTGTATTAAAAATAAATAAATTTACCATGAGATACACTCATTGTATTTTTTCTTGGCTAAGAAAGTGTTGTGATTCGTCCTCTCTCAGCGGAATCTGTGACACTCGTTCCGATATCGTAATCTACATCATCATGAACCTATTTTGCTCAGGCATCTACCCACAAATTATCATACTTTTTAGTATGCATACGCTCAGATAATTCAATGTATGAATGTTTGTTCCCTTCCCTTTCGCCTAAAACAAATAATAAATAAATATATTTTAAAATATATTATTAAAATGCCAATTTTATAAATTTTCAGATAATTTCAAAATCTTACAATTTGTTCATATACTTCCGCAAACGAACGAGATCTTGTTGTATGTGAGCTCATCCCGTAATTTTTCTTATCAGAATGGCGAGATAGGCTTGTCCGTTGGTTTTTTGTTTCCTAGACATTTTCAGACATCCATAAGGATTTTTTTTCTTCTCTCGATTATTTTTTAATTTCGTTGACGAGAGATTTCAAAGGAATTCTCGCAACCCGCTCAAGTTCAAACTTTACTAGTTGGTTTCTCGATGCATCTGAGACGTCTTTGACTCAACTGGTGGATGCATTGGTTGGTTATACATAAACGAAATATATTGCACCGATCCAATGTTTCTAAAATAAAACCGGATTCATAAAATCCTATATCCCGAATCGGAAAGTCGAGTTTGTTGCGGAGATGATGGCCCATTAGCACTTTCTTCGAAGTGATAACGCGTTCTCGGACTACCGTCTCTTCCAACACGACGAGACATGCTAAACTTTAAATTTTTTTATTATAAATATTACTTTAATATCAATGCAACGAAATCATTGACAACTCAATGGGTCATTAACAAAATCGTTGTGATTAAACATTGAAAGAACAATTTCATTTGCCATTCTAGATTAAAAACCAGGTTTTGATTCTACACATATACTTTCTCGTAGGTATAATATGTGTATTAAATCGTAATTAGTGAAGTCTATAATAAAGTTATTATAGCATTTTCTATGTGATTAGTTCATATATATGCATATATATGTCGTTAAATTCATATATTGAGTATATTAGATATACATATATACATACATTGAAAGCTAATACCAAATCCTAATACATATACAACAGAAGCTAGAAATGAACCAAAATACATTTGTTCAGACAAGAGGAAATAGATGGACAGTGGGACGACAGGTTACGGACGGATTGACACAGGAAGGAAAGACGACCAGACGACAAGGAATCAATATTGTTAAAAACATATTCCTTTTTCATGACATGTCAGGTGGTAATTGTACAGTGACATAATAACTGGTCACAATGAATAATTTTTTCCAAACATTCAAATGGATTAAAACCATCAGTGCAAAGGCATAGGTAAACATTTCGACTTTTAACTGTAAAAGTCAGGATATACATTGGTAAAGTGTTTCCACGTCTCACCATCTAAGGGATGGCATATTTCTCCATCACGTTGAATGCTCAGTTTACCATCTCATGCCACTTGCGGTCTTCTCGGATTGATACAATCTTTTGATTGTGTCTGTAATTGGTATATACATCATACGACGATATGAAACTGATTTTCCATTCATTGCCAAATAAAACCAGTCTTTTCCATAAAATCAACACTTATTCAAATCCAACGTTTATTTCCAAAAAATCATGCATTTGTCTTGACAAACATCAATCTTTTGATATGAAAATAAATCCAAAGATTTGATCATTTTCTTTGTCTCGTTGTACGACTCTACTACATTGTTATCTTCAAGCAAATAATCTCTACTAATTGCGATATAGAATCCGTACTTAGAAAGATTATTTTATGTCTTTAAATTCATCAAACGTGCAGACAAACTATTGTGAATAACCCGCTCTACAACCATCATAAAGTGGATGTCTAGCACTTTCTAACATATAAGAAAATCTTTTTGCATCTTCCTTCGGATTTTCTTTAATATTTTCCTCATTTCTTTCACTCAATACATTTTGTTCCATTTTCACACAAGGATTCATTTATACATCTGAACACGTCTCAAACAACTCATGATCTACAATACTCCTACTAAAATCTTTCGCAACATTACTAGGTCGTGGTGCAAAATTATCTCTATGAGATAACCACATGAAATAATAAGGAGTAAAACCTCTTAAATAAAGATGATTCCACACGGTTCTCTTGTTAATAATTTTTTATTCATTTGACACAATATGACAAACCAACTTGCCAATTCTTTGTAAACCTTTTGATTTGTCGTCATCATCATAAATTGTGTAATGTCTTGTATAAACTCTTTCGATACACCTTGAGGTTTGGATCAATTTTTCTATGCATCCATTTTCTGGAAATGAAAATATTCGATCTCAACGATTATGCCATTGTAATAAGAAACAATAAGATGATATGGAGTAAAATATTTGATAATTTTATGTGAGCGATTTATATAAGTAATGTTTAGACCGATTAAGGATGCATTAGGGACTAATATCAATATTTACCAACGAGTCGTCCATAAACTATTCTTAGATCCAGATGGTTTCCGGTTGGTTGAAAATGTCTCCAATTTTGCCGGAATTTCCGAATGGACGTCATTTTCGTTCGGAATTTTTAGACGACGTTATCTTTCGTCCCCAAAGGACAGACGAGAAAGTCGTCCAGAAATCACGGACGGAACACGCATTCATCCGCAATCCGAAACGAATCGTGTTTCCGTTTCAAATCTGTATGTATTTACAGAAGGATTTCAGACGAATGGACCGTCCACAAATTTCAGGACGAATTACTGATGGATTTCTTTCCACGTCGAAAATCCGTCCAAAAATTCCGTTTGGAAATTGTAATTTTCTACCAATAAAAAGAGAATAAACAATAATTTTTTTCACTAATTAGCCTTGTGTCCATCTAACAAGGCTTAAGAGATTTATATATAAATAAAGGAGAAACTTGAAAGTGTTTTGTCTTGTGGATGGTGACGAAATGCAATTTTTTTATCATTTTATACAATTGGTAATTAAACCCAATTTTTGTTGAAAATTTTGAAAAACAACATGAGTTTAAAAGTATGAAAAAAATAGGATTTTTCGAAGCTTTAAAAATTGGACGAATGATTTATGATTCGAGAACAAAAAAAGGTAGGTGATTCTCCACCACAAAACTTAATCTAGAGTTATTATAATTAAAGGGATTGGATAAGTTCGAGCAACCATATGTACAAGACAAAATGATCCCTTCATCCTTAAATAATTTAGCTAACTAATATTTAATGAGATAAATATTTTCCATTGTTCGACAATTCAGATTTTAAAATTTGTTATAAAATTTAAATTTTCAGCGTTTCCTGACTTTCTTTTTTGTATCATGTTATAGAAAAGTAATGGTCCATTTCCTTATAATTATATTGATATTGATGAAGTAATCCGATCAAATTTAAAATATAATAGTTTTATTTAATAATAAATAATTTATGAAAAATTGAAAATTTTAATTATTGAGAAATTGTAAGATAAAAACCATAGTTAATGATCTCAATACCTTCTCTCATATTTTAATTAATCTTCCTTTACTTTACAAGTGGCTAATAATATAACGCAAGGTATTAATTTTGAATGTTGATCACAAATGATTAAGTTAATGCATGACCAAAATTATTCTTAAAAACAATATTTAGATTTGATTTTGATTAAAATAAAGAAAACTTTTTCATCACTAAAAAATCAAATGGAATTTACTTTTCCAAACACAATATTTAATTCTTCGTGTATAGATTATATTTATAGATGATGATCTATTTTAAAAATGATAAACATAACATCAAGTTAAAAACATTTTTATAATTTTATATTGTTAAGATTATTATCTTTAATATTTTATATAAATATGACCTTAATTTTAATGAAACCTGTTATATAGTATACGAATATTTGACCGGCACTCATATACAATACCTATCGTGAATTTTACATGCCATTTTCACCTGAAAGTTACATGGCATTTAGAAAAGGTTTACCAATTGTGAGCCCTATTATTGACGTCACACGTAAATATAATTATTGCGAACACATGAGATATCTTCCCTTTATTTCAATTTTAATTTACGATGAACACATATCGATTCGAATAATCATTGACATACCATACGGTCCTACCATTATTCCCGCAAGGAAACTATAAATCTACACTCACACGCATATAAAATATATACATATATAAATATATAATTGTATATTGAAAATTGTAGCAAACATATATTAAACCTAAAAGTTAACTAAAAAAACAAGAATGCCTGTTACAATATATACAAATTCATAATTTATATCTTATCTAATATTGGACAACATAATGACATAACATATTCTTTTATCAAATTTTCAAAAAATTATTATACCATATCAAATAGGTTTAGATTTAATCGAACAGAGAAACTAATACAAATATTTAGAGGTTTCAATACTATATTAATATAACTCTTCACTCACGTTTAAGATTCGGTTTTCGTACATGCATATCACAATTGAAGATCCAACATTGGATTATTCAAATTTAATTATTTAAATTTAGACAAATCTAACTCTTGTGAAATAATTTTAATCTAATTAAATCTAAAAACTAAGTTAAAAGTAAAAAAAATGTCTGATATTATATATATATTTATAATTTATACTTTTACAAATATGAAATATCACAAAAGCGAATAGACACTGGAAAAGCCTACGAGTCGAGGGAATAAGTGGCTAAACCTAAAGATGAGAGTGGGTGGGGATGCTACAAACAAATATAACCTCATGTGTTAATTGAATATGTTTTATTATATAATGGAAAGAAGACATGATTTGATATTACAATGAGACATATATTGTGGTCCGTTGCAATCAGGAGACCAGTGGCTCCAAACATTTTCTAGTGATCCCTTGTGGCCGGTCCACCATTTCACCTATACACTCTTACATCATCACCTTACACATGCCTACTTATCCATAATCCATTACACATATATACATTTGTAAACATATATATATATATATATTAACCTTTATAGATGCCTATATATATATTATAATGTGTGTGAGTGTAGAGAATGGATATGATATATATAAAATTCAATTTCGTCTTAGGTTAGTACTTTCTCTATTATATTTGAATGGGAGAATATCAGATATACCTTCGAGGGGATAAAACGCTTCAAAGATATCCTTCTCTAAAATAATTATTTAATCGAAAAAAAGGAGAAAAGACAAATTTACCCTTAATTTTCGAACGTGAAAAAACCCAAGTTCTGCAGTTTTTCGACGTGAAAAACTGTTAAACCGTATCAAAAGCAAGAAAGAACAAGTGATTTCGAACTTTAGAGGGATCGATTCGAAGTTGGCAAGAAGGAAATGGCTAGAATCAGCAGCAGCAGCAGTGAAGAAGAGAGCACGAGTCAATCTTCAATGGCGTCAATGAGTGTAAGTAGATCGATTTCTAGGATTTTGCAGGCTGTCGAGTCCCAAAATGGTTTATTGATTTGAAATGGGTGTGAGTGTCAATGAGTCGGTTGAGTCTCAGTGAGTCGGTTGAGTCGCAAGAGTCGGTTGTCTAAGTGAGTCGGTTTTGGTCGCAATGGTCGGTTGAGCATCGATGTCTAGGGTTTTGCAGGCTATCGAGTCCTAGAATGGTTTATTGATTTGAAATGGGTGTGAGTGTCAGCGAGTCTGTTGAGTCTCAGTGAGTCGATTTGGGTCGCAATGGTCGCTTGAGCGTCGGTCGCATGGGTCGCATGGGTCGCATGGGTCGCATGGGTCGCATGGGTCGCATGGGTCGCATGGGTCGCATGGGTCGCATGGGTCGCATGCGTCGCATGGGTCGCATGAGTCGCATGGGTCGCATGAGTCGCATGGGTCGCATGAGTCGCATGGGTCGCATGAGTCGCATGGGTCGCTTGAGTCGGTCGAAGTTATAATGTATTCTTAAGTAATTGGTCATTTTGCAGGTGGCGTCAAAGCCGATGTTTGTGTATGAATTCAAGCACGTGGACAGAATGTCAAAGATCACCACCAAGTGTTATCCTCACGAGACAACAACGAAGTTGAGAGGAATCTTAGATGAATACAAGTTGCATTACTTCGACAAGGAATTGCAATTTAAGCATTTATTCCATTTCCAATGTGACTCCACATTGACTAAGGTTCAAATGTCTATCCTCCTAAATCACTCCGTGATTGTACGGGACAAGAAGGAGTTGTGGTTCGTCTTAAACAGTGTTCCCATCCAGTACTCTATAGTGGAGCACGCACTAATTTCCGGATTGAACTGCGGACCATATCCCAAAGGATGGGAGTCCAAAAGGGGTGATACATTCAGGCGGAAGAATTTCGACCGTGGAAAGGTGACCCCCGCACAAATCATTGGAAAGCTTGTGAAGGCAAAGAATGACGAGGACCGGAAGAGGTTGGCAACTTTGTTGTTGTTAGCGCAAGTTATGGCTCACAAGCCTTCATCAGACAACTATATCAGCCATGATCTCATTGACATGGTTGATGATTTGGAATTTTGTGAACGCTTTCCATGGGGGCGTTACACATTTGAGAAGATTGTGGATACTTGCTGCAAGCACATTATCGGGGAATCACCGAAACCAAAATGGTATTGTGGCGGTTTCATGATCCCACTAATGGTAAGTTGTATATATTATTCGAATAACTTGAATTTTTTCATACTTTTTGCATTCTTATTTTTTTAATGTTGCAATTACTTCCTTTCGAAACCATCCTTAGTTTGGACGAAAAGAGATGGTATGTTGATGTTATGGATGCAGATCCATCATGTCCAAGAATGTGCAAGAAGATGGTTAAACCCAGTATTAACCTGAAGTACGCAGAAGTCATAAGGCTGATCGGAGATTCTAAGGTAACAATTATACAAGGGTTCACAGAGGGTAATAATGGTTATTTTTTGTTTTTCAGGATATTCGAAGTATTCTTCGTGATGAACATGAAGAGGTAGGTTTAGTTTTTGATCTAGACGACTATGAGGATGCCACGATCCCGATGTTCAGATATGGATGAAACATATTCGTAAAAATCCGAAGGGAATTTGTTGGGAGGACATCCGTGAGCAAGAATTGCTGACAAGAAAAGCAGCTCTTGGTGATCAAAAGACAGAGAAAGGAAATGGGAAAGGGAAGGGGACTAAGAGGAAAAAGAGCGTGGGTGAAAAAATGATAGAGCTTGAAGATGATGAAGTTGATGCTGAAGCTGATGCTGAAGGTGATGAAGAAAGAGATGGTGATGCTAAAGCTAATACTGAAGCTGAAGCTGAAAGAGAAGGCGAGGATGAAGATGAAGCTGAAGGAAAAGAAGCTGCAGTCCGTCTGACACTTGAGCAGAAAATAGTGAAGGAAATAAAGAAGTCAGAGAAAAGAATCATCAACGTTGTCAGAGATCTTCTAAGGGATATCGGGTTTCATTTGCCTAATACAAAAGCAGAGGCGGCAAATCCCAAAGGTGCTGAAAAGGCAAAATCAAAATCTGCCGAGATAGATGCGAGCACTGCAAACCAATCTTCCGGCAATGTTAGAGATGATGAATTCCTTCAACGTTTATACCTAGTGCCAAATGAAGAGCCGGTTGAGTCAGGGTTTGAAAAATGACTCTGGAGATGGCTCAGAAGAGGATTTGGCAAACATTTCGAGATTAATTGAAAATATCGCATTTGCCGCCACCATTCCTCTA
This sequence comes from Gynandropsis gynandra, assembly GCA_036759665.1. Classification (NCBI taxonomy): domain Eukaryota; kingdom Viridiplantae; phylum Streptophyta; class Magnoliopsida; order Brassicales; family Cleomaceae; genus Gynandropsis; species Gynandropsis gynandra. Next base: position 26,862,547 of record CM071865.1, read on the forward strand.
ACTGAATACATTTCTAGAGAGGTTACCGCAGTCGTTGCTCCTGATGAAGTTCCACCAAGTAAGTAATAAATAGTGAAAAAGTTCATTTTGAGTCAATTTCCATCGAGAGTCGGCATGGGTCGCAAAAGACGCATAAGTCGCACGGTCGTATAAGTAGAAGGGTCGCATCTAATGAATGAAGTAGTTTTATACAGATGCTCCAGTGGTTACTGTCGATGAAGTCGCTTACAGGGAAACTACATTTGGTCCAGTCGAAGAGTGCGCCCCTAAGGAGGTTCCTTTCGAGGAACCTACAGTCGGTCATGTCGAAGAGGGCGCTCGTAAGGAGGTTCCTTCCGAGGAACCTACAGTCGGTCCAGTCGAAGAGGGCGCCCCTAAGGAGGTTGCTTCCGAGGAGCCTATAGTCGGTCCTATCGAAGAGGCCCCCCCCCCCTAAGGAGGTTCCTTCCGAGGAACCTACAGTCGGTCATGTCGAAGAGGCCCCCTCTAAGGATAAGGAGGTTCCTTCCGAGGATACTATAGTGGGTCCTCTCGAAGAGGTCCCCTCTAAGGATAAGGAGGTTCCACCAAGTAAGTACGGTCTTTTGAGTCACAATGGTCGCATTGTCCGTATTGGTCTTATGGGTAGAATGGGTTACAAAAGGTCGAATGGATCACAAAAGGTCGAATAGGTCGTATGGGTCTACATAGGTCACAAAAGGTCGAATGGGTCGTATGGGTCGAATTGGTCACAAAAGGTCGAATGGGTCGTATGGGTCTACATAGGTCGCATGGGTCACAGGGTCACATTGGCCGCCATATGTTTAATGAAGTAAATTTTATGCAGGTGTTGGACCTTTATCAAAGGATTCTGCGTCATATGTTGAGCCTCCGCCGGTTCGTAAACGAGTTTTAAGACCACGGAAGGCATATGTTGATCCTCCGCCGGCGAAAAGAGCAAGAATAGTGCGAGGGAGAAGGCGAGGGAAAGATGTTGGTGGACTCCAAGAGTCCGAAAAGAAGGTTGTTCAAGAACCCGAAAAACAGGTGGTTCAAGAACCCGATAAAAAGGTGGATGAAGAACCTTCGTTCTGGTGGACGCCCAAGGGATTAGAAAAGGGCTCGATAACCCGAGAACCTTCGTTCATTGACGCAAAGGGTGAAAAATTGAATGCTCTATATACGTTCCTCAAGAAACCTGGACATGATAGTTGGTGGAAATCTGATCTAGATACTCTCCAGGGGCCAGAATTTTGGAAGGTTATATTAACGCCCAACGTATGGTTTGAAGATGAGGTAAGTTATTTTAAACCCTAAGTCATAGAGGTCATTTTGTGCCATATGTATTCATGTGTGTTAATTTTTTTTTATTTTTTGCAATAATTGGAGGAGGCGTTGTTGATGCAGTATTGTCACATGAAGACATTCCCTGCGATATTTAAGAAACTTTACGTTTGTCCTATGTTTTTCACGGAGATCCTCAAGCATTGGTCGTACAGGAATATGAACACTTTGCCGGAACCGCTTAGTGATTGTTTGAATGGCAAGTATCCATTAAGAAGTACGGATCCAATTAGTGCTTTCGAATGCTTTGTCGCGGTTCAAAACATTCCATCGATCAGTAATATATATACAGGATGTCATTGGGTAGCCATCAAAGCGGATTTCAAAACCCAATGCTTCATGGTATACGACTGCCAGACGAGACTTAAGGTAACACATATTGATCCGGTAATTGAGAATCTAAGAAAAGCTATCCCCAAGATGTTTATTCTCGGAGGGTTTCCTTCTTTGGCATCTGGACAAGGTAAATGGAAATATGAGTATTATGAAGGTGTACAGAACGCAAGCGAGAATGACTGTGGTGTTTACTCCTACAAATACTTAGAAGACGCGGTAATGAAAATACGTAATGATTTGGACTGCATTTGCGACGATAATATTATTTCCATGCGTGAGAAGATTGCGGTTGATGTATTTAGTAATGGAAAATGTATCCTTCCATCCTGAGATTAACTTGATATTTAGCACATTGTTATTTTTTAAATATTTTGTACATTGTTATTTTTTAAATATTTGGTACATTGTTATTTTTAAATATTTGGTACATTGTTATATTTTTAAAGTTTCTTCATAATAATAAAAGGAGTCGAAGGGGTAAAAGGGTCGCAGTGTCAAGCGTCGCCGAGGTTCAAAGGTCGCAGAGATTCAAGGGTCGCAGAGGTTTTAGGGTCGCAGAGATCAAGGGTCGTAGAGGTTCAAGCGTCACAAAGGTCAATGCAACCCTTGTACTTCTTGACGCTTGTACCTCTAGGACCCTTGTCCCTCTGCGACCCTAGTCCCTCTGCGACACTTTTCCATCTACGACCCTTGTGCCAACAAAGAATATTAATAATTTATTATTTCTTATTTACATATACTATATTATTTACAAATCATATGAAAACTTTATTATTTATTATCTACAAATACACTTATTTACAAATAATATGAATAATTTATTATTTCTTGTCCATATGCGACCCCTGTTCCTATACGACCTTTGGACCCGTGTGACACTTGTCCCTCTGCGACCCTTAGACCCCTGCGACCCTTGTCTCTCTGCGACGCTTGTACCTCTGCGACCCTAGTCCCTCTGCGACCATTGTCCCGCTGCGACCCTTGTACCAACAAATAATATTAATAATTTATTATTTCATATTTACATATACTATATTATTTACAAATCATATGAAAAATTTATTATTTATTATTTACAAATAATATGCATAATTTATTATTTCTTGTCCATATGCGACCATTGTCCCTATGCGACCTTTGGACCCGTGCGACCTTTGTCCCTCTGCGATCCTTAGACCCCTGCGACCCTTATCCCTCTGCGACCCTTGGACCCCTGCGACCCTTGTCCCTCTACGACCCTTGGACTCCTGCGACCCTTGTCCTTCTACGACCCTTGGACCCGTGCGAGCCTTGTCCATCTGCCACCCTTGTTCCTCGCGATCCTTGTTACAAGAATAGTAAATTCCTAAAAAAACGATACTAAACAATAATACTTACTATTAAATCATTGTCAAATGAAAATCATCCAAATATAAAACACAAATGAAAACTATCCAAATACAAAACACAATTGAAAATCAAACATTGTTATTGTTAGGGAAAAACTGAAGGATAGATATTGGTCCATTCTCATATATTTCGACTACGAGGGTACAACCAATGGTCTGTCGATGGTCGAGACAAAACTTTCTCCAACCCCTTTTGATGGAAGCGCCACCACGTGCCACGGGCCATAGATCTGCCTCCCACGGTGTGGAGTATCCTAGCATCAGATATATCTTACATCGTGTATGGCAAAGACCGCTCGACCTCGCAAATCCTATCGGAAGTGTCTGCGACATCCGAAGAAAGGAATAAAAATCGTGAAAATCCTTACCCATGCAAGGAATAAAACCATATTGAAGTCACTTACCAATGCATCTGCGGCCAGATTCGAACGGTTGCCGTGTTGTTATCCCTCTTTTTCCCGTATATATAATCATTGAAGAATATCTTCGGGATGCCATGTAACAAAAAACGAAAAAACAAGTCAAATTTTTACATTCTCTACATGTAACATACCGACAGAGAGACTGATGAAGAAGATTACAATGTAGTTCTCTTCCAGATAGCGCGGAAAAATCTCTTTGAAGAAAGAAGGGAAATGTAACATTTTCGGAAAAATTGATGGAATGAGAGTTAGATAGAGAGATAGAGTGTGTGTCGTTATTGTAAAAAAGGGAACGACCCTAATTCGAAAAGATATGACCTGGATATTGAATCGCCGTCAGATAGAATTCGAAAAGACATGACCTGCAGATGTTATTTTTTAAAAACTTTTCAAATATGATGAAAAGTTCGGCGGGAATTTTGGTGACGGAATTTTCGGCGGATGGCATGGGTGACATGGTCACATATAAGGATCAACACATGCGAAATCTACGAATTTACGGGTTTATAATGATAAAACGTCAAACTAATTAATGCTAATTGAGGGTCGCATGGTCGCATATAAGGATCAATATATGCGAAATCCACGAATTTACGTATTACAATGATAAAATGTCAAAAGACAATAAAAAAATACATTTAAAACGTCAAACTAATTAATGCCAATTGAGGGTCGCATGGATCACATGGTCGCATATAAGGATCAATATATGCGAAATCCATGAATTTACGGATAAACAATGATAAAATGTAAAAAAAAATCAAAACAATACATTTAAAACGTCAAACTAAATAATGCCAATTGAGGGTCGCATGGGTCGCATTGGTCGCACGGTCACATATAAGGATCAATGCATGCGAAATCGACGAATTTATGGGTTTATAATGATAAAATGTAAAAGACCAATCAAAACAATACATTTACAACGTCAATCAATGGTTAAAACAGATTATGACCCATGTGTCCCTAGTTGAGTTGTGTATAACCAATGCCTGTGCTACAAAAGCGACAGTAGTGTTTTAAGAATTCGTCGGATGAGTTTGACAAAATTTCAAAAAATACATTCAACATTGTTTTCAAATGTCGATATTATTTATATTATTGTATATATCGATTCTAAATTGATAATGACATATTGATAATGGCATGGGTCGTATGGTCGCATATAATGATCGATACATACAAAATCGACGAATTTACGAATTAACAATGATAAAATGTCGGATGGATTCTAATTTAATCCAATTGAGGGTCGTATTGGTCGCATGAGTCATATTTGTTCGCATGAGGTCGCATTGGTCGCATGAGTCATATCTGTTTGCATGAGGTCGAATGAGTCGGATGGGTTCTAGTTTAATCCAATTGAGGGTCGCATGAGTCGGATTATAATGAAGAATTTATCGAATTATAAGGATGAAAGTCCCAAAAGGTTTAATCAAAATTAAAAATAATATAGTATTACACAATTACTAACTAACAAACCTTTCTTTTTTTGAATTCGACGTTGTCTCGGTTGTCACGTTCTAAACACTGTCAATGATGCTGGCTTTTGAAGATGGTGTTTGTAACGACGAAGAACACGGGGTTTCTGTCGACACAAATGGGTTTTGTATCGACGAAGAAGATGGGGTTTGTCTCGACAAAGATGGGGTTTGTCTCGACGAAGCAGATGAGGTTTGTCTCGACGAAGATGGGGTACTTCTCTGAGCCTCACCGGAACCAGGATAACGATTCTCTTTAGGCCTCCCATTTTTCCTTTTCTGAGCCAACTTAGGAGGTTTAAACGTAAATTCAGTCACTGAAGGGGGAATGTCCCAATCACTGTAATCAGGAACCGTATACACGGTTTCTTGGTAAGCCAAACGTCATGTCTCCCGAAGGTAGTAGTTTGAACATAGATCTGGTATCTTGTGACCTTTACCAACCTTATGCTGCCGCAATTGCGTGACTGCATGATACTTATCCACGTCAAACATTTTGCATTCGCACGTTCTTTTTTGAAGACTCATTACAAATCTTCTACCCATCTCATTTCTCACCTCATACTCATCACTCAGATTGTTCAATTCAATAACATCATACTTGGATGCATGTCCAAACCGTTTATGTAACGTTTTCTCAACGTAAGGTGTTAACTTTTGAGAATCATCACCGGTAGCTGCTTCTAACCTATACCTATTGAACCATTCCACTGTCTTTCCCAAACAAATATCTAAAATCCCTAGGATCGTAATTCGTTTTTACTTCTTCAACGTTGAATTTATTGTTTCGGCGCCATTAGTGGTTAATAAGTTGTACCTTTCCCTCTTAAATTTGGATCTTGCCCACTTAAATGGATCAAATTCCTCTTTCTCCAAATACTTTGCAACATTAGGATACCTGCGCAAAGGTCAGAAATGTCAAAAATGGCCACAAAGGTCACAACATTACAAAGGTGGCAGGGGGTACAAGGGTCGCAGGGGTACGAAAGTTGCAGGGGGTACAAGGGTCGCAGGGGTACGAGGGTCGCAGGGGGTACAAGGGTTGCAGGGGTACAAGGGTCGCAGGGGGTACAATGGTCGCAGGAGTACGAGGGTCGCAAAGGGGTCAAAGGGTCGCAGAGGTACAAGGGTCGCAAAGGGGTCAAAGGGTCGCAGAGGTACAAGGGTCGCAAAGGGGGACAACGGGCGCAGAGGTATAAGGGTCACAAAGAGTACAAGGGTCACAGAGGTCACAAATGTCACAAAAGTCATTTTTTTTACCTGGCCTTCAAATCATTCAATAGCACTTCAAACTCGTTCTCCGTGTATGCTGCTGCACATTTGAAGAACATTTCCGCCACAGTATCACCCTTTGAAGTCTTTCTACGATGGCCTTTATTGACATAGCTCTTTATATTTTGCGTTATATGACGCGCACAAAAACCATGATCAACTTCTTTATACACTTCTTTGACTGCTTTGACCAAGCTTTTATGGCGATCAGATATCACAACGACATCATGTCCGTCCGGTATCACCTGTTTCAATCTTGACATAAACCACGTCCATGATTCGTCCTTCTCTCTGTCGACTATTCCCCATGCAAGAGGATATTGGTGATGTTCACCATCTTTGCACGGTCCCACAATCAATGCTCCCTTGTACACTCCTGTCAGAAATGTCGCATCCACAACAACCACTTTACGCATGCATTTCCATCCCTTTATAGCCGCTCCGACAGCCATAAAAAGGTATTTGAAGCTTTTCCTATCAATGTCGTACTGAAGATCTGCGACAGATCCGGGATTTCTTTTTATAAAGATGTGCAACCACCCTGGAAGCCTCCTATAATGTTCAAAGTCATCACCACAAATATCCTTTTGAGCACCGCATTTGCCTCTTAATGTCATCAAATATGATATATTGGCACGGTATTTTGCTTTTACACGAGCCATCAATTCTTTTGCTGGAGGTGTTTCATAATTTCGGGCAAATTCCTCTTTCAAATAATCCTTAACCATTTGCATTGTACCCTTTGTAGCTTCGGTCCGTTTAGATACATGTGAACAATTATGAATGGGATGGTGTGTTCTCACACTAAATCGTTTGGAATTCGGGATTACTGCCACGCGTAATTTCCATTTACAACCATTTCCAGCAAACTTGCATCGTACTTCCCACAACTTCGTATCAGATCTCAATGTTGTATATATAAACGAAGTTTCGATTGAACCCTTCCTTAAAAATGCATGTACATCCTTCTTGCTATCAAACTCTTGCCCAATTTTAAGATCCAATCCATCTTCGAACTCGAAGATATTATTTTCGCTATTGTGAACTACCATTTGCGAGTTGTTCTCACCGAACTCGAAGATATTATTTTCGCTATTGTGCACTACCATTTGCGAGTTGTTCTCACCATCACCATACTTATGCTCTGTTGGCACATCAGAATCAACTTTATTACTGCCACAAACAACTCCATCAACTACCACATTCATGGCACACCCACCATCTTCTCTTAACCCGCTTGTATATTCACTATCAGAATCATCTGACACATCCACCATCTTCTCTTAACCCGCTTGTATATTCACTATCAGAATCATCTGAATCCAAAATATCTATTGTCTCTGGATTACTCTCAACTCTACTTTTGTTATCTGGACCTACAATAACACAATCATCATAATCTACAGCACCTCGGACCTCACCTTCTTTAGCAATGCTTCCAAAAGTAGGAATTAGAGGCTCAATTTCCCTTTCAATTTCGGTTTCACAATTCACACTTGCCGATTCTATCTCCACATACATCAGTGGTCAAATTCCTCTTATGCGATCAAACAAATAACAAATAAGATGTTTGTCATTCATTATATATGTCGGCTTCCTATTTTCACAAATATTGGGCAAATAACTTAACTTCAACTTCGTTGTAATATTTCCCACCATCATCTATGCGCATAACTCATCAATCAGTTGCTGGTATGTCACACTAACCAGAGGACATAAGAAAAATACTCTCTGGTTTTCCTGAACTCTACCAACCCATTCAGATTCTCCATTTGGGGTTTTTCCCATTTACCATCATACAAAAAATAAATCAGTGTGATTTTCTCATCCATTACACCTGTAACAAAAACATAAAAAGAGGGGTAAATTCTGTGACCCACAGCGACCGTGCGACTCGATGAGCCTCTGTGACCCAATGCGACCGTGCAACCCGTTGACCCCTGTGACCCTTTGACCCCTCTGTGACCCTTGTACCCCTTTGCGACCCTTGTATCTATGCGACCCTTGTATCCATGCGACCATTGGACCCCTGCGACCCTTTCAACCCTTTGCGACCCTTTCACCCCTTTGCGACCCCTTTCCCATGCGATCCTTGGACCCCTGTGACCCCTTTACCTCTGTGACCCTTTGAACCCTTTGCGACCCCTTTCCCACGCGACCCTTGGACCCATGCGACCCTTTGCGACCCCTTTCCCATCCGACCTTTGGACCCCTGCGACCCTTTGACCCTTTGCGACCCCCTTACCCTTGGACCCCTGCGACGACCTTTGATCCCTTTGACCCCTCGATGAGACTCTGTGACCCAGTGCGACCGTACGACTCTATGTCCCACTCTGTCACCTTTGACATTGCAATATATATGACTCGTTTAGACTTGTTTTCAATAATTGCAATTAACACAAGAGAAATACGAAAAACTCACTATACATACCTGGTTTTTCTGGGAAACATGCTTAATTGCGAGCTTCTTTGTTGACAACAAACGATTTCAACCTATTGGCAGCGAATCTGATGCCGATTTCAAGCTACTCTCGCAGAATCGTTGTGGTGTGGGGGAACAGTAATTTTCGTGCCACAGGAGAGAGAGAAATAGAGGTGCTCTAGAGGAGAGAGAAAAATTGTCGACAAGGATAATATGAGATTATCAATATTTTAAGGGTAGATTTGAAGTTGAAATTTTTTTTTATCCAAAGGTATAAAGGCATTTTTGAAGTTAGTCCTATTTGAATAGAACAAAATAAATGTCTACATCATGATATTGGAACATCATTTAATATCTTGATCCACAAAATTAAAAGAATAACAAGATGTAAAGTCTCTGTAATTCATATTTCTTCGCTTTCTTGAATTTTGCGTACCTTAATCTTCTGTTTGATTCAATAGATTTGTAATAAATTTTTATCGTCTAAATTCTGATTTTGTTTTCTATTTTTACCAATATTTGTATCAGGGTAATACCCTCTTTTTGTAATTTTATTTTTTATATAAAATATTTATAGTTAAAAAACATTTACGACAAATGAAATTTTGTAGTATTAACTTTGACTATCAAGATTATTACAATATATGAATATTTGGAATGCATCGTCCAAAATTATTTAATAGCAGAGTTCTTAAAGAACACCTAAATTTCATTATCTTTATCAAAAATTTAATTTATATATTATTAGAAAATGAAAAATAATATTTTATTGATTGAATGCTTGATTGATACAGAAAATACATATGGTAATCTATATTTATAATAAACAATATATTCAAGATTAAGAATTAAATAATTCAAGATAAATTAAAAGAAAGAAAGAGGAAAAGATAGAAAGAAAAAAAGAAAAAAAAGAAAAAAAATTATCAAACTGATATTTAATACTTCTCTCAAGATGAGGAGTATGAATTGAATACTCTCATCTTGGAGAGTAATAGACGAAACATGATAGTTCACATGTGGCCATTGTCCTATATTCAGTCGTAGCACTGCTCCGAAAACGGTTACCTGCATAGCCAAGGAAAGACAATAAGCAGTAATAGAACGAAAGGAATCCAAACATAATGGCCAATTGACAACTAAATTGTGGTTTAGATTGTAAAGAAATAATTCTCAATAATCATAACCCGAAAGAGTCCACTAGACTGTAACATGAAATATATATTGTCGACAAAGAACCACTTTTCATTGTAGGATTGAGTTGAAATAAACTGAAACGTAAGCAACATTCTTGGATGCAGCTTTTACAAGAACCGTTGTGTGAAACCTCCGCGAAAACACTCTGACAAATCAAGAATCTAATTTTTTATTATAGTATCAACATCTAACTCCAACAACTGCCACCAAGAAGACGATTGCACCACCAAAGGAATGAAACGGACCAAACACCGTACCCACTCCACAATAGATAAAGCTCCCTATCCTACCCACGACATTCATCGCCCAAATTCGATTTTTTTAATCATCAGGATCGATCATCAACATGCAGGAGACATCGAGATTTTTGCCACAGCATGGACAGAAGAAAATATTCCAAGGAGTTTTGTGCCCCTAGTAAAAGAATCCGTTGCGGTAGATTCACAACAACCCCAGAAGGGAACATCACAAAGGATGTTGTGTTTCTAGATGAGGGTGGAACTACAAAAGAAGGTAATCTTGAACCTGTCGAGAATCCACCTAGAGACAGCATGGAGGAGATGCTCCATAGAGAAGGTGAAGAGACCAAAGAAGATAAAGAACCATGGCAGCATAAAGAAGAGGATAAAGGAGAAGGAGAATTTGACTCTATAAAGACCGTCATGTTCTCTGTTGGAATTGTTGGAGAAGAAATCGACGAATAAGCGAAGAACAGAGAAGTTGAACAACGAAGAACAAAGATGCAAAGAAGGTCGCTGGAAAAGAAGAAGCAAAACAGAATTTTTTGTAAAATAAAAATAGAAGGCTTCGCCGAAAAGAAGAAGAATCGCCGCAAGAAGAAGAATCGGCAAAGAGAAGAAATAAGAATTGACAAAGAAGAAATCAGCGGATGAAAACGGAAAAATCACCGAAGGATTTCGTTTGAAATCAAAATCGAAGAAGGCAGAGAAAGAAATAAAAGAAAGAAGGAATTGCCGGAAGAAACAGAAACAAAATCGCCGAAGTCAAAGATAAACACTGAAAAAAATACAGTGAGAGAGAGAAGAACACCGGCGAACACTGGAAGAGAGAGAGAGAGAGAAATTTTAGAAGAGAGAGAGTAAAGATAAACACTGGAAGAATACAGTGAGAGAGAAGAACACCGAAAAATTTGCAGAGAAAATGTGAAGAATTTGCAGACGACGAAGAAGAAAAGAACCGCCGGAAAATTTGCAGAGAAAATTTTGAAGAGAAAATTTGAAGAATTTGTAGAGAGGAAAATTCGGCGGAGAACGGAAAGAGTTGAACCGCCAGAAGAAGGGAAGAATCGCCAGTAGAATATACAGTGAAAATTCACAACGAAAAAAAGTCGCGAAGAAGGGAAGAAAATAGAAGGAGAGAGAGAATAAACGCCGTTGAACAGAGTAGTATCGGCGAAGAAGAGCATTTTTTATTTGAAATCTCCGGAAAGAAGAAGATAAAAGGAGATTGAAATTTTGAAAGAAATTCTTGAAGACATTCTGAAAGAGGATATTGAAATCGGCAAAGAAGATATTTTTGAAATCGCCAAAGGAATGAGTAGAAAAGATATAAGGCAATTTGCCTTAAAATAGAGAAATATAATTTGGCCGATTGCAGAATTGGAGAAACAGAAATCCGAAGAAAGAGAGAAATACGAAGAAAGAGAGTCGGATGAACAGAAGAAAAAAAAAATCGACGGATGAATCATTCACCGGAAGAAAAAAATGATTATTAATTCAACTAAAAACATATGCTCTATACCATATTAGAAAAAGAAAAAGAATATTTTATTGATTTAATGCTTGATTGATACAGAAAATACATATGGTAATGTATATTTATAATACACAATATATTCAAGATGAAAGATTAAATAATTCAAGATCAATTAAAGAAAAAAGAAAATAAAAAAAAGAAATAAAAGAAAAAAAAAGAAATAAAGAATGAAAGAAAGAAAAAAAGAAAAACGAAATTTTTTTTATCATAGTGATATTTAGTACATATACGGAGATTAATCTCAAACAATTATTTATTATCTTTTATCCTATATAAATGATTTTATTATAAATAACCAGGTTTATATATTTTATAGATCATCTTTTATACAATTTAATCTTAAATCGTTTTACATTTAAGACAACTTTTAATAAATTGTCTATATTTAAAATATATTTTAATAACATCAAATGATAAAATAGTATATAAATTAGTATAAATTAGATGATGTTTTATTATACCCTATCATATATATATATATATATAAATGTCTCTGTGTGTTTGACATAAAGTTTAATGCATGCGGTCCAACCATGCATGATTAACTGGCAAATTATCTAGCAAAACAAAATTAAAATCGAGGAATCAAATCGTAATTTTTGTTTTTGTAAATTTGTGATCTTATATGATATGACATGACTGAGAGGAGTGTGTCTAGCACGCGTCACCGAAAATTTCTATAGAAAAAATAATTAAAATACTTTGACAAAATATCAAAGTTATGGGTTTTTTCGGAGGAATATCACAAATGCCTTTTTAGGGTTAAAACACTTCAAAACTATCCTCTTAAATCTGATAAAAAAATTTGGAAAAAAAACATATGTGCCTTTGATGAAAAACACATACAAAGGAGGGAAAGGCAAATATGAGAGGAGAGAAAACAAAAATTGAGAGGAGGGAAACAAAGTAGAGAGCTATTTCCTTTTATTTTCGAGTGTTTCCCTTCTATTTTCGAACGATTTCCTTCAATTTTTAGTGATGTCTTCCATATTTTCGAACCTTCAATTTTTAGTGATGTCTTCCATTTTGAGCGTTTTGCAGCAATTTTCGAGCGATTTCCAACAATGTTTCAGCCATTTCCAGTGATTTCCACCAATTTCCAGCGTTTTTAGCGATTTTCCGGTGATTTTGGCGATTTCCGGCGATTTGTAGGTGACTTTCAGCGATTTCGACCGTTTCCCATCGATTTCTGGCATTTGCCGGCGTTTTCTGGCAATTTCCGGCGATTTCTGACAATTTCCGACAATTTCTGGTAGTTTCCGGCGATTTCTGGCAGTTTCCGCCGGTCGCACTTGGTCACAGGATCGAACATGGTCACAAAGTCGGACTGGGTCGCAGGATCGGACAGGGTCGTTGGGTCATAGGGTTGGACTGGGTCGCAGGGTTGGACAGGGTCGCAGAGTCGCAGGGTCGGACTGGATCGGTGGGTCGGATTGGGTCGCTGGGTCGCACTGGGTCACTGGGTCGCAGGGTAAAACTGGGTCAAACTGGGTAGAAGGGTTGCAAGGGGTATTTTGGAAATTTTAAGATTTATAAGAGTATTTTTGAAGCAAAATTTTTTTTTTCGGGAAGGGTATTTTTGAAGTCTTTTAGCCCTACGAGGATATTTTTGAAGTTACCCCGGTTTTCTTACTAGGTATATCTTTAAAAATTTAAAGAAAAAAATTGGACAAAAGTTAAATGTATCCTTATTTTTTATTTAAAATACGTATGTTTTGATTTTTTTGAAACAAAACTTATTTCAAAGTTGTAAGTAAGAGCGAGAGATGATTTCGAAGTTGAGAATAAGAAATATAGAGCAAGATGCGATTTCGAGTGATTTCGTAAGGATTATAAAAAAAAGAAAATCACAAGAGCCGCGTAGGTTATTAGGAACGTTTGGATCACAAGGACCGTATGGATCACAAACATCACAAGAAGAATAAAATCACAAGGATAGTATTGATTACAAAGGTCGTTTGAATCATAAATGTCGCATAATCCACAAAAATCATATGGGTCGAATGGATCACAATAACAATATAAAATTATTAATTTCATACGGATAAAATTGAAATTGAATATTTTTTTAAAAATAAAATCAAAACCCTAATAACAATTAAATGCATTTTTTATTTTAAATATTAAAAGAATTTGAAAAAAATAGAATTTCACGGAAATAAACAAAAGACTTCACCTTTTGAGCTTCATTATGTAATTATTATTATTATTAACATCATCATCTTTTAGAATTTATGACAGTTTTTTATTGAAATGCAAAAACACATTTATGACCAATGTCTCCACTTTCTTTTTCTTTGTTTAAATTCTTTAATTTTCCAATTTCGAATCATTATTATTTGATTGGTCCAATCCCAATATTGTTTTTGGTTTGATTATATATATATATATATATTTGATCTAACATCCATACTCTAATCCCAATATTGTTTTTGGTTTGATTATATATATATATATATATATTTGATCTAACATCCATACTCTGTCTTGTTTCAAAATAGTTATTTCCAATATACCCATGCATGATATATTTTCACGAGTATATTATTGCGTGTTATTGCGATTTTGTCTTTATTGATTACATGGATTAAATGGAGTATTTGATTGACAAGAAGAGTTATGACAAATTAATAGTATTTTTGGTTTTCAAAATCTTTTTCTTCTCGAGAAACAATTATACATTAAAATTTTGAATCAATTTTTCATACCGTATTAAATCATAAAACAATATGATATTATGCATGCTCTAAGTCGGTTTCAAAATAGTTTCTTCTAAATGTTCTTGCCCCGTTGAAGGCCGTCTTTTTCATATAATTATGTTTGATTTGTTTTGAAATTATTAAGATTTATTGTATGAATCAAATATCAAATTATTTTCGTTATATATATATATATATATATTAGTGGGTTACATATGTCATAAAGACACTATTCATAAAGATATCATATATATATATAATGTCAATCAGAAAGTGACACATGGCCAATAATACTGTTCATTTGGCCTTGTGTTTTATATATATATATATATATATTAGATATATATATATATTATATCAATTAAAAACAATATTAGTTATTACTGATAATTGAGAGTGACTTAGAAAGAGATGAAATAATATGATTGCAGATTTAGATAATGTAGAAAATCTATATGGATTATGTTAAATATTTCTAAAACTATAACAATATAGAGTTTTTGGATTTTGTATTACCAATAACTACATACATTATCTTTTTTACAAAATTTTCTATTTTTTCGTAATATACTATGAATTTATCATGGTACAAATACACAAAAAGTTGTGTATTTTGTACAACATTTGGGTTCGAGATTATTAATATCTTGAATTGTCAATATTTGAAGGGTAATTCTGGTTTAGAGGTTTCGGTGGATCAATTTGGTTCTGATTTACAGATACTAGAGGAAACCTGCATTTCGGTTATGATTAAACCAAGATGGCAATTTGGTAAATAAAGAGAAGTCTTGGCGTGTTTGTGCAACAACTAGTAACAGAAGGAAGCTGTTAATCATCTCTCATGTTCAACGTCTTCTTCATAATCTCGAAATACATGCAGAGGAGTGTGATTCATTAGTTTTAACTTTTGGGTATTCCTTCGGTTTGTTTGTAAGCTTGATTCTCAAGTTTATGTTCATTTGTTCTCTATAATTTTGTAGTTAATAAGAAACTTCTTTCTTCGTACACGTAGGGTTCATCACATTGGTGAACATGAACTCCTTAAATCTTTTGGTGCTTTCAGTTATGTTAATAGCAAAGTTTCTTGGTGTAACCGAGAAGGAATTTATGAGATCCGTGAGTAGGTTTGCATATTTCAATTGGTATCAGAGTTTGGTTGGAGTTTGAGAAGTCTCTTACCAAAGAGTTGCTTTGATCGCATAATCGAAAACTTGAGTTCAATTGAGATTGGTCAGAGCCAGGTAGGACTCTTGCCACGAAACATAATAATTGAGTCTTTTCAAGTCTTACATGCTGAGGTAAAGTATCAAAACTATGACAACTCAATTACAGACAACTGAATGTTGATAAATTCAATGAAAAATGAGATTTTAAGTTATGGATGGAAAAGTTGGAAATAAGACTGTAAATTTTAAGATTAGGATACTTAATTAGATTATCAATGATCCTGGGACATATAAAAAAATGAAAAAGATACAAGAATGGGATTAAAAAAATATGATGAAAAGAAACTAAGTATTGCAATTCATGAATTATCAGACATTGTTGGCATTGCTTCAATTTTGACTAAGGATACTCAAGGTCTCCAGAACACTATCACTTGGAAACAAATGACTATTCTCAGTGAACTAGAAGGGAAAGAATCAGAAGAGCCAGAAACCTCATTGTTCTATGCCTATTAAATAAGATTCTTAGGAAGGTAATTTAAGACAAGATAACCTTCGAAATCTATAACATACTTCATATGTTTCACTTGGACAATCTTTGCAAAAAAAAAAAAACAAAAATGTTCTAACTGCAGAGAATATCAGGAATTAAGATGGAAGACTGTATACTTGCTTAATTATTTTCCTCCTACATATGTCCATCTCAGAGAAACATTGAAATATTCAAGAGCCTCAATAACCATAAAGGATGTGAAGGGTTTAGAAATAAGGAGGTTGAGTTGAAGGGTATTAGAAGCATTATGGAGCTTGGAGAAGGATTGATTGTTAAGGTTAAGTATGATATGAGGGTGAACAATCAGCCAAAAAAAGGGAAAAGGTCAAAGTCTAAACCAAAACTAAGACATTGGAATACTGGTATTCTGAGAACAAAGGGCACCTAAAGAATGATTGCTGTTGGAAGAAGAATAAACAAAATAAAAAAAATGGAGAAAGGAGTTGCTATAGTTGAAGGAGAAACACTTGACACAAATGTGTTGTTCATAAATTAAAGCAAATATATGACAGTGTTAGAAGAGGATATTATTGTGTAATAAATTCTAGACTCAAGACAAGGTTGCTTCTGCAACTTAACTACTCAAGAAGGAGGGACTAAAAGAATGGAGAATATGTAAAATCAAATGGGGCTGGTAATATGCATATTAGAGTTTAAGATGAGTCAATTTTGGTTTTGACTAATGTAAAATTCATTCATGACTTTAAGGGGAACCTAATCTCAAGAAGGGCTCTTGAGGTGCAGGGTTGCTGATATAAGCCCAAGGAAGATGCTCTTTAAGTGATTAAAGGCAATAAGGTTATCTTAAAAGGTGAACTTCAAGATGGTTTGTATGTATTGCAAGGAAAAAAAATCTAGGGAAGTGAATCAAGTTTTTTTAAACGAGCATCAAGCGTACATTTGACATACAAGGCTTGGGCATATCCGTCAAAAGGGTTTTCAAAAAATCAAGAACAAGAATTTGAGGTATTGATATGTCTATTCAAAATATATTTAAAATCCGTGGGTTTGGCAAAACACACATGACCAGTTTCCAAATAGAGAATGACATATTTAAGGATCTTATGGATTATGTGCACTCAGACTTATGAGGTGCATCTTCAATACCAAACTCACTTGGTAAATGCCAATTTGTCATATCTTTCATAGATGATAAGTCCATAAATTTCTGGATTTATTTTCTAAAGAAGAAGAATGAGACATTTGGGAAGTTTGTGGAATGGAAGTCATTGGTTGAAAATCAAACTAACAAGAAGGTTAAAGTTTGAAGACATATAATGGATTGGATTATTGTAATCGAGAATTTGATGAGCTTTGTTCAAAGAATGTCATCTTAAGGTACATGATATGTGTGTATACCCCTCAGCACAATGAGGTAGTTAAGAAATGAATAGACTATCTTTGAGAAGGTCAGATGTATGTTATCTTAGTTAGGGGTTTTCAATATTTTTAGGTTGAAGCTGCTAACACAAGTGTCTATTTGATAAATAGATCACCTTCCATAGAAATTCAGTTGCAAATTCCCGAGGAGATATGGTCAAGAATAGAAATCAGATATGATCATCTCAAGTGTTTTGATTGTGTTGCAAATGTACATGCTAGTCCAGAACAATTTATGCTAATTGAAAAGAAAGGGGTATTTATCGGGTATCCAAAAAGAACTAAAGGCTGTAAAGTGTGGTTGTTAGAGGACAAGAAATATCCTCTAACAACCAAGGAGAAAGATCCAAAAGATTACTCTAGAACAAAAAAAGTTCAATTATGGTTCACATCAACTCTAGACATACTCATTGAACAAAGAAGAATCTAGTATATATACAAATGGAATTGAGGGTGGATTTCAGAAAACTTTAGTGGATGCAGAATCAGATAAAAAAGAAATTTTTGAGTGATTATAAATTATCTAGGGACAAAGAAAGAAAAGACAAATAACACTTCCAACAAGGCTAGATGATCAGATAATAATGGTTTTTGCTTTTCTGTCAGTAGAGGTGGTAGAATGAGATAAGCCTAAATCTTATCAAGAAGCTAAAATAAACACTGATTGCACTACAAAAAACACGTCATTTTCAACAGATGGGGCAACAGATCCGTTCGTTGATACGAAATGGCAATGAATTGTAACGAATTTACGAGAACTTTCATCGGGAACAAATCTGTTGCAATCCGTTACAAATTTCAACGGACGTTTAACGGATAGCATTGGTTGCCCCGTCCGTTGTAATCCGTCGCAATTTTTAACGGAATGTTAACGGATTTCTTCCATTGGCGCCATCCGTTGGAAGCCCGTTAGAACACGGGAAAATATTTCAACGGGCATCCATTGATAATTGTAACGGATGCCCGTTACAAATTGCAATAGATGCCCGTTGAAATTATTAATTTCGAGGTTTACCGGTGGAAATAAATTCATGTGAACTTGCAACGGGCATCCGTTGCTATTTCCAACGGATGTCCATTGAAAATTTCACTATTTAGATCAAAATTGCATCAAACCATCAATAAAAAACATATTTTCAACAAAATGTCATCTTCTTCAAATAGAGATATATATAGATCGAGAGAATGGATGTATAGAAGAAAAGATCTTATACACAGGTGGGTAGGTAGAGAATACCTAGGGGCGCGAGGCACCGAAAATATTACACAAGAATTCTTACACGAATTGGAGCAATTCATGAGTTTTGCATTGATGCAACCTTTGTGTCAAGAACGCGGGACAATTTTATGTCCATACAAAAGATGAAAAAGCATAAAGTATCGAATTCAAGAAATTGTTTGCAAACATCTTTACAAGGTGGGTTCGTTCAGAATTATGGAATTTGGTTTTTTCACGGTGAAAATTACGGCGTTAGAGATATTGTGAAAGATGCACAAGTATAAAGAAATAAAGAAGTTATTTATGCATCAACGACCAATTCATATGTGGAAATGATGCCAGATGCTTTTCCTGGAGTTGTTAATGAACAATTGCATGAAGAGATGTCGAAAATCGATGTACATTGATTCTTCAACTTATTGGATTCAGCGAAACAACCTATATATGAAGGTTTCCGTGAAAGTCAGTCTCGTTTATCATTATCTTCAAGATTGATGAGTATAAAAACATACTACAGTGTTGCTGAAAATTGCATGGATTTATTTTGCAAAACCATGCGTGAATATTTACCGGAAAATAATGAAGCTCCCGAGACATACTACGAAACAAAGAATGTGTTAAAATATTTGGGAATGCCACATGAGAAAATTGATGTTTGTAGAAAGAGTTGCATGTTGTTTTGGAGAAATGATAAAAACTTGTTGGAATGCAAGTTCTTTCGGTTCAAGCAGATTTCGGCCAAAAAAACCATCTTCACATAAATATGTACCATACAAGAAAATGTTCTATATGCATGTAGAAAACAAGTTGAAAAGGTTTTTTGAATCGAAAAAAACCGTCGCGGCAATGAGATGGCACGCTGAACACTCGACGGCCAAAGGTATAATGTAACATCCATCGGTTGGTAAGGCTTGGAAAGATTTCAATGAATCTTTCCCGAGTGCGCGTATGAAACGAGAAATGTTTATCTTTGCCTGTGCTCGGATGGTTTTAGTCCATATGGACAATCTGAAAGTCAATATTCTTTGTGATTGGTGATTTTGTCTCCGTATAATTTGCCTTCTAAGATGTGTTTGAAAAGGGAGGTAATGTTTTTGACGTTGCTGATTCTAGGACTAGAACATCAGAAGAAAATTTTCGATATATTTTTACAACCCTTAATTCATGAATTAAGGAATTTGTTAAGTTCTTGTTTATGACGTCAGTACGAAGCAAAATTTCACATTGAAAGCGGTCTTTTTGTGGACAATTAGCGATTTTTATGCCTATGGAAAGTTATCTAGATGGAGCACGCACGGAAGATTGACATGTCCATATTGTATGGAGGATACAGATTCATCTCGACTAGTACATGGTAAGAAACCATGGTGGTTTAATTTTCATAGAAGATTTCTTCCTCGTGGACATGCTTTCTAGAAAGATAAAAAACATTTTCGAAAGAACGTGGTACAAAAATAAGAGGCACCGTGCATACAATCTGGAACACAAATCCTTTATGAAAGATTAAACACAATTGACGATTTACAAGAATCGATAGAATTCGGGGGAGATCGTGGGCATCGTAAACCAAAAGACCAAGATGAATGACATAACTGGTATAAACGTAGTATCTTTTGAAAATCATTCATATTACATCATAATTTAGATGTTATGCATATCAAAAATAAATTTTTCCGATAACATCATCAATATTGTTTTGAGTGGCGGGTAAACTAAGGATAATATACAATCAAGAAAAGATTTGAAGAAAATATGTCGACGACCTGAGTTGGAATTAAGAGATGGAAGGTCACCTGTCCTAGTATTCAGATTGTCTGATCCGATGAAAACGACATTATTAAAGTAATTAAAAGAAGACGTTAAGTTTCCAGATGGATATGCATCAAACATTGCTCGATGTGTGGATATTGTTGGTTCGAGGCTGATCGGATTGAAGTCACGATTGTAACATTTTCATGCAGCGACTCATTCCAATTGCATTTGGTGAGCTCTTACCACGAAATGTTCACGATGTGCTATGCGGAATCAGCTTATTCTTCAGAGATATATGTTCAAGGAATTTTAAAAGGGATGACTTGGAATTAATGAAAAACAATATCTTTGAAGTATTATGTGCATTGGAAAAAGTTTTTCCGCCTTCATTCTTCAATGTCATGGAGCATTTGCCAATACATTTACAAGATGAGGCAATACTCGGTGGGCATTTTCAATTGAGATGGATGTATCCTTTCGAAAGGTTTTTCTTTCATTTAAAGAAAAAAGAAAAAAAACAAAGCAGTGGTCAAAAGACCTATTGTCAAACAATACTTGCTGGAAGAAATCACATATTTCAGCACATTTTATTTCGAGTGGCATATTCAAACGAAAGAACGATGTGCAACGGATGATCACACAAACTATCTGTATCAATATAATCACAATCCCTGAGATGTTTACACCAATTGGACGTACAAGAGGTAAATCCGAGGAATATTGGTTAACACCAGAGGGGTAGAATCACGTCCACACATATACTACTAAATTGTCAAGAGTTATTACCATCCGAAAGGTACAACACAATATTATTCAATCTTTTAAATATATATGTATATATATATATACAATATCAATGTATTTTCATTATACATGATATTTGATGAAGAAGTACTTGGTATATATCCTCATCTAAATGCAAATGAACTCACAACCATGAAAGTTCAATATTATGGCTCATGGTTGAGAGACTACGTAAGTACTCGTGTACACATCTATTAAAATTAATTACATTTATAATATTCATTCGTTTTTGTATTATACGTACATGTGAAAGAAATGTTCTGATGAAAGACTTTCTATGTGGTTAAATGATTTGGCTAATGGTCCTACACGAAATGTCATGTGTTGGCCAATCTTGTTTACTCGCGGCTACACATTCCACATGTACGAACACGGAAAACATAGAAGCACATATAACTATGGCATTTGCGTTAATAGTGAAATAGAGTGTGATAACTTCTACGGAATTTTGCACCAAATCCTACAAGTGTAATATCTTGGTCTGGTTGGGTTGAAGGTGATGCTTTTTAAATGTCAGTGGTTCGACCCAACCGTAGGATATGGAGTACAAAAAAATTGATGGGGAAGAATTGACGTCAATCCGTCACGACAATATGGTAAGTATGATCCATTCATCACAATAGATCAAGCAGATCATGTATGTTACGTGCAATATCCAACAACATTGAAACGTCGAAGAGAGGAGTGGTGGGCCGTAATAAAGATCAAGCCACGAGGGATCATAAGCTCAGATGATAAAGAAGATCTGTTGCAACCCGATCATCTACAGCCGATTCGTTTAATTGGTACAGATAGCGAGATTCTCGCAAGAACTGACATAGATGGAGAATTCATACGCGATTATGAAGACATTGAACTGGAAGATGCTGTAGATGAAAACGACAATGAATTCAATTAACAATCGTAGGAAGACTCGCCAATCGATGAATCTACTAAAGAAAAAATGTAAATACAATAATGTGTATGATGTGTAATGTACATGATGTGTAATAATGTAGATGATGTGTAATCGAACAATTGAAATGTTAATACAATCGAAGAATATATAAACAATGTTTAATGTTTTAGAACTTCATATGATCTAATACCAACGGGCATCCGTTGGAAATATTAACGGATGCTCGTTGGAACACGAAATTGCCTTCAACACTTAAAAAACGTTTCTAAGTTTTCCATATTTCTAACGGGCATCCATTGGAAAATTGTAAAGGACGTCCGTTACAAACATACCAACGGGCATCCGTTGGAACGTGTAACGGACGAAAAAATTCTAATGGGCATCCGTTAGAGATATTAACGGATGCATACCCTAGTCTGCAGACAATTCCAACGGGCATCCGTTGGAAATTGTAACGGATGCCAGTTGCAAAGGGAGACGAGCCGCCATTTCGTCATCTGTTGCCTCGGGAACACGTATTTCCAACGGGCATCCATTTACAACGGTTTATATACAGAACATCGTGTCAATTAACTACGTCCGTTGAGATGATGTAATTTCCAACGGATGCCTGTTGGAAATTTCTATATATAAACCGTTGAACAGTTTCATTTTTAACACAAATAAAAACCTTAAAATCCTCTTAAACACTAAAATTCACACCCAAACACATTTACAAACATTAAACACGAAAATGAGGGCTAAACAATGTATAGGTTCGAGAGGGGTGTTGGCTGGTTCAGCCAGAGCTCCTCCGCCGCCTCCACCCCCACCATATCGTCCTCCTTCACCAATATCGACACCATCAATATTTGATGAAGAGGACGATAGGATGGATATCGATTCTTTAATCGATAATTTTGATGGGCGTCCCACCCTTCAAATTATCGATCACGAACATCCTATCGGGACGTTATGGTAAAAAAAGTTTATTATTTGCATTTATATTATTGTAATTTATAAATATTATCTAAGTTTTTCATTTTAATTTGAAGGTTTGACGTGGATGATGTGCTAAAACACACGAACAACAACATCATCCAAGGGTCCTTATAGGACCAACTATATTATTCCTGGCAAGTTACGCCAGAAGTCGTACGCCACCGATGGATGTACACTTTTATCGTAAGTTTTAAATTAAATTTCATTTAAAATGATTAGTTATATATGTTATAAAACTAACACATTATAAATTATTTTGCAGCGCGCATACATATGACGGAGAAAGGATACATTGCATCTACACAACATGGGTGCACGACATGCAGGCTCAGATGCGCTTGATGATGAACAATGCCAAGCACAACTACTACACCAAAAATCACAAACCTACATGGGCAACGAACGAGGTCTTCAATCAAATGATTCAGCATTGAGAGTCGGAAGACTTCAAGGCCAAGAGCGAGAATGCCAAAAAATGTGGGTACGACGAGAAGGTTCCCGGAGATGGTCTGTATCAACATACTTCGGGATCAAAATCATTCCCGAAGAGGAAACAAGAATTGGTAAAATTTATTATTATTTAAATTTTTGTTTTTTTACAATATTTATCTAATTAAGTTTATTTTATATTTCAGATGCAACAGATAGGAAGAGAACCGACTCTTCTTGAGTTGGTATTGAAACCCATGCCAAAAAGAAGCCGGTCGTCGGGGAAGAGATCGACGAACCCGAACTCATCGATCCTCGAGCGGAGAGAACCGTGAAAGCTGTGATGGAGAAGATCACACAACAATCACAAACTTGCGGTTCAACTCCCGACGAGCTGAGTCCTTTACAAAAAGACAAAATTTATTTAGAGGTCAAAACTTATTCTTTAATCTATTGATTATTAATAAATATTTTGTAAAAATCTAACTCTAATTTTGTTTGTCTTGTAGTTGGTGAGACCGTATAAAGGGCGTCTATACGGTCTCGGGGCACTTCAAAAAGATATCGTCGAGGACGCCACGATGGTACTTTCTGCAGTCCAAGAGAGCTACACGCAACAATGGCGGATCGAGGATATCGAAGCACAACTTCGAGAAACTCGAGCCCAAGTGGCGCAATAAAACTCCCAAATATAGCAGTTGGAGAGCGTCATTGAGTTGCTATCCAGCCAGGTGAGGGGATCAATGCTGCCGTAAGAAGCGGGTCTCGATTCGGATGCAACACCGTCTAGAGGTGGTGGTGATCGGGGAGATGATATTGGCCCAGTCGATCTAAATGAAATGAAATAGAATTGGTTTTAGTTTTAATATTTTTTGTAAATAATTTTAATATTTTAATTGAAAAATTTTTGTTTTAATTTTTTTATTTTTTATTCTTTTAATTTTTATAACCAAATTTCCAATGGATGCCCGTTGCAATTTCTAACGGGCATCCGTTGGATGCTATTTTCCCGCCAAATGATAACGGACATCTGTTGCCATTTTCCGCCAATTTTTAACGGACGGCCGGTTCCCCTTCCTTTTAATTTTTATAACCAAATTTCCAATGGATGCCCGTTGCAATTTCTAACGGGCATCCGTTGGATGCTATTTTCCCGCCAAATGGTAACGGACGTCCGTTGCCCTTTCTCGCCAGTTTCCTACGGATGCCCGTTGAAAATTTTAAAATCCCACTCATTTTTCCCGTCTGGATGGTAACAGACGTCCATTAAAACTTTTTAACGGACATTCGTTACCAATTTTCAATGAGCGTCCGTTGCAAATTTGTAACGGGCATCCATTACAAACTTTCAACGGTGTTATCCGTTGGCCGTCTCGTTACAATTTTGCAACGAATATTATCTGTTGCAACTCCATTTCGAATTGCAACCCTGTTGCGAATTACAACATATCCCGATTTGCAACGAGCGATTCCAACGGTCACGTATCCGTTGACGTCCGTTGGAAAACGCCTGTTTTTTTTTTGTAGTGCTGGAATATGTGGAGAAAGGCTATGGAGGAAGATGATTTCTCTGAAAAAAAAATGAAACCTGGACTTTGTTCCCCAAACATTTAAACAAAAAAATTGTAGGATCAAAATGGATCTTCAAGATGAAGCCTAGTATTTATGATGGTGAAAGGCCTAGGTATAAGGCCAAACTTGTTGCAAACAATTTCTCTTAGATAAAAAAGAAGGTAGTTTATGTGAAATATTTGCACCAGTTAAACCATATCTCCATGAGAACTATTCTTTCTCTAGTGATAACTTTTGATCTTGATATGAAACATCTAGACGTTAAAAGGAAGATCATGTGTGCTTGTTACAGAAATAACTATATGGTCTGAAATAATCACCCCCGGCCAATGGAATCAAAGTTTGATTCTTTCATGTTGGACATAACTTTGAAACAAGTAAATATGAGTGTTGTGTCTACTTTAAGAGGCTGAAGGATGGTTCTTGTACCTATTTTTTTCTACTATACATTGATGATATGTCAATTGCTACAAAAGATAAATTGCAGATTGAGAAATTGAAGAAGAAGCTCAACATAGAATTTGAAACAAATGATCTTGGCTTAACAAACAAGATCCTCGGCATAAGTATCAGCAAGGACAGAGTCACAAGGAAGCTCACAATATCGCATGAAGACTACTCGGAGAAGATTGTTACTTTTTTGAAATGGATAAGGCAAAGACAGTATATACACTCTTGGGCACTCATTTTAAGTTGTGTTCAACTAAGAGCGTTGAAGATTATGATGAAAATTTTATATAAGGTGTACCATGTACAAATACAGTTGGAAGCATTATGTATGCGCTGATTGGATCAAGACCTGACTTGGCTCGTTCAATTGGTGTAATCAACAAGTTTATGGGTAGACACACAAAAAAGATCATTGGATGTTGTGAAATGGGTATTGAGATATATCAAAGGAACATAAAACATGAAGCTAGTTTACACCAGAGGAACATACGTAAATATAAAGGGCTTCTGTGATGCTGATTATGCGGTTGATTTGGATAGAAGAAGGTCAATTTCAAGGTATGTTTTCAAGGTTGTTGATAATGTAGTTAGCTATTGCAGCAGTGGTGCTCTCTCAATAATAGAGGTTGAGTATATGGCTTTAACAGAAGTCATTAAGGAGGAACTTTTGTCAAAGGGTCTGGAGAGGGAACTTGGTTACTGCTAAGCTCAAGTTAATGTGTTGTGTAACTCTCAGAGTGTCCTATCATTTTCGTAAAATAAAGTACATCATGAGAGAATGAAACACACTATATGTGTTTACATTTCATTATAGATGTGATTGCCCAAAGCTAAATAAGGGTTCTGAATGTGCATACATATGTAAATCTTGCATATGCTATAACCATAACTTTATCCACTAGTAACGTTCAAAAATTTCCTAAACTTATTGGAACTAATGAAGAGTGATGCTTTACCATTGTCATGGAAGAAAAGAAAGTGGTTTTCATTTGGCCATAAGTTTGTTTCAGCTTGTCAATTAATTAGCAAGGTGGAGAATGTTAGTATCCTGATGCTTTAGAATTTTCAATCTTTGAAGGTTAATTCTGGTTTAGAGGTCTCAGTGGATCAATTTGGTTTTGGTTTACAAATAACAAAGGAAATCAATATTTCGGTTATGATTAAACCAAGATGAAAATTTGGTAAGTCAAAAGAAGTCTTGGGGTGTTTGTTATAACGGCTTGTAGAAGAAGTCCCCGATCATCTCCTCGGTTTATTGTCTTCTTTATAAACTCGGAATATATGCTAGAAAAGTATGTTTCATTAGCTTTAATATTTGGATATTCCTTTAGTTCATCTATAAGATTAATTCTCATGTTTATGTTCATTTGTTCTTTCTTATTTTTTGGTCAATAAAAAATTTATTTCTTTCCGAAACGTCGGGTTCATCACATCGATGAATCTGAACTTGTTAAATCTTTTTTTTACTTTCAATTTATTTCATAGCAAATTTTTTTGTTTAATCGGAAATTTTTTAATTCTATGAATAACTTCAAAGACAAATGCTTCACAAATAATTTGTTATATGGGACCAATATTTTTAATGATGGGTTTTAACATGCATCACAGTAATCCAAAACAGAAACGTAATTAAATTCTTAATCGCATTGAAATTCACCCATTACTTGTGGTTTAACCTATCTAATTAAATTATGTAATCCATTATATAATTAAGAACCTTCTCCCTGTCAGGATTATTACGGAGACGTATCTATCAACGAGTAGATATCGGAGAGAAACAAGTCTGGTTAGTTGTAATGAGTCACCCGTTAAGACTTTAACTGGGAAAATATCAAGTATATCATCGTAGGGCTTCACGACTTCATATATCCTCGTAAACCTAAAAAAATTGGAGAAAAGATATATGTACCCTTATATTTTGTTAGTGAAAACACATACGGTTTAACATTTTTTCGAAACGGAACCTATTTCAAAATTGCGAAGAAGGATCGATAGGTGCTTTCGAAGTTGAGAGCAATTTCCAGCGATTTTCGAGCGATTTTTCTAGCCATTTCAAGCGATTTACATCCATTTTCTAGCGATTTCGAGCGATTTTCGAGGGTCTCATGAGTCTCTTGGATCACAAGGATCGTATGGGTTGCAAGGATCGTATGGATCGCGAGGGTTGCATGGGTAATACGGGTTGTATGGATCGCTTGGATCACATGGATCGATTGAGTCGTTTTGATCGTATGGGTCGCTTGGTTCACACGGATCGATCGGATCACATAGATCGTTTGAAACGTATAGATCCCATGGGTCATAGGAGCAATTTGGGAATATCAATATTATAAAGGTAAAATTGAAATTAAATTTTATTTAGAAAATGATAGGATTGAAACTTAATAATAATAAATTTTAAGGTATTTTCTAAGTTATCCCACTTTAACTATAGTAGCGAAGTAAAATTAATTAATTGATAATTATGTGATAAAATGTCGCAATCAACATGTGTTTTCCTAGTATTACTATAGTTGTTTCTATATTGCAACCAGAAGACATGCAATACCGATACGTCTCTATCCTTCCGTATACGTAATTATGTTATTTATAAGGCCTTTTTTTCTTTATATGTATATAATAATCTCATCAGCCTTTGCACTTATTTTTTTTTAATAATTTTAGAGGATTTCTTATTTACAGATGAACGCTTTTATAGATTCTGATTCCAACTTATGTGATTCTTTACACGATAAATATTTGAATCTAAAATTAAATAGACACTATTAACAATCACAAACTTTAATTATTATTTTAAAAAATTGAAATATTTTAAGGTGGAATCGGAATGGAAATTTTATTTGGATTAATTATTATTTGGATGAATTTCTGAAGATTTGGATGAATTTCTGAAGATTTAAATTTAAAACGACCATATATGGAGACGTATCAAATCATTTAAATTCGTGTGTGTCTCTATATATATATATATACATAAATATATATATTACACCAAGAGAATTTGAGTTTAGTAGTGTTAGAAAGACTAGCAAGTTCCTAAAATTTAAGTTTAATTAATTAATTCAAATATCTCATTATCCTTTTAAAACCAAATATTTTATTTCTGAATAAATATTGTAAAAATATTTTGAATCATGATATACGATATTACCAAAAAATCATTAAATCTTCACATATCATTGTATCTTGAATTTTTTATTTTTAAATGTAAAACTTCTAATATAAATTCGACTCAAAGATGATAAATTTGAATGTTCATATATATTTTTGTTTTGAATGTTCAAATTTCAATAAAAAATTTAAAAAACTCAATTCCTTTAATTATTTTATCCTTGAAATTAATTCTAAAGCAAACAAATGTTTAGCCGATTTCAAGTAAATTTTTAATACATAATTGGCTCAATGACAAAAAAAAATTTGTGTACATTTTTTTATTGAAAGATAATTGAGAGAAAAATATACGATGTGATTAAGACTTTCAAAACTCTTATAATTTACACTTCAAGTAAAGACAATCAAAGAGTGTTAGAATGGACATTTTTGGTTCGATTATATAAAATCAAACCAAACCAAAATAATCAGTTCGGTTTGAATATATATAAAATAATCGATTGAATATGATGTTTAAAATTTGTTTAAAATCGGTTTGGTTCGATTATTAATCGAATAATTATGGATAACCTATTTGATTATTTAAAAATATTAAAAATATAGATAAATTATATTTATTAAATAAATATTCTTCCTAATATATTTTAAAATTAAAAATTAAATATCAAATTTAAATAATATTTCTTATTTTATTTTGTAAAATATATTAATTATTTAAATTTTTCGAATACTATTAATTATTTATAAATTTATATGATAAATCGATCGATAAAATCAAAATAACTGAATAATAAGCGAATAAATTTGAGTTCGAGTTTACTTCGATTAGAATATTTTATTCATATAACCGAAACGAACCATTGTACAATCGAACTGAATCAAATCGATTTAAGTTTAGATATTGTTTGATAGCTATATTTAAAAACCGAATATTTGTATTTATCATATCGAATCTATGAAATTACTAGACCTATTACATTATCATGTTAAGACCCATTGCACAAAGAAACCAATTGAAAGACGACATGAATTGGCAAAAAAATATTACTAAATTAAGCTTATTAAATTGTAACAAAATAAAAATCTTTGGCACCTTCTAACCTACCTGCTCGAAGTGTATGTATGTCGTCAGCAATGTCAACTTCAAAGTGTCGGAATCTCCATATCCATCTCGAGAATTTAAATATTCCTATACTTTTTATAAAATTGATTCGTTTAATTATGCGATTAGTAAGATTTTATTGTGAAGCCAATCGAGCACCAAAACTAGGTTATAATATTCACAATTAATTATATAACCTTTAAATTTTTTAATTCTTCCTTTCACATCTTTATTACGTAAAAAAAATCAATTTTTCATAGGCCATTCCATTTTGAAATCTAATGAACATGTTTTTTTAAAAGGTGTCAATTAGATCAATCCGTTTATTTCTTTCATCCTCTAATATTAAAATCATCTTTTTTTATGCCAGAGAAGATTCCCAAATGATTCAACGTTGTTCAAGAAACATATACCATTAAAACGTTGAAAGGCAAAGGGAGGAAGGAAACAAAAATAGAGATCGAAGTTGATGACATGCTATGAATTCATTAGAAGGTTATGTAATAAGGACTCGAATAATTTTTTAGGGTCTTCTTCACCAACTTCAAGTATGTTCCTCGATTACAAAAAAACACACATTTTTAATGGACATTAAATAGAATGTCCATTGAAATGTTTTGCAACATATATCAACGAAAATTAATAAATTTCAATGAGAAGAATAATATTAGAAAATCCTTTGAATTTCTTTTTAAAATCCATTGAAATTAACGTTCAACAATTGAAATTATTAATCGATATCGATGGATGGCAATAGAAAATACATTGATATTGAAAATATCATTGCAATTATGACGAGATGACAATTGAATAATCTATTGAAAAACATGTTCAAATTATCAACGGATAACGATTTAAAAATCGGTTGAAAATATCAATAGAAGATTATTGAAAGATATGTCGAAACTATCAACAAAAGACTATTGAAAAATCAATTGAAAATATCACTAGACGACAAATGAAAATTTTGTTGAAATTTCAAATGAATGATAGTTGAAATACTATAGGAAATAGAAAAATAAGAGCTTCAAAAAAATCTAATGAACATTATGTATTTTTTAATATTTTCAATGGTTCAACGGATTATCATTGAAAATATAGAAAAATATGTCAAAACATTAATAACTTTCAAACACGAACATCATTCCGTTTCTATGAATATTCGTTTTTTTTTGTTTGAATGTTCCTTATATATACATAAATTAGAAGTTTAGTACACCCTAAAGTCGAGCATAAGCAACGGCTTTGAAGACAGAACCCTCACCTCGGTTACAAAAACAGAACCCCACCGATCCACAACAACAAAATACAAGACAACCATAACTGCTCTGACACACAACAAGAGCAAGCCTACACCAAAATGGAATGCCAAATAGATAAACTAATGTTGGATTGATCCGGAGTCAACTCCTGCAAGGAAAGGATGTGATTCGCACTAGTCGATCAACCTGAACTCGCGCCTCCAAAACCGAAGACGAATCAATGTTAAATAATCTTTTGTTCCTCTGCTGCCAGATGAAATAGACCGTTGCTTGTATCAAAATTCTTAGTACAACCAACTCATCCGATGGGATCACTGAGTCCGCTATCCAATGGCTAATACCATGCATATCCATAGGGAGACGCGGCCACCTAGTCCCTGTGAAATGAGAGAGCAGCTCGCTGCTATATTGGCAGGAGAAAAACAGGTGAAGGTGCGACTCATTACCTATTTGACACTGTAAACATCTCTCTTCGCAAGGTACACCCCAACGAGCTAACCTGTCCTTCGTGGGGAGACGGCCCCACATAGCGGTCCAATGTGTGAAGGCATATCGAGGGAGCGCTTGCTTGAACCACGTCTCATCCGTCCACCGGAGAACCGGAGTATGGGTTCGGATCAAATTCCAAGTCCTACAGGACTTGAACATAGGTTTAAAGCTGGTTGGTGATGCTTTCCATAAGATGACATCCTCGCCACTGTCCGCCGATGGCGGAGTAATGGAGGAAATACGGATAAGGGCTTCTTCAACTTTGCTGCTTCTAGCCCCCGGAACACGCCAACTTCCTTCGAAAATCGCCTCCCTAACCTTAGCGGACAAAGGGATCCTAAGCATCCTCGGTCCATCCTCACCAATGAAATCAAGCAAAGCTCCAAGACCTGTCCAATTATCCCACCAAAAGGAGCACTTCTCACCGTTGCCTGGCACACAGATAACCATGGAGCTAGCTTCCCGA
>CM071865.1:26896395-26930803 GCA_036759665.1 Gynandropsis gynandra
CCCATAGATCTCGCTCCAAACTCGTGTTCTTGGCATACACAAAGGTTGTCGTGAATGACATCTGCGAGTCAAGGTGATAAATCCCACAAGTAATACTCTGTGCAGATTGGTGGAACACCGATAGGATGATGCTAGGATCCCATACCAGCCAAATTCTGCCCCCAACATCCGAATCATGATTACAGGAGGCTTTCCAACCCTGGGGTAACGCTACACTAATCCTACAAGCATTAACTTTCTTAATCTGAGACTCCAAAATAGCACCAAAAAGAGGTTTAAGATTACATATCCATTGTCTGAATAACCGTCATTTTCTACGGCCATTTAGGCCTCTAACATTCCAACAAAAAAACATGGGGTTCTGGGTGAGGGTTAACACAGATACTTCCTAGGCACCGTACGATTACGGCGCCTAGGTTTAACTTCCACAAAAGGTGTCTCGGTGACTGTTAGGGAAACTGATTCTGATTCTAAGGCAGGAGGTCCTTGATGTTTCAGTTTATTACCCTTCCTACTCACTTCAACTTTTCCCACTTCCACCATATCCTGATCCTTTGCTGAGTCGTCTACAATACCATCTATAATTGGAGGAGAGCATGCTACAGAGGTTTTGTTCTGTGTTTGATCAACTAAGACGTTCTCTACCTTCTCTTCCCCAGTCGGATCGGTTACAGACTCCACCAAGGGAGGATCGTCCTCAACATGCACTGGTGGCTGCGGAAGAGTTTCTTGATTCAGTTGCAATTGTTGTGCATATGTAGCCTTGTCGAATACCTATTTAACCTTAGCCACCCATTTGTCAGCTCTCGTACCAAGATCTATTTCCCGGGGGGCTGGGGGCTCACTGACTATACAGGATCTCGCCGAATGCC
The DNA here is from genome assembly GCA_036759665.1 of Gynandropsis gynandra. Taxonomy (NCBI): domain Eukaryota; kingdom Viridiplantae; phylum Streptophyta; class Magnoliopsida; order Brassicales; family Cleomaceae; genus Gynandropsis; species Gynandropsis gynandra. The sequence continues at coordinate 26,897,268 of CM071865.1, forward strand.
CCCTCTGATGGCAAAGACTACAGCAAGATGGCAACCATTCGTATAGTACATCTATCACAATCTCCTCCCCAGACTCAAATCCCAAGACCAACTTCTTTGGAGGATCGACCTTCAAATTGACCGGAAGTAGAGGTAGGAGCACCGCTTGACAACGGTAAAGGGAGGAGCACTGCTTATCGGGAGGTAGAGGAATGAACACCTTCTTCGGCTGATTTCGCTTTGGCCGCACTGGAAGAGGGAGGAGCACCGCTTGACGGCGAAAGAAGGGATGGAGAAGGCGGAGTAGAAGAAGGGGTAGTAGATGGAATGGGAAGTGGAAAAAGAGGGGATTTGGAGGGGATGGACGAGAATGAGCTCGGGGGAGGGGATGGAAGGGGAAGGAGAGGGGGATTTGAAAGGGACTTAGGGGGAGAGGGAATTTTCTTCCCCATGTGTCGGCTAGGGGTTTTCTCGTTGGCTGGCAGTGGTCGACGGCAGTGGCCGGCCGACGGAGGGGATTGGTTTGGGCGGTTAGGGTTTGACCTAGTAGGGGTCGGCGGTCCGTTTCTATGAATATTCGTTGAAAATATTAAATTTTAATACCGATTAAACTTAATTTTTTGGGCAACCTCCTTTCTCTCACTTATCATAGATTTTCATAAAAAACTAACATAATTTTTTAGTTTTATCTTAACGTTATATATATATTATAATATTATAATTAGGTTTAGTTTCATTGGGAATTTATATTTATATAATGTTGTTAGTTTGACGAATTCAGTTTGTTGTTATACAATTTTAAATATTTTAAAATTTTATACTATATTTATCTATTTTAATTATTTACAATAAAATTTTAAGTTCTGGTGTATTAAGAAATATTTTATTTTAATATTATAAACTATTTAAATAAACTTTATTTAAATTAAAAAATTGACTACATAGAATTTATTATTTAAATTAAATATTATTATATAATTAAATTTAATTAATATTTTTTTAGTTATCAATGAATGTCGGGTGAAAACATATGTTGAATTTATCAACTAGCGGATTGAAAAATCAATTAAATTGATCATTAGATAATAGTTGTAAAATCATTTGAAATTATTAAGGAATGATGGTTAAAAATCGGTTTTGTTGAAAAATGATAAAATTTTTAATAGATGAAGATTAAAAATATGTTGAAACTATCAAAGAATGACATATGAAAAAGCCTATCATATTTTCAACCTATTTTGACTATTAATAAACATTGAAATTGTCAACATTTTGCAACAAAATCATTTTAAGCCTTCAAAACCAAAGTTTTAAAATCCTTTAATATTTGAAACTTTCAACTAATATCTAGTTCTTTTCCAAGGAATTTGGACATTAAATATGCATGTTTTAGTAGTGATTAGGCTCTCTCCAAAACCTTATTGTTGTCTCCTTCGATGGGAAGTGCCTCATTAGTTTCGCCATAGACGACCTCACAAATGCCATGTTAAGGTGGCTATGGATCACATTGAGGATTAAACCGTAGAACATCTTCTCGTAGACATTATCTTTGGAGGGAGAAACCCGAACTAAGAGATTCTTGATTTTGTCTATCGAGCAACGAACCAAACTTAAGAGTAAAAAAGAACAAATGAATTTTCTCGTGGATCGTAAAATGTACGAGCCAAATTTTGGTACGACCCATAGAGTCAGTATTTAATGGGACTAAAAAATTAGATATGAACCTATTAAAAACATGTGAACTTCCAAAATGGTATGCGGATAAAACTGTTTTTTTTTTTCAACACAGTGTTACATTTTTATTATAATGGAATTAATGACAATATATATCATGGATTTCTACGTAAGATTGTCACATATCGTTTAGATTTATAGATTTATATAGTTTTAAAGAAAATAGTACTCTTGACCTCTTTTTCGGTTGAATTAAGTTTAAAAATTTGCAGGTTTAATTAAATATTATGATGTTGATTTCTTACTGTGAAGTGAATATTATAGAACCAAATATTGGAGTAAAAAGAAATTTAATATTATGTTGTCTCATATGAAGTATAAATATGAATTGATGGATTTAAATATTTGGCATTGAGAAATTTTAATTTTTTGAACTTATCAGTGAGATGAATTAATCTCAAATTCATTGAAATTATTTCACCCTTTTTTAGAATTGAAAAAATTTCTATAATAAAAAATAAAAAATAACAATTTATTGGTAATATTTTATGAAGTGTTATTAATATTCCATCACAAATTCAACAATAAATAATACAAGGTTTCCATAATAAGGAGAGTATGTTAACATCGTGTTTGCACATTTATGAACATATGGGTTTGATTTTCATAATCTAGAATGTGTCTATATATAAAGAAACTACTTTAATACATGGTTGGTCGGCCTTGTGTGGTTATAAATGTCGGTACCATAGACAGGTAAGAATATATCTCCACCACAAAGTTAAAAATTTTGATATTAATATAATATTTCTTTCACTTTAATTTTTTAGAATATATATATATATTAAAAAATAAAATGCTTTGTTTCCAAATCGAAATCATGTCACATTTAGATATCCATCGATATCACTTTGATTTTTTACATTTTAAATACAAGCTCAATGTTAGAATTTTAACTTCTAAATATAATCGTTCCAACCAAAATTTCATCAAACAATTTGAACGACTTTACTAGCTTCTGAAGTTAATTTTATAAATTTGGAAATTTATAATAATCAATTCAGCCAAATTTGGAAATTTATAATAATTAAATCTGCCAAAATTATAACATTAGTTAAATTTTTTTTATATCAGTTGTTAGTGTTAGTTTTTAATCCATTATATCATATCGAATTGAAAAACAATATGTAAAAATTATTTAAATTAAATATCGGAACACATAATCTTTTAACGATTAAATCATTTCATTAGAGTTTATAATATTAAGTCTTCGACCGATTAAGTGATAATTATATATTTTAAATAAAACACAATTGTAATTATATTTGGTTTATTATATCCTTTGCACAACGTTTTCAAAACACAATAATTATCCATTGTAGCTATTAATATATCATTTCATTGAGCTTTAAAGACTCTGTCCTACGAGATCTCCATTACTTAGCTCAGCAATGGCGTCAACTCTCCTACACAAAGATCGAATTCTTCTTCACTCAACCTTGCTCCAAACTATTGATACTCTGGAAGACAAATCAGCATAGAAACACGCTTGTGATAGCAGTGGTCCTAGAGAGAGAAAATGTTGCAACTATAGGCACATGTGTCTAGGCACATGGGTATTGCACATGTCACATTAGAACTTGAAATAATAAATGAACCTCATATAAGTATTTAGACAATTAATTGTTTCAAATGGATAATAAAATGGATATTGGTGTATGTATATAATAATCAGCCAAATTTGAAAATTTATAATAATCAATTCAGCCAAATTTAGAAATTTATAATAATTAAATCTGCCAAAATTATAACATTATTTGGAATTTTTTTTATATTAGTTGTTAGTGTTAGTTTTTAATCCATTATATCATATCGAATCGAAAAACAATATGTAAAAATTATTAAAATTAAATATCTGAGCAGATAATCTTTTAACGATTAAATCATTTCATTAGAGTTTATAATATTAAGTTTTCGACCGATTATGTGATAGTTATAACTTATATATTTAAAATAAAACACAATTGTAATTATATTTGGTTTATTATATCCTTTGCACAACGTTTTCCAAACACAATAACTATCCATTGTAGCTATTAATGTATCATTTCATTGAGCTTTAAGGACTCTGCCCTACGAGATCTCCATTACTTTGCTAAAAAATGGCGTTAACTCTCCTACACAAAGATCGAATTCTTCTTCACTCAACCTTGCTCCAAACTACTGATACTCTCGAAGACAATTCAGCATGGAAACACGCTTGTGACAGTAGTGGTTCTAGAGAGAGAAAATGTTGTAACTGTAGGCACATGTGTGTGGACACATGTGCATTGCACATGTCGATAATAAAAAGTCTCACATTAGAACTTGAAACAATAAATGAACCTCAAATAATTATTCAGACAATTAATTGTTTCAAATGGATAATAAAATGGATATTGGTGTATGTATATAATAATCAGCCAAATTTGAAAATTTATAAGAATCAATTCAGCCAAATTAGGAAATTTATAATATCTAAATCTGCCAAAATTATAACATTAATTGGAATTTTTTTATATTAGTTGTTAGTGATAGTTTTTAATCCATTATATCATATCGAATCGAAAAAAAAAATATGTAAAAAATTAAAATTAAATATCTGAGCAGATAATCTTTTAATGATTAAATCATTTCACTAAAGTTTATAATATTAAGTTTACGACCGATTATGTGATAGTTATAACTTATATATTTTAAATAAAACACAATTGTAATTATATTTGGTTTATTATATCCTTTACACAACGTTTTCCAAACACAATAACTATCCATTGTAGCTATTAATGTATCATTTCATTGAGCTTTAAGGACTCTACCATACGAGATCTCCATTACTTTGCTCAGTAATGGCGTCAACTCTCCTACAAAAAAGATTGAATTCTTCTTCACTCAACCTTGCTCCAAACTACTGATACTCTGGAAGACAATTCAGCATGGAAACACGCTTGTGACAGTAGTGGTCCTAGAGAGAGAAAATGTTGTAACTATAGGCACACATGTGGGCACATGTGCATTGCACATGTCGTTAATAAAAAATCTCACATTAGAACTTGAAACAATAAATGAACCTCATATAAGCATTCAGACAATTAATTGTTTCAAATGGATAATAAAATGGATATTGGTGTATGTATATAATAATCAGCCAAATTTGAAAATTTATAATAATCAATTCAACCAAATTTAGAAATTTATAATAATCAAATCTGCCAAAATTATAACATTAATTGGAATTTTTTTATATAAGTTGTTAGTGTTAGTTTCTAATCCATTATATCATATTGAATCGAAAAAAATATGTAAAAATTATTAAAATTAAATATATGAGCAGATAATCTTTTAACAATTAAATCATTTCCTTAGAGTTTATAATATTAAGTTTTCGACCGATTATGTGATAGTTATAACTTATATATTTAAAATAAAACACAATTGTAATTATATTTGGTTTATTATATCCTTTGCACAACGTTTTCCAAACACAATAACTATCCATTGTAGCTATTAATGTATCATTTCATTGAGCTTTAAGGACTCTGCCCTACGAGATCTCCATTACTTTGCTCAGCAATGGCGTCAACTCTCCTACACAAAGATCGAATTCTTCTTCACTCAACCTTGCTCCAAACTACTGATACTCTGGAAGACAATTCAGCATGGAAACACGCTTGTGACAGTAGTGGTTCTAGAGAGAGAAAATGTTGTAACTGTAGGCACATGTGTGTGGACACATGTGCATTGCACATGTCGATAATAAAAAGTCTCACATTAGAACTTGAAACAATAAATGAACCTCAAATAATTATTCAGACAATTAATTGTTTCAAATGGATAATAAAATGGATATTGGTGTATGTATATAATAATCAGCCAAATTTGAAAATTTATAATAATCAATTCAACCAAATTTAGAAATTTATAATAATCAAATCTGCCAAAATTATAACATTAATTGGAATTTTTTTATATAAGTTGTTAGTGTTAGTTTCTAATCCATTATATCATATTGAATCGAAAAAAATATGTAAAAATTATTAAAATTAAATATATGAGCAGATAATCTTTTAACAATTAAATCATTTCCTTAGAGTTTATAATATTAAGTTTTCGACCGATTATGTGATAGTTATAACTTATATATTTAAAATAAAACACAATTGTAATTATATTTGGTTTATTATATCCTTTGCACAACGTTTTCCAAACACAATAACTATATCCATTGTATATTAATGTATCATTTCATTGAGCTTTAAGGACTCTGCCCTACGAGATCTCCATTACTTTGCTCAGCAATGGCGTCAACTCTCCTACACAAAGATCGAATTCTTCTTCACTCAACCTTGCTCCAAACTACTGATACTCTGGAAGACAATTCAACATGGAAACACGCTTGTGACAGCAGTGGTCCTAAAGTGAGAAAATGTTGTAACTGTAGGTACATGTGTGTGGGCACATGTACATTACATATGTGGTTAATAAAAAGTTTCACATTGGAACTTGAAACAACAAATGAACCTCATATAAGTATTCACACAATTAATTGTTTCAAATGGATAAAAAAATGGATATTGGTGTATGTATGTATATATATATACACACATATATAATGTCAAAGATGGGCCTTGGGCCTTGGTCAAGAATTTTTTTCTCGATCGTTGGTTTTTGGTCAAGAATTGCATCCATTCGCTGAACCATTGTGTCTATTCGATGCGTCCGTTCGCTGAAGCAACCGTCAGAACGCTCTGAATGCTCCGCACACGTCCGTAGGGTTGCGTTCGTAGGATCACGCCTTTAGCTTGCACCCCAAGATATATATATATATATATATATATGATCATTTGATCATTCGGAAAATGAAAGAAAAATTTGTTTTCCACCCCGTAAAAATTTCTGAGAAATAAACGGTCCTAGACCCCGATAGAACCTAGATGAATAACGTAGGGGAATCGAATGATGTCATAACTTGTTTGTGGAAGAACAAATTGATATATCGAAGCACGAACGCCACATATGATAATCTGATAAGTTCGAAACCTAGTTCTAAAATAACTTTAGAGAAAACCTCTAAATTGATAAAATGAAACTTGATTTTTGTTCTCAACATAATACAACTATTTAAAGGAAAATAAAAGACAAAGAATTGGTTAAAAACATTAAATAAAACAACTTGCATGTGGAGGAGAAGTAAATGGGGTGTTTGAGAGCTTGAAACATTAAATTTGTTGGTTAAGCTTCTAGAACTTCTATTTTCGTCCCACACTTTCTTCATGCTATTTGAAGCTTCTTTTGGGCTCAAATTGGTCTGAGATTAGATGGATTAAAGCTTGGTGATGTAATTGATGTGGTCCATTTTGGGTTTCTTCAAATTTTACTCCCAAAATGTCCAAAATATGCTCAGCACACAAAGCTTGGAGTTTCTTAGCTCTAGCCCTTGTAATTGGACCAATTAGCTCAGAACTTTTTTTATCTTTATTCAGTTCTTCTCCAGTTTTATTCCCAACTTCTCTTTTCTCCAATTCAGATCTAAGTGTGTTCTTTAGGATGCCCTCATCATTCTCCTCTTCTTGAGAAAGATTTGAACTAAAATCTGGCTAATCTGTAATATAAGGAGACAAATAAAAAACATTGAATGTAGAACTGATTTGAAACTCACTTGGAAGCTCAATTTGATAGGCATTGTAGTTGATCTTCTTAAGGGCTTTGAATGGGCCAATTCCTCGTGGCATCAACTTAGCTTGCCCTGGTGTGGAAATCTCTCTTTTCGCGTATGGACCTAAACCATATCTCCTGGTTCGAAGACAACTTCTTTTTCCCTTAGTTCGCATGCTTCAAGTATTGCTTAGTCCTCTCCTCAATGTGCAATCTAGCCCTTTCATGAATATGTTTCACAAGCTCAACTTTTGTTTTTCCATCAACCGCAGAATATTCAAAAGAGAAAAATCCAACGGAGTGAGTGGATAACAAATCTATAGTGAATATCTTAGAAAATTTAAGTTAGTATGTGATCGTCTAAACTCCATTAGAAAGCCTTTCTTCGAACCCATGGAAATAATCAGATTTCTACAAGGTTTGGGTAAAGAGTATGAGGCATTTGCCACAGTTATACACAAATTCATGCACAAGCCACCTTTTTCCCACATAGGATGAAATCATCTCTTAGCTCTTTTGTATTTTTATCAACACCAAATATCATAAACCCACTGAAATATCACCTAAACTAGCTTTCAATACTCAAATGAGAAATTCTAGTTATTATAGACAAGGAAATTAGTCATACACTAAGGGAGGTTCTCGGTCACAATCCTAGAGAGGAAGGTCTGGTTCCACCTCTAGAGGTAGAGATTTCCAGCAACACAGTTTCTCTCATTCCAACATGATGAAACATCAGACTTGAAGTGGAACAAAAGGAGGGTCACACGAAAGAGAAGATAATGCAAAGAGCCAAGCGGACATAATCTTCCCACGACCTACTCATACGTGGATGACCAAGGATCTTGCTTGACAAGGCAACAAAGATAGTGAAGGAGGCATGAGAGACTCTTAATCATGAGGAGGATTTAGATCCAACTCTAAGAAACATCACGTCGGTCTTCTACATTGAATCGAGCTTCAATCCCCCCACCTAGAACCGAAAGGCTTGGGCGATACGGATAAGGAAAGATGAAAGATAAAGCTCTTTCTTTATTCATTCCAACAGTTAGAAAAATACTCCTAATGGTTATAAAATCTTCCAAGCCGCTCTTATCCCACCTGATCATCTTTTTTCCGTTCCGAAAATTCTCAGCGAACATAAAATCTTCCCAACGGCTAGTAGATCAATTTGTTATCCATCCTTTACACATTTTTTTACTGTAACATGGAACCTTTCCTATTCTTGAATTCTTGAACGGTGTCAAGAACACGCTAACTTGAACTTATCGTGGGATCAAGTGAAGCCATTATTCGACTGTATTAAGAGGTTTCTGCACCTCGTGTCGCTCAACCTTAAACACTTCGACAACCATCATCAACCTTTATCTCCTACCATCGCCAGACGAATCATAAAGAGAGTTGTTAGGCCAATCAAGAGATCCTCATCCACCTCTGGCCACCATCAACGGATGACTTTCTTGAAGAGTGCCCCTAGGTTAGTCAATAAATCTTCTTTGACACGACAAATCCTACTCGAGCAATCGAGGTAAACGGATTCTTCGTACACGTCACGAGTTCTGATACCAAGGCATGTATCATTTTGGTATCAGAGCCTGGTTCCAAGATCAAAGATACACTTCTATCCCTTTTAATTCGTTTTATTATAATAATCCTTTCTTTGTTTTGTTTATTGTTAAAATCTAGAGAAGATGGTCGAACAAGAAGACAATTTTGCATGCAATAACAAACTCAACTTGATCATGCAAATGCTCCAACAAATAGAGTCAAGAGTGAACCGCCTTGAAGAAGAATGGAGGTAATCCGAATGTAACGCACCAATGGTTCATGAAAATGGCATGGAAGAAGTAGAACAATCAAATATTCAACCTAGGCGACGAGAACATCGAGCACCACCACGACGTGACCTTGAGAAAGAGGACGAAGAGTTACCAAGACGACCAAGGTGACGCCATATCATCCCCAAGGATGAAGATTTTGACGAGGAACCACCTCGAAGACAACAACATGAATACGAAAATAACATATTAAAATTAAATCACCTACTTTTTTTATGTGTTGACTCGGAAACCTATCTCGATTTGGAAAGGAAAGTGGACAATATTTTTTAGTGGTACATGTATATGGAGCGCAAAAAGGTGAAGTACTCACTTGTTAGGATCAAGAGGTAAGCACTCGACGTCATATAAGATATGAACAAATCTCAACATGAGGAGAAATGAAAGCCCTCGTGCACAAAAAGTACGTACTGCCACACTTCTATAGGGAAATTACAATGTAGATATAAAAAACTAAATAAAGGAAGTAAACTGCCGAAGAATCCTTAGATGAATTTGAGCATCTTTGGAATAGACTAGAAATGACGAAGATAAAGAAACCACTATGTTTCAATTTTTAGATGGATTCAATGAACAAATCGTTAAAAAGGTAGAAATACAATGCTAACGTATAAATTGTTCTAGTATTTTCATCTATTTTCATAGTTAGTTTTATCATTTATTTGGACTTTGCCAAGCATTAAGTACAATTTAATCTTCTTGTAGCGTTTTCTCCTGCTTTTCAGGAAATGAGATATCGGGTTATGAACACGAGCAAATGTCGGAAAATGTTGGCAAAACTACTTCAAACTCAGTTGTACACACTCAACTCTCAATCCTTCTTCGGTCACACAAAAATGGAAATCGTCGGCCACTTCCACAAAATGAAGATAGCGGCCGTGACTCACAAAAATGGAAACATGGCTGAATTGAAATGGAAATTTTCGGCTACTGGAATAACACTTGGAAGGGCACGGTTGAAACATGAAATGGAAACCTAGCTGGAGCAAGAAAAGGAAGCACGAAGGAGCAAGAGAAGGAGTCAGTTCGGACAGAACAACATCAACACGGGGTGGTTATTGAACCAGCGTTTTTTTTCCAGTCATGTGTGTAATAAACCTTCTAAAAGCTCTCTAACGGAGAAAAATTCAAAAAGGGCGGCCTCAATTAAGTAGGAACAGTAGAGAATCCTAGGGAGGACCATAAAGAGGCGGACATAACACACAACAATAAAAAACACACACGCATGAGGCAAGAGAAAGAGAGAGCAGAATGCCGAAAGGCAAGAAACGGAGCGACGAACTCGTTACGCGAAGTAACTATTGAAGACTACAGAATTAAAATAGGGAGGGATCTCGTTATTTATGTTTAATATAGCTTTCATTTGTGTTTTAGGTTTGGAACCCATGTCCGAGTAGTTCCATATCTACGGGTTAGAGTTTTTTTCGATGTGTAATAAAGTCTTATGCTTAATGCTTGATTATAATATTTGAACGTTTTTGGATTGATTGGTTGTAATTTATGCTTTTATTTTTGTTGGCTGCTTGAAGAATAATAAAAGTCTGATTGCATTGGGAGATGAATTAGATTTTGGAACATAGCCATGATTTAGAGTCTCAATTGATTTAGAATCTTGGTTGGTCGGTTAACTGAACTTAGGAATTAGGATAGTGATCTTAATGCATCTAGTAAGTGAGATTACACAATCGGAAGATTGGTAGTATGCATCTAGTAAGTGAGATTACGCAATCGGAAGATTGGTAGTATGCATGCTAGATAGTGGTTTTAGGCGTCGAGAGAGGCATTCCCTACGAAAGAGCTTAAATTCCCCGAATACGTAATGATATCTATAACCATGATCTTTGTTAGCACTTCATTGCATCATCGTACATCTCTATAAACTTGCGGTATTTAGTTTACTGAATTTATAACCGTTTCGAGTAGTTTTGACATATGAAGTCTCGGGTCAACAATTAGGAAAACGTAAGTGAGTCGTGGTCTCGTTAAAAACCCAATGTTGGAAAACCATGTGGGACAAAACCAAATGTGGGAAAAGAGCACACACGAAACACTTACCCTAATTGTTGATCATTGCGAGATGTGTTTCGACTTGTAGTATGACTCGGATGTTGGAACTTTCTTATGGACTCGAGCACTTGTCTTGAATTTGCACGACCGTGAGAATTCCGACGATAGCTTCCTAGAGCGTCCTAGCTTTAGCTCGGGTCACGGGACCTGATGGTATGGTTAAGGCATCCTCCTCTCTAGTCCTAGCACGGGTCACGGGACCAGCATCCTTCTTTCTCTCCTTGGGACGGGTCACATCCTTCTCCTTCGATTCAACACGGGTCGTGTCCTCCTCAACACGGGTTGTGTCCTCTTCGCTCGCCTTGGCACGGGTCACGTCCTCCTTTCTTGCCCTAGCTCGGGTCACGAGACCTTCTTGTAATATTGAGACATCCTCTTCATGCTCGGGATCCTCGACGCTGTCTATGATCATATCATCTCATCCCTCCTGGAAAGGATTTGTCCCCAAATCTATTTGATCTGCGATAAAAGGCACCAAACAATAACGTTAAAATCAGAACTCACATTATACTTACCTTGCAAGTCGAGGTTATAACCGTTGTTGCTGATTCTCTGGGTCACGGTGAAGGGTATGTCAATCTGGGGCATCATCTTTTGTTTTCTCTTGTTATAGAAATGCTCCTTTCGAAAACGAATCCACACTTGGTCGCGGGGTTCAGAAATCGTTCGCTTTCGTGCTTTGTTTGCCTGCTTCACATAGAGTTTTGTTTATCCTCTATGTTCTTCCTAGCTTTCTCGTGGTTCTGATGTACCATTTTAGCTTAATTTTCTCCGTCTAAACTAACTTGATCACTCGAAGGTAACGACATTAGATCCAAAGGTGAGGCGCGGTTGAACCCGTAAACAATTTCAAACGGGGAATATTTGGAAGCAGAATGTACAACGTGATTATATGCAAATTCAACATGCGGTAAACATTCTTCCCACGTTCTTAAGTTCTTTTTAAAAGTTCACGCAAAAGATTTCCTAAGGTTCGATTAAGTACCTCGGTTTGACCATCAGTTTGTGGATGACACGCCATGGGAAACAATAACTTAGTTCCTAACTTCAACCATAGCGTTTTCCAGAAGTGACTAAGAAACTTTGTATCCCTATCGGGAACTATCGTCCTAGGCATGCATTACAACTTGACTACTTCCTCAAAGAATAGATCTGCTATATGCAATGCATCATCCGTTTTGTGGCATGCTATAAAATGTGACATTTTAGAAAACCTTTCTACAACCGCAATGATTGAATAATTTCCAGTCTTAGGCAACCCAATCACAATATCAATAGATATATCAGTCCAAGGGTGAGTTGGGATAGGAAGAGGGGAATACAAACCGTGAGGTTGAACCATATACTTAGCTTGTTTGCACATGACGCATCGTTCATAAATTCGCTCAACGTCCCTCTTCATGTGGGGCCAGTAGAAGTGGTCTCGTAATATCTTAAGAGTTTTCACAATCCCAAAATGCCCCATGAGACCACCTCCATGAGCTTCTGTAACAAACAATTCTCGCATAGAATAGTTAGGCAAACACAATCGGTTATCATAAAACAGGAAGTCTTATTGCCTAAAGTAACGACCTGATGCAAATTTTTTTGCACATTTTGTACACTTCTTCGAACTCCAAATCAGATGCATATACCTCTTTAAGTTTTTCAAATCCTAGCATGTTAGCATCTAAAGTAGTTAGTAGGGCATACCCTCGGGATGGAGCGTCCGCTACGACGTTTTCCTTACCTTGCTTGTACTGGAGTGATTCATGGTCGGTATGTATTTCGAACTCCTTCATACAAAGGTAATGCTGCCACGTTTGCAACTCCTTAGTCTCCACCGGGTTGGTACTATAAGCTAGTCGATTTGGAAGTGTGGGTCTAGGAATGAAGTCTGTTTGATGTTTGATGTCGCGTATAGGAAGTAATCTCGTAGGGTTGTCTTTGAGGAAAACACCTTTATAAGTCTGCATTAAAGAAATGATCTCACTCAGAAGGTGAGGAGAATGGACCAAACATGAAGAGAAGGAGGGAGAGCACGGCTGAAGTGAGACATCGGCCATCCGTAGGGTTCATCCGAGGCTACGCTTGGAGGATAGGGAAGATGAATACTTACCTTGTTTGCTTCCTTATGAATTCTGAGTAGTTCTCTTTACAATGGGTTAGGAATATCTATGTAATGGATAGTTTAGTTCTTAATGTTTGATTTTGGTTTTTTTCATTCGTATGGTTGATGGGTTAAGGTTAATGCATTCATACTTACCTTATCACATGTTTGAGTGAGACTAGATTCAATAGAATGAGATTGGGCGTGTTTGAATGAGATTAGAGATTCATCTAGGCATCGAGAGAGTCAGATTTGACTCTCGAAATTAACCCTCAAATGAATTAGATTAATGAGAATCTAACCGATTGATAATCTATTTAGAACCGGTAATAATCGAGGTAGAACTCCCATTTTTCTTTATGCTTTTAGGTTATAGATTTACTGCATCAAGAGGTGAGTATGTTTATCTCCTAGATAGTGGATTTAGGTATCGAGAGAGTCACTTCCGTTAATAGAGGTCGAGTTCCCACTGTTTCTGAAAGTAAAGGTTGAGTTCCCTATCGTTCTTCATGCATCTAGATGTTTCGTGCAGCATCGAGAGATGAGGAACGTTGATTCTCTAGGTAGAGGATTTAGGCATCAAGAGAGTCATTTCTGATAGTTGAGGTAGAATTCCCCATTCGTTCTTCATGCATCTAGATGTTCCGCATTGCATCGAGAGATGAGTGGCGTTGATTCCCTAGATAATGGATTTAGATTTTAATTCCCCGTCGATTGATATAACCCGATTTCATGTTCCGTAGAAACATCCATTACGAGTTCTGACATTCCCGAAACCCTTGGTGCTCTATCTTGTTGAGTCTAGTTTCTTAATTCTTTATTACCTTTACTTTCTAGTTTGATAACCACATATTAATCGATCTTCTTCTCGTGAATTCTTAGTTCTACATTCCCCAAAGTTCGACCCTGGTACTACACGTACCGTATACTTGCGGTAGAGTGTTATAGGAAATTAAAACTTCTGATTTCCCACCATCACCAGACGAGAGCGAAGAAGAACAAATGGCGGAACAACGCAACTTGAACCTTCCACTAATACCAGACGCACTAACCTACGGATCATACACGGTCTCTATGCACACACAATTCTTATTGTGCATCGTTAGGAGGAATGCTCGCATCGAGCTACATTCGACATTCATTCAAATGTTAAGCAACATAGTGTTCTGAGGAAAACTCGTTGAGGATCCGAATCAACATCTCACCGACTTTAAAATGCTTTGCAAAACTACCAAAGCCGGTGAAGGGGTCTCGGATGAGGATGTCATGCTAGTTGCCTTCCCGTTCTCAGTGAAGGATAAAGCGCAATAATTGGTTATAATCTTAACCGCCAAAATCGATATAGTCATGGGGACAACTAGAGGAGAAGTTCATGACACGGTTCTTCCCTCAAAGTAAAGCTCAGCTCGCAAAAAATGAGATTAATACATTTGTACAAGGTGCGGCCGAGAGCTTATATGAAGCATGGGAACAATTAAAAGGATATCAACGCCTTTGCCCACATCACGAGACTGATCAAAGTTACCTCATACACAATTTTTTACAAGGACTAATGGACAATATGAGGATATTGATCATAGCCGCTGCTGGAGGTTCCTTAAGTAACCTCACGTTTCTATAAATCGAGGACTTAATTGATCAGATGGCCGACGAAGCAAGCAATTCTGCAGGAGAATACAGCCACAACACTCCAGCAAAGGTGGCCCATATGCATGAGATGCATTCCTTATATACTAACATAGCTGAGGTTAAAGATCAAGTTGCAGGAATCTACAATATGTTGACCGAATGACATCGTCCGCAATACTTAGAGCACTCGGAAGAACAAGGAGTTCAAGGGTCCGAGGAGGTGTATTACGTGAGTAATAATCAGCCTTTAGGGAATACGTATAACCCCGGATGGAGAAATCACCCCAACCTCTCATATAAGAACTCCGAGGGTGCGTTGAACGCGCATCAACTATTGGGAAATTTCCAGCCGCGGGTGCTGCAATGAAAATCAGAACTTCCAGCCAAAAATGCAGCCCCAATCTCAAAATTATCAGTCACTGAATCCAACCCATTCCAAAGCAGCCCCTAACATCACTTCCATGTTCGTCCGCCTCCTCCATAAACAACAAAATCAAAATGATTTATTGATAGGAGTGAAAGTGGAGCAAGAAAATGCCAAGAAGCAGATGGAGGGTTTTCAAACTGACCTTAGACACTTGGAGACGCAAGTTGCACACCTAGAACAAGGGGCAGCGCATCAACAAGGAGAGCTACCGGGGAGGCCGAAAGCGAATCCACATGAGCAAATCAACGCCATTCATCTAATGAGTGGTAGGATGCTGGATCAGCCCATTCGTTCGACATTTAAAAATGGTGAATCATCTAGTACAACACTAGACAAGGGCAGTAACGTTGAAGAGCACAAGAAGAAATCTGAGGAGGACGAGGAGCTGAAATACGTAAAACCCGATCCAAAACCGCCTCCGTTGTCGTTTCTTCAACACCAACACAAGATGAATGATGATGCCCAATTCACAAATTTTGCTGGTATGTTGAACAAGATGCACATAACCATTCCATTCTAAGAATCATTGAAGAAAATTCCCTCATGCACTAAGTTCCCCAAAGATGTGCTTGCGAGCAAATGAGATGTGGAGACGGAAATCGTAATGGTGACGAATTCGATGCTGCAACCAAACATCCCCAAAATGATGCCCGATCCAGGTATATTCGTGATCCCTTGTAAAATAGGTGATTATGAGATTAACCTGCATTCATCGATGTTGGAGTACGCGTAAGCGTGTTACCATTGTCGTTATACGAGAAATTGGATCTTACAGGTCGCACGGATATTTGGCCTACACAAATGGCGCTCACTATGACTAATCGAAGCGTGAGAATCCTTGAGGACTTGCTGGAAGATGTCCCAATACAAGTTAGAAAGTTCTTCGTTCCGGTTGATTTCGATGTCTTAGACATGGAGGAAGACAAGAAGATCCCGATCAGTCTCGGAAGGCCGTTTTCAACACCATAAAGACGATCATACATTGTGCTGAAGGAAGCTCGCGCTGAAATTAGGAGACGAGGAAGTGGAGTTCAACTTGAACGACACACTCATGCAGCTGTGCATGGTAGATTTGGTGTTCTACATCAACGTCTTAGAGAAACTAGCAGAGGAAGTTCTCGAAGAGTTCGGGAATATGGAATCTCTGCAGATGGCTCTCTTAGCAGCTGGAGAAGGGTTATATAAAGACCCTAATTGATTTACATACTACAAGAAGCTGCTGGAGAAGGGTTATATAAGGAAAGAAGAAAGAGATCCCAAAGGACGAGTTAGACGTAACCCGATTAGACCTTAGCACGGCCCGAGCAAAACAAATCGTAAACCGAGCCAATGATAGGAAATACGGATGAATTGCATCGTGAACTGTGCTCCGCCCATGCAAACATGAACTTGGCTCTAGTGGACCTAAGCTCAGTCCAAGTAGACATCGCGAATCAGTCCACAAACCTCAGTGTGACCCGAACAACATGCAGCGCGAGCTCAACCATTCGCAAGACGCCGAGAGATCATATCGAATGTCCATCACCTTATTGGAGCGTTGACAAGGCACCTAAGGTGGAATTGAAGCCCTTACCGCAAGGGCTTAGGTAAGAGTTCCTCGGACTTGAATCTACTTATCTGTAATAGTGAACGATAACCTAGATGAATCCCAAAAGGAAAGATTGTTAGATGCTCTTATGAGATATATGGGTTCCATAGGTTATACATTAGAGGATATTAAGGTTCTTAGTCCAGCCCTTTGCATGCATAGGATTCACCTAGAGGACGACTCTAAGACATCCATTGAACATCAACGTAGACTTAACCCGAATATGATGGAAGTAGTTAAGAAAGAGGTTCTTAAGTTGTTAGACGCTGGAATTATATATCCTATTTCGAATAGTGTGTGGGTGAGTCCTATACAGGTAGTCCCAAAGAAAGGAGGCATCACCGTCGTCCTGAACGTGAACAACCAACTTATTCAAACGAGGACGGCCACGAGATGGCGAATGTGCATCGACTACCGCAAGCTGAACGTTAACACTAGGAAAGATCACTTCCCTTTTCCTTTTATTGATAAAATGCTTGAATGCCTAGCTCTTTACTCCTTCTTTTGTTTTCTTGATAGTTACCAAGTTTCTTTCGAATTCTAATCCTTCCAAATGATCAAGAAAAGACGACGTTTACGTGTCTATTCGGTACATTCCCATGTCGTAAAATGATTTTTTTATTTGTTTAATGCACCTACTACATTTCAACGATGCATGACCTCTATATTTTCCAATGTGAATGGCGAGTTATGGAAGTGTTCATTGACGACTTTTTGGTACATGGACCTTCCTTTGATGTTTGTCTAACCAATCTATGTAAAGTGTTAGACAGGTGCCTGAAGGTGAATCTTGTGCTAAATTGGTAGAAGTGTCACTTCATGGTTCGCGAGGGCATCGTATTGGGACACAACATTTCAGCAAAGGTAATAGAGGTCGATAAAGAAAAGATAGAGTTTATCATGAAGTTACCACCCCTTAGGAATGTTAAAGCCATCCAAAGCTTTTTAGGACATGTCGGGTTCTATCGACGTTTCATCAACGATTTCTCGAAAATATCAAATCTCTCACCGATTTGTTGGGCAAAGACATGCCATTGGAATTCACAGCGGAATGCCATGTGGCATTTGAAAAATTAAATAAGGCATCGATCTCTCCACTTATTATACAACCGCCGGATTGGGAGCTACCGTTTGAGCTCATGTGCAGAGCAAGTGACTATGCCATTACGGTTGTATTAGGGCAGCAAAAAGATAGAAAGTTGTATGCCATTCATTATGCAAGCCGATTCTAGCAATCATCTTCGCCTTTGAGAAGTTACGTTCCTATCTAGTCGGCTCCAAGGTTATCATCTACATGGATCACGCCGCGCTACGCTACCTTCTCACCAAGAAGGATGCAAACCCGAGGCTCATTCGATGGGTTCTACTGCTGCAAGAGTTCGATCTTGAAATATGGGATAGGAAAGGAACCGAGCATGGGGTGGTTGATCATCTTTCATGTCTTAAAATCCTCATGCGTATTCCCATCAACGATTCCCTTTGAGATGATGCAGTGATATTCGTGAATTGTGCCTCTATACCATGGTTTGCTGATTTCGTGAATTATGTAGCATGTCAAGTGCTACTGGAGGGGTTGAATTACAACGCGAGGAAGAAGTTTCTCCATGATGTTCAAGCATACTATTGGGAAGAGCCTTATCTATTCAAGAGAGGCACAAACGGAATCTTTAGACGCTGCATCCCTAAGGAAGATGTGTCGCACATATTATCTCATTGCAATTCTTCGAGTTATGTGGGTCACTCTGGTACAGACAACACGAGTGCAAAGGTGCTGTAAGCGGGCTTCTATTGGCCAACACTATTCAAGGACGCCCATAGCTACGTAGCATCATGGGGCAATTCCCAAAAGACGAGGAATATTTCTAGACACCACGAGATGTTTTAACACTACATTCTAGAGGTCGAGCCGTTTGATGTGTGGGGGATAGACTTCATGGTCCCTTTCATGTCTTCATGTCGGAACCTCTACATATTGATCGCTGTGGGTTACATAAAAAATTGGGTAGAAACCTTAGCAAGTCTGACTAATGAATCCAAACTGATCATCTTGTTTTCGTACACGATTCTTGCATGATTTTGAGATGTTTGTCATGATAAATGCGATGTTTACGTGTGATTTTGAATCCGTTTTACTTGTTTTCATGTTCTAACAAGTTTTAATGCGTATTTGGTTCGTTCTTGAGCTAAAGAACATACACGAGACAAAATACGACCATCGAAGATCACAACGGAGCAAACGGGACGAGAAACGGACAAGAAATGTGATACAACCGTACCCCATGAGGAGACAAGGCCCTCAGGCAGGGTGGTTTCCTTAGCCTGCTTGGGCTGAACGTCCAGCAATTGTTGCTCGCTTCGGTCTCACCTTCAGCACGCACGGATCAAGAGCTCGTGAGGAGCCCACACGAGGTGGTTTCCTAAGTCCGTGCGGGTTGATGGTCCAACATAAGTTTCCCGACTCGTGCTCATCCTTAGCATGCACGGGTCATGGAGGATTTGGGGTGCCCGTGCGGATTGGCTACCGAACCCGTGCAGGTCGTGTTAGCAACAACCTCCCTTGAAGTTCTCCAATAGAGAGAAATTTTAAAAAGGGACCCCCAATCCACCATCTAGAGGAGATGCGCCTCCACTCATACGAGAATGCAAAGATATACAAGGAGCGCACGAAGAAGTGGCACGATAGATACATCATCCCCCAAACTTTCAACGTAGGTGACCAAGTACTTGCTTTCAATTCATGCTTAAAACTTTTTCTAGGGAAAGTCGAGATGGTGCATTCACTGTCAAAAGCATCTCACCACATGGTGCTATCGAGCTGATGGGAAATGACATCACATTCAAAGTGAACGGCCAACGATTGAAGCTCAACAATGCGGATAACACGGGTAGCAATCGAACTGTTTTCGCTCTTTCGGAACCAACTCACGCTTAGAGCATCTTGGTTAGGCTCATGACCTTAAACAAGCGCTTCTCGGAAGGCAACCCGAGCTTCGTATCCATTTATTGATTTCTTTTTATTTTTCAGAACTCAACTCTTCTTCTTTTTCACACGCATGCACTCTACTAGCAGCCTCGATGTACCATACTTTCTATTTCAGATTATGTGAATTTATGTTACAAATTTTCCATTTCGACATCATCCACAACAAAGGAGAGACGCATATATCCAGCTGCATCAACTCGGGACAGCAAGAACACACCAGGTGCACACGTTCTTGCCATCTTTATCTTCCCCGTGTTTTGGCATGCGAGTTCCTCTTATAGATTTTGAACACTGGAACTATGTTCCATTAAGGTCTGGGGGGTACTCTTCGAGTGTCATATTTTTTATTAGGATTAGCTGATGAGTTCTTCCTTTTATTTTAGAATTTAGGTTAATTTCGTTAGGAATGGACGAACATATATCTAGTACGAAATTTTGAACTTTTGTCATCTTTGTGCAGCTTTCTTGAATCGAGAATAAAAGTCTAAGCTTGCTGAAAAATACGTTTAAATATCGATTAGTCTAGTTGTGCATGAATCCATAGACTGTAATTTTATTCCGCCCCCTAGGTTTCAATCCCAAGTACTTATATTTATGATTATACCGTTTATTCTTTGATTTGTGTCTCTATCATTATAATTCCACGCCCTTACACTCCGCTGTCAATAAAATAAGTTCTTTAACTATTTCAGCCCTACATTGACATGAGTGCATCGATCTTGATGGTTCGAGTCTAAGTGGTGGGTTGAAGCTGTTTGTCTACGTCCTAAGGGTTAGAGTTGATGCGTAACCACAATAGTTTAATAAAAAGAAAAAATTCTTCAATGACGCAACCTCTTCACTCCGCTAAGGTTACAAGACCTTATGAATGTGCCAATCGGAAATCTAGGTCTAGTTAGAAGGTTGTCCTCTTCAACTCCGGCGTCCTAGAAACCTAGCGCAAATTTTCAAAGAAGAAAAAGAGAAAACAAAGAAGAAAATTAGTTTTTTAACAATTGTATCTCACGTGAGCATAAGAGAATAGGTACGAAGATCAGTTGGATGTCATCTAGAGGTTAGTGAAATGATTTTAGGATATGTATAGGATTTCACGGCTAGTGGCTTTCGGTGGATAGAGGTCTGAACTAGGCACCCTTAGATCTATGTTCATGTGACGCGTTGGTGTGCATGAAGGCTAATTTTTCAAAATGCTTGTGCTAGTATCCGGTTGTTATCTAACTCTCATTGTGCTTAATTGTAGTTTTGTTTGAGGATGAGTAAAGGTTCAAGTCTGGGAGAATTTGATACCAAAATTTTTCTAGTATTTTCATCTATTTTCATAGTTAATTTTATAATTTATTTAGAATTTACCAAACATTAAGTACAATTTAGTCTTCTTCTAGAGTGTTCTCGTATTTTGTAGAAAATGAGATTTCGGGTTACGAACACGAGCAAAAGTTGGGAAATGTTGGCAAAACTACTTCAAGCTCAGCTATACACACTCAACACTCCATTCTCCTTTGGTCACAAGAAAAATTGAAACCGTCGGCCACTACCACAAAATGGAAATAGCGACCGCATCTCACAAAAATGGAACATGGATGAACCGAAATGGAAATTTTAGGCTGCTGGAATAACACTTGGAAGTACACGATTGAAATATGAAATGGAAACCTAGCTGGAGCAAGAAAAGGAAGCACAAACAGGCAAGAGAAGGACTCAATTCTGACAGAACAACATCTGTGGGGGGTGGTCACTGAACTAACGTTTTTTTTCAGGTCGTGTATGTAACAAACTTCCTAGAAGCTCTCAAACGGAGAAAAATTCAAAAAGGGCGTGATGCGTAATCAAAGTTAAATAAATAACCTAAACTACCCGCAAGTGCGTGGCATGTGTGTAGTACTTTAGGTGTCGATCCCACAGGGACTACGCAACACAATCTAAACTCAAACTATGTATCAAATTCGCAAACAAACAAATATTGGTTTTAAGATTTAAATACTAAAACCAAATAAACTAACGATTTAATAATAGTGAGACAAACGTCCTAGGAATCCGGTTTCACCACAAGACTACCGAAACCAACAATCAACCAACCTAATCATGCAATTCCAATTAAGTCATCTAAGGCAGACGATCCTAATATGATATCTAACCTCTCTCAAGGAATAGACACGTGATCTAGTCAAGTTATCCCATACTTTCGTGGCTGATACCTTAAGCTAAACCCATAAGTTCTGTGATTCATCCGTTTTACCCTCAACCGCTACTACCCTAATTTCGTGGCCTAACTTCGATTGTTCTAAACCTAATCTTTTTCAGGTCGTGTATGTAACAAACTTCCTAGAAGCTCTCAAACGGAGAAAAATTCAAAAAGGGCGTGATGCGTAATCAAAGTTAAATAAATAACCTAAACTACCCGCAAGTGCGTGGCATGTGTGTAGTACTTTAGGTGTCGATCCCACAGGGACTACGCAACACAACCTAAACCTAAACTCAGTATCAAATTTGCAAACAAACAAATATTGGTTTTAAGATTTAAATACTAAAACCAAATAAACTAACGATTTAATAATAGTGAGACAAACGTCCTAGGAATCCAGTTTCACCACAAGACTACCGAAACCAACAATCAACCTACCTAATCATGCAATTCCAATTAAGTCATCTAAGGCAGACGATCCTAATATGATATCTAACCTCTCTCAAGGAATAGACACGTGATCTAGTCAAGTTATCCCCTACTTTCGTGGCTGACACCTTAAGCTAAACCCATAAGTTCTGTGATCCATCCGTTTTACCCTCAACCGCTACTACCCTAATTTCGTGGCCTAACCTCGATTGTTCTAAACCTGATCTTCTTCGACTAGAATTCTCCTTTCGGTCCTTCTCCTAATCCCTAACACAAGCATCTACTTCGCCTTCGTAAATACAAATCATTCAAGCTCTCAGACAAATAATAGATAAACGAAAATATAATCAAAGTAGAAAGTCTAAAGAACATAAAAACCAAACGAAACCGAAGTCTTGAATTGATCTCCAATGTCCCTTGAATGTCTCCTCCGCAAGAGTGTTCTTCTTCTTTGATTCTCTCTCTACTCTCTCTCTTCTATGAATTCTGAAAACTAACTCTTACTGCTTCCCCTTCGACCCCTAGCTCCTCTTCTTCCTTTTCCTTCTTCTCTTCTTTCCTTTTCTCCTGGTTTTTCCTTTTGGTTTTTCACTTCTTATCCTTTTGTCGCAGCAACCACCGTTTTACCTCTTTCATGTGTTTTCCATTCTTGATTAAGTTGGGCAACGTTTCCATTCCTTTCTCCCGTAAAATATCTCTTATTCCTCTTATCTAACGTCGTTTTCCTTTTTGTATAAGTAACATACAATTTCCTTTTCGTGTTTAGACATAATTTCTTTTCTGTGTTTTGCATGTGACGAAAGCGACCCGCGCGGGCTGGAGTGTGTGCCCCGCGCGGGCTGCGGTGTGCTGTTAATGCTGGAAACAAGGCCTCCCCGTGTGGGCTAAGGAGTGCCCCACGCGGGCTGATGCTCATAGTGAAGCCCGTGCGTGCTGATGACCTCCCAGACTCGTGCTGAAATTGCTGGGGGTCAAGCCCCACGCGCGCTAGGTGAATGCCCTGCGTAGGATGTGTTATTCCGCGCCGGTTTTCATCCGTTTGTTCCGTGATGATCCTCGATGTTAGTACTTTGTCTCATGTACGTCTTTTAGCTCCAAAATGAAACGAATTTGCATTACAACCTGTAAAGACACGAAAACACGAAAATGAGTAAAACGAATACAAAATCATACGTAATCATCTTATCTATATCATAAACATCTCTTAAATCATGCGAGCAATATGTATAAAAACGAGATGATCAAAATCCCTCAGACTTGAATGTTTGTTTGTCCTTAAGCAAACGTAAACGTGGAACACGTGGGGTATACAAAATCCGAGAATTCCCATTCTCCTAGAAATACCGCTAAAGCGAACCTAACCGATCAACTAGCAAGTCGAGAGCAAATTCGGCCTAATTAAATTTTCAGTCTTCATCCTAGGATCACCAAGGCTACCCACAAGAAACTAAATCCAAGGAAAACTAAACAAGCCACCGTAACTCTCTCCACCAAACAAGACTTCAGACAAATGCTAAACCTAGCAATCGAGGATACTTGTTTCTTTCACGAGCTTCTTTCTTCCTTTTTTTTCTTTTTCTTTTCTTTTGTTTTTATGTCTTCTTTTTCTTTTCTTTTTGTTTGTTTTTTCGTTATGCATACACATTAGGCCTCTAGGACGTCGGATTTGAAGGGATCCAGCCTCTACTTAGACCCAGACTACCGATGACGGTATACCCATGCATCTCGTTCAAGAGTGCGGCGGAGTAGGCGGCGTTTTTATTGTGCCATGCCCTTAGGACGTAGAAAGGTGATCGCCAACCCAGCACTTAGACCCGAACCACCGAAAGAGTATCAAGGTCAATGGACTCATATCGATTTTAGATCATGCATTTAGGCATTATTTCTATCGACATCGAAGTGTTAGTGTGAGCTCTTAATCTGCAAAATAAGCTCGATTTCATACGATCTAATAATCCTCATAAAAAAGAAGTAAAACATCGTCTATATGAAGTATGACCATCTGAATCGAGAGAATAAACGATAAACTAGCCTAGCAACCTCGTTTAAACCTCCCACAAGCAACACTAGGATTCACAAAAAATTACGACCTATTGTTTTTCAGCCGACTAATAAGCTCTAACGCTTAGGAAATACCTAGCTCAAACATGCAAAATCTCACAGAAAAGGCCAACTTCCTGAGTATCATAGGTTCAGGGTTCATCTCAAAACGTGGCACTAGACAAGTGCCTAGGACGACTCTGACTCATGAAAACAAAAACAACCTAAAAACTTCGAAGCAAAGAAAAAATAAAAGAAAATGAAACGAAGTCACCTAAAAAACGTGAGCTGCTCCCCAAGACTTGAATTGAACGACATCCTCGACGTGAAGCTCAGATGGAGGGTAAGAGAAGTGAAATCACGTTTGTGGTGGTATTTTTTGTGTTTTTTTTTTGCTTTTTTTTGTTTTTTAATTAACCGAGTCTTAAACTAAACAACTAAGAAAAATAGAAACAAACAGCTGGATTGCCTCTCAGAAAGCGCTTATTTAACGTCTTTAAGCTTCAATGTCTACATTCCTCATGCGTGCGCGATGGGTGGATCGAAAAGGGAAATGGAGTTTCCACTTTCGATCGGTTGAACGGCTTGGTAGAGCTTTAGTCGATGCCCATTAGCTTTGAACGTTCCACTCGTCTCGCTCCATAGTTCCACTTCTCCATGTGTGAAGACTTCTCGTGCCTGAAAAGGACCAGACCAACGAGAACGTAGGTTGCCTGAGAAAAGCTTAGGACGAGAATTGAAGAGTAGAACTAAGTCACCTAGTTGGAAGTCATGAGATAGGATCTTTTTGTCGTGCCATCCCTTAGCCACTGCATCTTTCTTTGGCACATCATGCACGGGATTCACTCGCTCGCTGTCCGAAGTTGGATAAATGGTATCTGCATTGAAAAGTTTTATGACGTCTTTTTCCATTACCTCTTGCAAGTGCGGGTGCAGCCTCCTTTGAGTTTCAGTGGAAGGTTCGTGGTTGTCTTCCATAGAACTTTCGTGCGTACATATTGAAGAGCTAACTCTCCTACGCTTTTTTACGCGTGTGGGTTGTTTTCTCATCTCATTTGTACTCAAGTTAGCATTCATAACAGCAAGATATATTTTATCACATTCAACGTACTAATACCGAAAAGAAAACAGAGGTGGCTCGGGCTCAAGTTTGGAAGTCTTCTCCACTGCAAAACTCAAGTTATCATGGCACCTGCAGTAGCTAAGAACGGTCTACCAAGAATAATAGGTATCCTAGGATCTTCCTTTATTTCAAATACAACAAAATCAGTGGGAATACAAAGATTACCAACCTTGGTGGGAACGTTTTCAACAATTCCCACCGGATATCTTACCGAATGATCCGCGAGGCGTAGACACATCTTTGTGGGTTTGAGATTCTCGAAGTAAATCCGCTTGAAAACCGAGTGTGGCATGATGCTCACGCTTGCTTCTAAATCACACAAAGCATTCTCAATGTCAATATTACCTATTGTGCATGGAATGGAGAAGCTTCCGGGGTCCTTCAACTTTGGGGCCTCGATGAATGCTACCATTTCATTCTCTTCGATATGCCTCTCTTTGGAAAGAACCTCTTGATGAGTTTGGCGTGATTAGGCATCTTTTGGAGGGCTTCAACGAATGGGATGTTAATGTCAAGCTTCTTGAGACTCTCTACAAATCTGCCCACTCGTTCTTCATTCGTACTGCTCACCAACAGTCGAGGAAACGGTATCGGAGGTTGGTACGCCGGTGGAGCAACATATGGTTTATCCAAATCTGGTTCGACTCCTTCCATAATTGTGATGGTACCTCTGACTTTTCTCATGGACGTACCAGCAGCTTTCTCTTGCTCTTTGAAGGCGAATGCTCGATCATATCAGTGCAGCACACGGAAATAGCATTAACTTACTCTCTCGGGTTTAAATCGGGTTACCGAGAAGCTGTCCGGGATTCCGAGAGGATGAGGCAGCCTGTTGTGCTACCGAGTTATCTAAGCTCTTCACATGGTTGCTCAAGGAATCTATCTGAGTTTTGAGCTCGTTGATCGCTGTCCCCACATCCGCATTGAATTTGGCTTGAGTCGATTGTTGTTGCCTTTGCTCCTTGATAAATTCGAGCATTACCACCTCAAGGTTTGAAGAGGGGGCTTGAGGAGGTTCAGGAGCTTGCGAAACTTGCTGAGCATGCTGAAATTGCTGGTTATTTTGCTCGTATGGCTGCTGTGGTTGCTAAAATATCGAATACATCATCGGTTGAGTCGTTTGGTATGACAAATTCGGGTGATTCCTCCAATTCGGGTTGTAGGTATTCCCGAATTGTGTGTTTCCTTGCTGTTGGGCATAATTTATGTATTCCATGTTCTCTTGCAGTGTGCATTGATAAGCCACGTGTTCTGTATCTCCGCATTTCACGCAATACATGACGTTTGTTGTATTACCCGTTGCTATGCCCTGATTCAGCTCATATAAACCTCGAGTTCTATTAGGCATACCTCTCGGTGTGGACCACATGGTGTGGTTCATGGCGAGGTTATCGATCAGCTTGTATGCCTCCTCGACGCTCAAATCCATAAACGATCCTCTAGTAGCGTTATCCAACGTCGTTCGGTGTTCATCTGAAATTCCGTTGTAAAAGGTTTGGATAACATACCACTGTTCGAGACCATGGTGTGGACACATCTGTAGAAGATCCTTAAATCTGCCCCACGCTTCGAACAACGTTTCTCCATCTCTGCATCTAAACGTTGTGATTTCCTCCCTCATCTGAATCGTCTTGCTCGGAGGAAAAAATCGTGAGAGGAACAATGTGCAGAGCTGGTCCCAAGTCGTGATTGAACCAGCGGAAGCGATTGTAGCCATGTTTTTGCTCGTTCCTCAATTGAGAAGGGGAAGAGACGCAGTAAGATCGCGTCCTCCGAGACACCGTGTATCTTGAATGTACCAAAAAGCTCTAGGAAGTCTCTGAGGTGCTCATGGGGATCCTCGTGATTTTCACCCATGAATTGCTTCTGATAAAGCATGTTGATCATTGCCGGCTTAATCTCACATTGTTCCCTAGCAACAGACATCCGTATGGTTGTTTGCACGTTGTTCATATTTGGCACCACGTAATCTGTGAGGCGACGTGGTGGAGGAGCCTGTGGTTCTCGCGGTGCGAGTTGCTGTTGCTGCATATGTCCATGGCTGTTATGATTAGCCATCTTCTCTTTGATCTAACGGCTCTGCGAAGAACAAATAAAAATGATTTAGGTGGAAAGAACGAAAGAAAAGAAAACAAAAAAGAAAAAAAAACAAAACAAGAATGACTCAAGCTCGAATCTAAGACGTGTTGACAATAGTCCCCGGCAACGGTGCCAAAAACTTTATGTCTATTCTAAGTTAAATAAATAACCTAAACTATCTGCAAGTGCACGACACGCGTGTAGTACTTTAGGTATCGATCCCACAGGGACTACGCAAGACAACCTAAACTCAAACTACGAATCAAACTTGCAAACGAACAAATATTGGTTTTAAGATTGAAATACTAAAACAAATAAACTAATGAGTTCTTAACAGTGAGACAAACGTCCTAGGAATCCGATTTCACCACAAGACTACCGAAACCAACAATCAACCTATCTAATCATGCAATACCAATTAAGTCATCTAAGGCAGACGATCCTAATATGATATCTACCCTCTCTCAAGGCATAGACACGTGATCTAGTCAAGTTATCCTCTACTTCCATGGCTGAAACCTTAAGCTAAACCCATAAGTTCTGTGATTCATCCGTTTTACCCTCAACCGCTGCTACCCTACTTTCGTGGCATAACCTCGATTGTTCTAAACCTAATCTTCTAGGACTAGAATTCTCCTTTCGGTCCTTCTCCTAATCCCTAATACATGCATCTACTTGGTCTTTGTAAATACAAGTCATTCAAGCTCTCAGACAAAGATAGATAAACGAAAACGGCAAAATGCATTCAACGATAAATCTAGGTGGTTCCGGGATAGCCATGGGCTAATCCCTTCTCCTAGAAAAAAATGACTACTCGCTCATGTGTTTGAAAGAAAACATAATCGAAGTAGAAAGTCTAAAGAATATAAAAACCAAACGAAACCGAAATCTTGAATTGATCTCCAATGTCCCTTGAATGTCTCCTCCGCAAGAGTGTTCTTCTTCTTTGATTCTCTCTCTACTCTCTCTCTTCTATGAATTCTGAAAACTAACTCTTACTGCCTCCCCTTTGACCCCTAGCTCCTCTTCTTCCTTTTCCTTCTTCTCTTCTTTCCTTTTCTCCTGGTTTTTCCTTTTGGTCGTTCACTTCTTCTCCTTTTGTCGCAGCAACCACCGTTTTACCTCTTTCGTGTGTTTTCCATTCTTGATTAAGTTGGGCAACATTTCCATTCCTTTCTCTATCAAAATATTTCTTATTCCTCTTCTGTAACGACGTTTTTCTTTTTGTATAAGTAACCAACAAGTTCCTTTTGTGTTTAGACATAATTCCTTTTTTGGTTTTTGCAGGTGACGGACGCGACCCGCACGGGCTAGAGTATGTGCCCCGTGCGGGCTGCGGCATGCTGTTAATGCTGGAAACAAGGCCTCCCCGCGCGGGCTAAGGAGTGCCCCGCGCGGGCTGATGCTCATAGTGAAGCCTGTGCATGCTGATGACCTCCCCGACTCGTGCTGAAGTTGCTGGAGGTCAAGCCCCGTGCGGGCTAGGTGAATGCCCCACATAGGCTGTGCTATTCCTCACCGATTCTCGTCCTGTTTGTTCCTTGATGATCCTCGATGTTAGTAATTTGTCTCGTGTACGTCTTTTAGCTCCAAAATGAACTGAATATTGATTACAACCTCTAAAGACACAAAAACACGAAAACGAGTAAAACAGATACAAAATCATACGTAATCATCGTATCTATATCATAAACATCTCTTAAATCATGCGAGAAATACGTATAAAAACGAGATGATCAGGGCGCACCAATTAAGTAGGAACATGAGAGAATCCTAGGGTGGATCATAAAGAGGCAGACGGATCACACAACAGAAAAAAAAAACACACACGCACAGAGCAAGTGAGAGAGTAAAATGCCGAGAGGCAAGAGACGGAGCGACGAAATCGGAATGCGGAGGAACTATTGAAGACTACGATATTAGAATAGGGAGGGATCTCGTTTTGTATCTATGTTGAACATAACTTTCATTCATGTTTTGTGTTTTAAATTACATAAGAAATGTTATGGAAAATATTAAATTGTCAAACTAACATAAAAATATTAAATTGGATGAAAAAAATTATCTTCCATTTGAATCTGCAAGTGAAACACGATAAAAATTACTATATAACCAAATACGATTCTAAAACATTAAAGGAACACACGGTCGAGCAACAAAGATTCTCAAATATACCATAAGTTACAGAAACACGCGAACTAATGGATACACACAGCCTTGAATCGACGAAGCTAGATAAAAAAACACACGGCCTTCGATTGAAACTACACGGCCCACTTGCATTCAGTCCTTTCATTTTAAGGCCTGAGCCCACTGGTTTTTGGTCGGGCTTCGGTTGGGCTTGCGGCGGGGCTCGATTTGGTCACTCCTAGCCACACCCTTCACTGTAGTTATAAAAAAGGATGTTCCGTTCGAATGATGGAGTGATTAAACTAAGGAGTTTCAAGATGTTAAGGCAAGTCTCACCACCGTGCATGTCTCAGCACTGTCAAACTTCGATAAAAGGTTCGAAGTGGAGTGTGATGCCTCAAGGATCGACATTGGAGCGGTCCTAATTCAAGAATGATGACCTGCGACATATTTCAGCGAGAATTTGAGTGGATACATACTTAACTACCCCATGTATGTAGAGGTGTTCTACGCCCTTGTCCAAGCTTTGGAAACATGGCAACACTACCTACTATCAAAGGAGTTTGTCATCTACGTCGATCATGAGACCCTCTAACATCTCAAGGGTAAGACCAGTCTAAAGCAGAGACATGCCAAGTGGATGGAGTACGTCGAGTCCTTTCCATACATAATCAAGTATAAGAAACAAAAAGAAATGTGTTAGCTAAAACTCTATAAAAGAGACATATTGATAACACGTAAAGTGTATCAATTTTAGGTTAGGTATTAGTATCATTTTCGCATATATTTCTTAGTTAGAGTTACATTTCCGATATGATTCTTCTTTACATACGCTCGTTTTGTTGGTTTTCAGGTTTTAAGGCGACAAGGCCTAAACGAGCATAAAAAGGCGAATTCCCGAGTAAAACCACAAAAATTGAAGATATAATTCACTCGGAGCCAAAATCAAGCCTCGGAACTCAAAGGAACACCCGAGCAACGAGCGGAAAAGAGCAAAAACATGGATAGAAGAGTGCCCGC
Source organism: Gynandropsis gynandra (assembly GCA_036759665.1). NCBI lineage: Eukaryota > Viridiplantae > Streptophyta > Magnoliopsida > Brassicales > Cleomaceae > Gynandropsis > Gynandropsis gynandra. The sequence goes on from CM071865.1 coordinate 26,928,239, forward strand.
TCGGGCACTGAGATCTACCCGCTCGGACAAAACCTACGGGGTTTGATTTCAACACCTTGCACGACCGGGGCACGAAGACAACATGATTGGGTAGTAATACACGATCGGGCGTAAACAAGGTACCCGCTCGGGCGTTAATTGTTCCTGAAAATCCCCGAGAGTTTACACGACTCGGGCTGTTCAACCACTCGATCGGGAAGCAATGCTCGATCGTGCAAGATGAAGTACACGGTCGGGCGCGCCTCTGCACGACCGGGTAAAAGGTGTACCCGGGCGGGCCGCCTTTCTCGCAACAACCTTGATTTTGAATTCAAACGAGCAAATTAATAGACCAAAACAGATCCAGACGCGATGGGACGACGCCTAGGGCAAGGAAAGGCTTGGAAATCATCAGGAAAGGCTTGGGAGACGCTGGAAAAGGAGAGAAGCATCAATCCACACATCGGTAACACAATAGGGAAGATCGAGGCATCGAGTTTCCTAGGGTTTATCATGTTTAGGGTTATGTCATCTTCTTCGTCTATAGTCTCCATGAGTGAGTAGATTCCCAACTATGGGTTAGGGATATCGGATTGTAACAGATGTACAAACTTATGCGTTAATGCTTAGATCTATTGTATTTATCTTGATATTCGGTTCTACAATCAACACCGTAAACGTCTACAGTAGTGATGCCCGCTCAGTAACATAGGAATTCATATTTTGCTGGAAGGTTAAAGTATGAATCCGGAACCGTTGAATTGTAGGTTAAGTTCGATTAATGAGAATTTGACCGGTCGGTTAATCGACTTAGGAATTAGGATTGCGCTCGTAAAGCTGCCATAGTACGGGTTAATCGCTGCTGGAAGGTAGGTTTGCACGTACGTATGGTTAGGAGGTCTAGGCTCGACAGAATAATTCCTCACCTTAAAGCATGAATTTCCCGTTATCAAGATAATTCGATAGGTTTATGATCTTTAGTTGTTACATCCATACGATTCCCTGTATCCCGACACCCGTAGTGATACAAGCTCCTTGACTTAAGCCGCAAGAAAGGAATGGGCTGAGTTGGTAGAAGGCCTAAGGGCACTCTCTAGCCAAGACCAAGAGGGGCGCTCGCTCGATCCTTCAAGTGATGGATGGACGGGTGGATCGTAGGACACCACGAAGGTTATGGACGTGACCTTCGATACAGTCTCTCGTTCGTCTTGGACTCCCGGAGCACAAGAGGAACTAAGGTGGCGAAAACTCGCAAGAATTGAAAAAGAACTTAGAAATTTTTATTCGAATCATGATTGTTCTCCAACAAAACAAAGGCTCGGTTTTAAATAATGACCGAGAAAGAACAATAAAGGGAAAAAATACAATATGGTCGTTTGGCCTTAATTCGGACAAGGCTAAGAAAGGCAAAATGGATCTTGGTGGAAAAGGCAAGAGCCGTTGGGTTTGAAATTTGAATTTCAAACGGCTATGTCCGGTTAAGGCAAGTTGGGCGCCGGCCAAGATATGGCAAGTTGTTGCCTTTGTTCATGACACCATTTGGTGGAGTTCCTCGATTTCATTGATGACGAAGAGGGTCTTGGTTTTTGGAAAGTTGCTGCTTGTGTCACCCTCTTCGTTGTTGAACTCCTGACCGTGGTTGAAAAGCACTTGAGCCACGTACGCATTGATTCTTGCACGGAGGCTCTTTGCTCGGGATCTCGTGAGTGGCTTGTCATGGACCACCGGCATGGCAATGTGTGATCCATCTTCTCCTAGCTCTCCATCCGCTCCCGTGCTTGTCTCGCCTATATTAGGCTCGTCCTCGTCGTGATCCATGCTCGACTCATCCTTGTCGCGCTCCTCTCCTTCTTTAGGGTCGTAGGTCGTTGTAATGCCCTCATCAACGAGTTATAAATTATCCTAGACCACTTCACCGCAAGTATACGGATCGTGTAGTATCAGGGTCGATCTCCGGGGACTAAAGCAGCCAAAAACTAAGAATAAAACTAAACTAAGACAATTAGAGATAGAAAGGAACATGATCCTAAATTCCTAAAACTAATCTAAATGGTGACAACGATACTAGGTTGAGGATGAAGTTGGATATGGTAAACACTACGGGTGTGAAGCCATAGACCGCTTCAAACGGCGAGCACTTGGTGGCTGAGTGCACCGCTCGGTTGTACGCGAACTCCACGTGAGGTAGACACTCGAGCCAATTCCTCAGGTTCTTGCCGATCGTTGCCCGCAGCAATGTCCCTAAGGTCCGGTTGACGACCTCAGTTTGGCCGTCGGTTTATGGGTGACACGTTGTGGAGAATAGGAGCTTTGTTCCGAGCTTCCTCCAGAGCGTCTACCAGAAATAGCTCACAAACCTCGTGTCCCGATCGGACACGATTGACCTTGGAATCCCATGTAGACGCACCACCTCCTTGAAGAAGAGGTCAGATACATGCGTCGCGTCATTTGCCTTTGCGCACGGTATGAAGTGTGCCATCTTGGAAAACCTGTCGACAACAACAAAGATCGAGTCTTTGTTCTTGATCTTGGGTAGACCGAGAACAAAGTCCATAGAAATGTCAGTCCACGGATGAAATGGAATCG
>CM071865.1:26976227-26989331 GCA_036759665.1 Gynandropsis gynandra
AGAGCTAGTGCAAGCCAACCGGTTGATAACACGCAAGTGCACTTAGATTTCCAAACCGAGGTAGTACTCGAGCCACAAATTGTAGACAAGAGTGAAGAAGAGCTAATGGCAGAACGTCGAGATTTAAACGTGCCAAACGTGCAGCAAGTGCAACCCGCGATGACCTATGGATCATACACGGTTCCTAGGCACATGCAACTCTTGTCATGCATTACTAGGAGAGACGCTCGCGTGGAGCTACAACCGGCATTCATACAAATGCTCGGTAACGCGGTGTTTAGAGGGAGACCGGCCGAGGAACCGAACCAGCATCTTACTGATTTCAAGATGCTATGCAGAACTATAAGAACCGGAGACGGGGTCTCGGACGAAGACGTCATGCTAGCTGCCTTCCCATTCTCGGTGAAAGATAAGGCACAAGACTGGTTGTATTCTCAACCAGCGAATTCTATTGCATCGTGGGACAGCTAGAGGAGAAGTTTATGACACGATTCTTCCCTCAGAGTAAGGCTCAGCTTGCCAAGAATCAGATCAACACGTTCGTTCAAGGGGCAGCTGAGAGTCTATACGAAGTGTGGGAGCGATTCAAAGGCTACCAATGCCTTTGCCCACATCACGGCATGGATCAAGGTTATCTCATACATAACTTTCTGCAATGCTCCTTGTACGTCTCCTTCGCAAGAATCTCCTCCTTCTCTCTACTCTCTCTCCTCGATACTAACTCTCTAACTGCAGCTCCTCCGACCCCTAGCTCTTGTTCTTCCTTTTCCTTCTTCTTTTCTTTCCTTTTCTCCTTCATTTTCCTTCTAGTCGTTCGTTCTTTTCCTTTTGTTGCAGCAGCCACCGATTTTGCCTTTTCTTGAGTTTTCCATTCTTGATTATGTTGGGTAACGTTTCCATTACTTTCTCCAACGAAATATCACTTATTCCTCTTCTCTAAAGTCTTTTTCCTTATTGTATAAGCTCCCAACAAACTCTTATTCCTTTTAAGACAAATTAACTTATCTAGAGTTGCAGGTGGCGGACGCGACCTGCGCGGGCTGGGTGTGTGACCCGCTCGGGTCCGGCGTGCATGATCGCGCGGGATTGCGATCGAAAACAAAGTGACCCGCTCGGGCTAGGGAGTGCCCCGGTCGGGCTAATGCGTGCCCCGGTCGGGTTGGGGTGTGGCCGCTCGGGCTGATGCCCCGGTCGTGTTGCTTGCTTGCCCGGGTCGGGCTCAAGTTGCTGGACAAACTTGCCGACTAAACGCCTCGCACGGGCAAGGGTGTACCCCGCGCGAGTTGAGCTCATTCCTCGCCGATTCTCGTCCCGTTTGTTCCGTGATGAACCGAATATGCATTAAAACCTGTAAGAACATGAAAACACGAAAACGAGTAAAACGGATACAAAATCATACGTAAACATCGTATCTATATCGTAAACATCTCTAAAATCATGCAAGAAATACGTATGAAAATGAGATGATGAGTATTTCAATTATAAACCAATATACGTTTGTTAGCAAGTTTGATTCGTAGTTTGAGTTTAGGTTGTGTTGCGTAGTCCTTGTGGGATCGACACCTAAAATACTACACACGTGTCGTGCACTTACGGGTTGTTTAGGTTAATATTTGTTTAACGTTGATATACATCAAGTTTTTGGCGTCGTTGCTGGGGACTATTGTCAACACGTCTTAGATTCGAGCCTAGAGTCTTTCTTGTTTTGTTTTTCTTTTTGTTTTCTTTTCTTTTGTTCTTTCTACCTAATTTGTTTTTATTTGTTATTCGCAGAGCCGTCAGATCAATGAAAGATGGATAATCAGAACGACCATGGACAGCCTCAATTACCTATCGGTAATTTGGGGCATATGCAGCAACAGTAACTCGCGCCTCAACCGCGAGAACAACAGGCTCCTCCACCACGTCGCCTCAGAGATTACGTGGTGCTGAACATGAACAACGCGCAAACAGCCATAAGGATGCCTGTTGTTGCTAGGGAATAGTTTGAGATTAAGCCCGCTATGATCAACATGCTTTATCAGAAGCAATTCATGGGTGGAAATCATGAGGATCCCCATCGCCACCTCAGAGACTTCCTTGAGCTTTCCGGTACATTCAAGATACACGTAGTCTCACAGGACGCGATCTTACTGCGTCTCTTCCCCTTCTCAATTGGGGAAAAAGCAAAACATGGCTGCAATCTCTTCCCGCTGGTTCAATCACGACTTAGGACCAGCTCTGCACATTGTTCTTATCACGCTTCTTTCCTCCAAGCAAGACGATTCAGATGAGGTGGAAATCACAACGTTTAGATGCCGAGATGGAGAAGCGTTGTTCGAAATGTGGGGCAGATTTAAGGATCTTGTACAGATGTGTCCACACCATGGTCTTGAGCAGTGGTACATTATCCAAACCTTTTACAATGGAATTTTAGACAAACACCAAACGACATTGGATAACGCTGCTATAGGGTCGTTTATGGATCTGAGTGTGGAGGAGGCATACAATCTGATCAATAACCTCACCATGAACCACACTATGTGGTCAACACAGAGAGGTATGCCTAACAGCACTCGACGCCTCTATGAGTTGAATTAGAGCAGAGCACCGGGTAACGCAACAAACGCCATGTACTGCGTGAATTATGGTGATACAGAACACGTGGCTTATCAATGCACGCTGCAAGAGAATGTGGAATACATGCATTATGCCCAGCAACAAGGAAACACGCAATTCGGGAATACCTACAACCTGAATTGGAGGAACCACCCGAACTTGTCATACCCAACGACTCAACCGATGAAGTATTTGGGATTTCAGCAACCACAGCAGCCATACCAGCAAAATAACCAGAAATTTCAGAATGCTCAACAAGTTCCGCAAGCTCCTCAACCTCCTCAAGCGCCATCTTAAAACCTTGAGGCGGTAATGCTCGAATTTATCAACGAGCAAAGGCAGCAACATTCAACTCAAACCAAATTTAATGCGGATGTGGGGACAGCGATCAACGAGCTCAAAACTCAAATGGAATCCTTGAGCAACCATGTGAAGAGTTTAGAGAACTCCGTAGCACAGCAAGCTGCCTCATCCTCTCGGAATCCCGGACAGCTTCCCGGTAAACCCGAGTTAAACTCGAGAGAGTACGTGAACGCTATTTCTGTGTGCAGCAGTGATGTGATTGAGCATTCGACCTCCAAACAGCAAGAGCAAGCTACTTGTACGTCCATGAGAAGAGGCAAAGGTACCATTGCAATTATGGAAGGAATCAAACCAGGTTTGGATAAAGCATACGTTGCTCCACCGGTGTACCAACCTGCAATATCGTTTCCTCCAGTACCAACCTCCATAGAGGGTCTCAAGAAGCTTTGACATCAACATCCCATTCGTGGAAGCCCTCCAAAAGATGCCTAATCATGCCAAACTCCTCAAAGAGGTTCTGTCCAAGGAGAGGAATATCGAAGAGAACGAGACGGTAGCACTCACCAAGGAATGCAGCGCTATCCTTCAAAACAAGCTGCCACCGAAGTTGAAGCACCCCAGAAGCTTATCCACTCCATGCACAATAGGTAATATTGACATTGACATTGCCTTGTGTGATTTACGGGCAAGCGTGAGCATCATACCACACTCGGTCTTCAAACGGATTAACTTCGGAGATCTCAAACCTACAAAGATGTGTCTACGCCTCGCGGATCATTCGGTGAGATATCCGGTGGGAATGTTTGAAAACGTTCCCACCAAGGTAGGTAATCTCTTCTTTCTCACTGATTTTTGTTGTAATTAAAATAAAAGAAGATGCTAGGATATTATTATTTTGGTAGACCGTTCCTAGCTACTGCAGGTGCCATGATAGACGTACAACAAGGAAAGCTTTCCTTACGTGTTGGAGATTAGACGATCGAATTCAACCTGTCCAGCCCTATGAACGTACCCTTATCCAAAAGTCTTGCTTTACAGTCGATTCGCTGGACGAGTTAGCGAAAAACACGCATGATCAAATAAGTGTTTCTGATCCTCTTGTACGATATTTAAGACGAGTTTGCGATAATGCAGGATTTACGGATGAATGAGCTGAGATGTACACGAAATTCATGAATGCTATTGAAGCACTAAGAGACGCCGCACGTGAGGATATACCACACGAAATGCACGCTGGTTTCACAGTGGAGAAGACGTCCGAACTTGAGCCCGAGCCACCTCCGTCTTCTTTTCGGTATGAGTACGTTGAATACGATAAAATATATCCTGCTGTTATGAATGCTAACTTGAGTGTAGATGAGATGAGAAAATAACCAAAATGCGTAAAGAAGGAAGGAGAGTCAGCTCTTCAATATGTACGCATGGAAATTATAGGGAAGACAGCCACGAACCTTCCTCCGAAACTCAAAGGAGGTTGCACCCGCACTTGCAAGAGGTACTGGAAAAAGACGTCATAAAATTTTTTGATGGAGATACCATTTATCCGACCTCGGGCAGTGAACGAGTGAATCTTGTGCATGATGTGCCAAAGAAAGAAGCCGTGACTAAGGGATGGCACGAGAAAAAGATCTTACCTCAGAACTTCCAACTAGGTGACTTAGTTCTACTTTTCAATTCTCGTCCTAAGCTTTTCTCGGGCAACCTACGGTCTTGTTGGTCTGGTCCTTTTCAGGTACGAGAAGTTTTCATACATGGAGAAGTGGAACTATGGAGTGATTCGAGCGGAATGTTCAAAGCTAATGGACAGCGACTAAAGCTCTACCAAGCCGCTCAACCGATCGAAAGTGGAAACTCCATTTACCTTTCTGATCCACCCATCGCGCACACATGAGGAATGGAGACGTCAAAGCTTAAAGATGTTAAATAAGCGTTTTCTTGGAGGCAACCAAGCTTTTTCTATTTTTCTTAGTTTTTTTTTAGTTTAAGACTCCGTTAATTTAAAAAAAACACAAAAAAATACCACCACAAACGTGACTTCACTTCCCTTACCCTCCATCAGAGCTTCACGTCGAGGACGCCGTTCAATTCAAGTCTGGGGGAGCAGCTCACGTTTGTTAGATGATTTCGTTTCATTTTCTTTCATTTTCTCTTTGATTTCGTAGTTTTTAGTTTGTTTTTTCTTTCGTGAGTCAGAGTCGTCCCAGGCACTTGTCCGGTGCCACGTTTTGAGATGAACCCTGAACCTAGGATACTTATGAAGTTGGCCTTTCCCGTGAGATTTTGCACGTTTGAGCTAGGTTTTCCTAGCGTCAGAGCTTATTAGTCGGCTGAAAAACAATAGATCGTAATTCTTTGGGAATTCTAGTGTTGCTTGTGGGGGGGTTTAGACGAGGTTGCTAGGCTAGTTTATCATTTATTCGCTCTATCGAGATGGTCATACTTTGTATAGACGATGCTTTACTTCTTTTTATGAGGATTATTAGATCGTATGAAATCGAGCTTATTTTGCAGATTAAGAGTACACACTAACACTCCGTTGTCGATAGAAATAATGCCTAAAAGCATGATCTAAAATCGATATGAGTGCATCGACCTTGATACTCTTTTGATGGTTTGGGTCTAAGTGGTGGGTTGGCTATCATCTTTCTACGTCCTAAGGGCATGGCACAATAAAAACGTCGCCTACTCCGCTGCACTCTTGAACGAGATGCATAAGTATACCGTCATCGGTAGTCTGGGTCTATGTAGAGGCTTGATCCCTTCAAATCCGACGTCCTAGAAGCCTAGTGTGTATGCAAAGAAATAAAATAGAAGAAAATGAAAAGAAGACATAAAAAGAAAACAAAAGAAGAAAAAGAAAGAAAAGAAATAACGAAAGAAGCTCGGAAAAGAAACAAGTATCCTCGATTGTTCTAGATTTAGCATTTGTCTGAAGTCTTGTTTGGTGGGGAGAGCTACAGTGGCTTGTTTAGTTTGCCTTCGATTTACTTTCTCGTGGGTAGCCTTGGTGAACCTAGGATGAAGACTACAAATTTAATTAGGCCGAATTTGCTCTCGACTTGCTAGTTGATCGGTTAGGTTCGCTTTATCGATATTTCTAGGAGAAAGGGGAACTCTTGGATTTTGTCTACCCCACGTGTTTCACGTTTACGTTTTTTTAGGGACAAGCAAACATTCAAGTCTGGGGTATTTTGATCGTTTCATTTTCATACGTATTTCTTGCACGATTTTAGAGATGTTTACGATATAGATGCGATGTTTACGTATGATTTTGTATCCCTTTTACTCGTTTTTGTATTTACGTGTCTTTATTGGTCGTAATGCAAATTTGGTTCATTCTGGAGCTAAAAGATGTACACGAGACAAAGTACTAACATTGAGGATCATCACAGAATAAAACGGGACGAGAATCGGCGAGGAACAAGCTCAGCCCGCGCAGGGCACTCCCTAGCCCGCGCGGGGCGTTTAGTTCGGCAATTGGTCCAGCAAATTGAGCACGGGTCGGGCAAGCTATCAGCACGCACGGGCTTATCCAGCAGTATCAGCCTGGGGGCACTCCCTAGCCCGCACGGGGAGGTCTTATTTTCATCGTGATCATGCGCGTCGCACCCGCGCGGGGCACACACTCAGCCCGCGCGGGTCGTGTCCCTCACCTAGAAAAAACAGATAAGTAAATTTGTCTTAAAACGAAAAGGAACTTGTTGGTGACTTATACAAAAAGGAAAACGACTTTAAAAAAGAGGAATAAGAGATATTTTGTTGGAGAAAGTAATGGAAACGTTGCACAACTTAATCAAGAACGGAAAACTCATGAAAAGGAAAAAAGGGTGGCTGCTGCAACAAAAGGAAAGGAACTGAACGGCCAAAAGGAAAAACGAGGAGAAAAGAAAAAGGAAAATGAAGAAGAGGAGCTAGGGGTCGAAGGAGTTCAGTTAGAGAGTTAGTTTTCAATTTCATCGAGGAGAGAGAGTAGAGAGAGAATCGAAGAAGAAGGAGGCTTTTGCGAAGGAGACATTCAAGGAGCATTGGAGATCAATTCAAGACTTTGGTTTCATTTGGTTTTCATGTTCTTTAGACTTTCTACTTCAGTTATGTTGTTTGCTTTTGAACGCATGAGCGAGTAGCTTGTTTTGTTCTAGGAGAAGGGATTAGCCCATGGCTATCCCGGAACCACTTTGATTTATCTTTGAATGTAATTTCCCGTTTTCGTTTAACTATTCTTTGTCTGAGAGCTTGAATGACTTGTATTTACGAAGGCCAAGTGGATGCATGTGTAGGGATTAGGAGAAGGATCGAAAGTAGTGTAGCAGCGGTTGAGGGTGAAACGGACGAATCATAGAACTTATGGGTTTAGCATAAGGTGTCAGCCATGAAAGTAGGGGATAACTTGACTAGATCACGTGTCTATGCCTTGAGAGAGGGTAGATATCATATTAGGATCGTTTGCCTTAGATGACTTCATTGGGATTGCATGATTAGATAGGTTGATTGTTGGTTTCGGTAGTCTTGTGGTGAAACCGGATTCCTAGAACGTTTTCTCACTGTTTAGAACTCGTTAGTTTATTTTTTTAGTATTTCGATCTTAAACCAATATTCGTTTGTTAGAAAGTTTGATTCTTAGTTTGAGTTTAGGTTATGTTGCGTAGTCCCTGTGGGATTGACACCTAAAGTACTACACACGTGTCGTGCACTTGCGGGTAGTTTAGGTTAATATTTGTTTAACTTTGATACGCATTAGTTGCACTCATGAATCTTCTATGCACTGATGAATCTTCAAACCAGGGACCATCCATGAAAAAAATCATGCAGGATGTCTTCCCGAGCACTGATGAATCTTCAAAGTAGGGACCATCCATGGAAGAAATCATGTAGGATGTCTTCCCGAGCTGTAGGTTTACTTTTGGTTCAGTGCGGATTTATCTGATAGAGCTTCCAAATGATTCTCTTTTAGTGGTACATTTGAAGTTGATTGCTCAAAGGATCTTAAAATTCAAGGACTTATTGAACCTTGTGCATCTCTTGATAAGGTATAATCCAAAACTATGAATGCTTCTTCTTCTTTCTTTTGCTTTTTGTGTCCATAAGTTACCTTTTTAATGATTGAATGCAGAAAGAACCGTTATTCTCTAAAACTATTGTGGATCAGAGGGCACAAATGCTTGGAAGATGTGTGGCCTTGACAAAAACACGTCCATATGTTTAATATTTGAAGTTGCAAAAAAAAGATACAGTTGATGTTGTTGTTCTGTCGCCAAGCAATCAATTTTACTTCCAATTTTTAACATAGTAGGGACTGTGCAGTTGTCCTTTTAGACTGGTAATTTAGGAATGGAATGGTGGACGTCCTTTTGACTGAAGAATCTTCAAACGAGGGACCATCCATGGAAGAAATCATGCAGGATGGCTGCCCGAGCTGTAGGTTTAATTTTTGTTCAGTATTGATTTATCCATTGGATTTTCCAATTGATTCGTAGATTCTCTCGCTTTATATGTGGTAACGTCTTACATCATCTAGGATCTTTTCAGATATAGTATCATCACAATGTTGATTAAGGAGATAATCATGAGCTGTAAATATCAAGTTTTGAAAGTGTCTATCTATAACAAAACAATTGTTTGTTTGCTTGTTGTTGAGGGCTCATTGTGATTTTCTGTTGGATAATATTTGAATTGTCCTTATCAATAGTATCCATAACAATTTATGGGCGATTATATATGTAAAAACATTTGATTTTTGGATTTTTTTATCAGGGAAGGCTTTAACCACTGCTATTTGTAACACTCCAAACAATTTCACTCCCATCATGAACTATATAATTTTCCAGGAAATACATAGATAATCAATTTGAGGATGATAACCTAAGCTAACAAAATTCTATGATATCAAATCTTAGACTCATAGGTAAAGCCAAGGTACCGTCATGTGATAAACTTCTTTATGAAATGTTCTTTTTTGTTGTCTTCTAAAGTGCAGTCAGATACTTTACGCTGCCTTGGGCTTTCATAGATTGAATGAGAAGGAAAGTATGTAACAATTACTACTTTCTCGAAGATGGTTGGACTTACCCTCAAGTTTTGTGTTTTCTCAACTCTAATCGTACCTATCTTATCGGTTTTCCAACGAAAAAAACTGAGAAATAGTTGTTGATTTCTAGTCGAGCTCAATTCTCTGTTTTCGGGGTAATTTTGCGGTTTTGCGGTATACTGAGCAGAATCATGAATTCTGTTTAGATGCCCCTTTGTTCACACGCTCCTGAACAGTTTCATATTTTTCATCTAATAATGTTCCCCTATATTAATTTAGGCCGCTGAAATGCTATCAAAAGAGGTAATAAATGTTGAGGTATGAAGAATTGTCATCATTTTGTTTTTCTTATTCATCAACTTTTTAACGTACGCTAACATTTTTTTGTCTTTTTACCTCAGGTTATAAATCTTAGTTCGATTCGTCCCCTTGACAGAGCCACCATCAATGCCTCTGTAAGGAAAACAATTAGACTGGTTACAGTCGAAGAAAGATTCCCTTAACTTGGCGTTTGTGCAGAACTCTGGTAAAGCTCATTTCTTTTCATGTGCAACAAGTATACCATAAACTAATGCATTAGATTTGTGTGTAACAGTCTGATAAACTAATGACCATAAAAAATAAACAACATATTAAGTCAATTGCATCCACCATTCAACCATTATTTCATAGTTATTGTTATTGATTAACAATTGTTTTCTGGTCATTATATCATTTATTGTAGTAAATTATTACACAAAACTACTAACCACCTTCTCTACAGATCATTCTATATTCTATCACAAACAGACAATTAATAATTTACCACTTCAGCCACTTTCTACCGCTGGCACATCTATTCTATAGGCTACCTTACAAACTCAATTTCAGAAAATTGATCATCTCGTTTTCATACGTATTTCTTGCATGATTTAGAAGGTGTTTTTGATACATATGTGATGTTCTACGTATGATTCCGTATCCGTTTTACTTGCTTTCATGTTCTTACAGGTTTTTACGCGTATTTGGACCATTTTGGAGCTAAAGGAACATGCACGGAGCTAAGGAGCAACTTCGGGGATCATCACGGGACAAACGGGACGAGATTGAGCATGGAAAAGCCTCACCCGGTTGGGCAAAACCCTTGCACGATCGGGCAAAACCTACGGCCAATTGTGTGGAACATTTAGCACGACTCGGGCATGTCTTGCCCAACCAATTGCTTTGTGCCCGAGCGGGCACACACACCATGCCCGATCGGGCATTGCACTCTAGCCAGCATCCGCACGAGTTACCCTGGCCGTGCCCGAGCGGGTACACTCACTACCCGAGCGGGTCGCGGCCCGAAACTGCTCAAAACTTAAGTTAAGTTAACTTAAAACATAAGGGAACTCGTGGGGCAATTTGGGCAACAATTGGACCGGTTTAGGAGGCTTAAAAGGAGGCAAAAAGATGTCATTACAGCAAGCTTACAGAGGAGATAAGCGAGGAGCATTGGAGATCAAGCAGCACCACTTCGGTTTTGTTTGGTTTTTATGTTCCTTAGACTTTCTACTATGTTTATGTTTCTTTACAGACGCGTGAGTGAGTAGTTTGTTTGTTCTAGGAGAAGGGATTAGCCCTTGGCTATCCCGAGACCGCCTTTGATCCATTTTGGATGCATCTTCCCGTTTTAGTTTATCTATTCTCTATCTGAGTGCTTAAATTTACTTGTGTTTGCGCTGATCACGTAGATACATGTGTTAGGTGTTAGGAGAAGGACCGAAAGGAGAATTCTAATCCTAGAAAGTCAGGTTTAGGACAACCGAGGTTAGGCCACGAAAGTAGGGTAGCAACGGTTGAGGGTGAACGGGCGAATCATAGAGCTTATGGGTTTAGTTCATGGTGTCAGCCACGAAAGTAGGGGCAGCTTGTCTAGATCACATGTCTATGCCTTGAGAGAGGGTAGATATCATGTTAGGACCGTCCGCCTTAGATAGCTTAAATTGGGATTGCATGATAGATAGGTTGATCGTCGGTTTCGGTAGTCTTGTGGTGAAACCGGATTCCTAGGACGTTTGTCTCATTGTTAGGACCCAAGTAGTTTATTTACATTTAGTATTTCATTCCTCATCACCATTCTTTCGTTAGCAAGTTTCAACCTATCTCTACACAAAAATAGTGATATTGTAGATGCTAGAAGACTTTTCATCAGTAAGTCCTCTCGATTATAAAATGAAATGCCAAAATAAAATTGTAAAAGGCTTCTTCATCTACTCAACATCGGAATGAAAAAATTTTCATCTAGAAGAAAAAAAAGATTCGAATTGCATAACTTGTGCTACTTTACCTCTAATGAAATTTTCTATCCACGATAGTAAACTTGGCCAAAACATCTCCTGACAGAGTTTTGTTGTACCTAGAAAACAAGCAAACAGCTTAAATGCTGGTTGTAGAGAGATATAACGAGTTAAAGATGCTGGATATTTACAAATGCACATTTGCTGAGTCAAAAATGTGCTGCAAGTACACCATACGAGTAAAAAGAACAACTTTTTTATCACATCCGTTGTTGAAATGGCATCCTAGGAAATATTGTCTCCTTCCTCTTCTCATTTTCAATATTGAATACCTCAATTTTTCGGTCTTTGTTACTATATTCTGAAGTGGATATACTTTAGTTTTACTACCACCAATTAGTTGCATTCTCTGGTCCTCCAAATTCCTATTTAACCAGCCAAATCCTTCTAGAAAAGACCGATTTACTTTGCCACCCTGATCGACCTTAAAGTCGTCTGCAACTATCTTGCCTCAAGATGAAACATTTCTTCAAGCAAGAAGTTGAACTATCCAGATCTCTCTCTGATCAAATGAAGGCATTGATTTTTTATGAGGCTCAATAGTCATTATACTTGTCACCATTAAGGCCAAATAGATATGTAATAGTCCCATAAACTAATGCACACAATAACAAAAACAACATATTAAGCAAATTATAGCCACTACTCAGCCATTATTTAATAATTATTGCTATTCATTATAGTAAATAATTACAAAATACCACTTACACACCGTCTCTACGGATGATTCAATATTCTATCCCAAACAATCTATAAATTTGCAGCCAATTCAGGCCATTTCTACCGCTAGAACATCTACTTTATTAGTTACCTTACAACTACCATACCAGACAAAAATGAGTACTACCCCGACTAAATTGGTTGAGTTGATGGTTGGTCGCTCAAACCAGAGGATAATAGCTTGCCTTTTCCGTGTGTGGGAAGCCTAAAAAAAGCGGATAACTCATGTGGATAGATTCCTTCTAATAGATGAAACAGTTTGTATTTCCCGTTAAAATTATATGTTTTAGAAATTTCCTCACAGCTTGTTTACCTTTATACCCTACCAGGTTTGTTTTCTTTTGTTTTCTACCTTCTCTCTTTACTTTCTCTTGCCACAATTATACTACCCTTTTTTTCCATGATGTGATTGGGCGACTTGGTTCTATAAAGGACTTCACTGTTGAAGATAATCATGCAACCCAACGAATTATGCTACATTTATAGCTTAGCGGGTAAGTTATTAGATTGTGTTTCCAAATAATACTGTTTTTATATAGATCTAACTTGTAGTCCATTGTTTTCGTTTTATCGGTACGGATATTACCATAACCGCTTGGGACCAGAAGGCTATTGATCTCCGTTTAAAACTACAAAATTATGGAGCACACCCTGTAGTTATTCTGGTTTCCAATTTCAATCCTAATTTGTTGGAGATTTGTATCTTTGTTCTCTCTTTTTTCGTCAGTGTCTACCTTATATGTTTTAACCATTGCTCAGATTCTCTCTTTTTGAATTAAACTTCTGGCACCCGGTTTTATTTTCCCAGAGCTGCTGACTATGTGGGAGCCTTCATCGAAAGATAAAAGGAGGTTTTAAAAAGACAGCTTTCGGTTTTTGATAACACGTTATCCGTTGTAGTATTTACATGTTTCTTAGGTTTAGTTTTGATTAGATTTCATGGACTTTACCGAGTTATTGAGCATATTCGAGGCTTTTATCTACATTTCGTGTTTTGTGTAGGAAATGAAGACATGAAGGAAAACACGAATTATTACGGCAATTCCAACCCGAAAACGTGTCAAAATGAAAAGATACCTCATGTGCACGGCCAAGGAAGCAAATGAAACACTCAAGCATCGAGCGAAAGGAGCGGAAACA
>CM071865.1:27015407-27028564 GCA_036759665.1 Gynandropsis gynandra
GGATTGGTGCTTCTCTTCTTCTCCGATGCTTTCTGAGCTTTCCCAGATGTTTTTCCAGTCCTTTCTTGCCCTGTTCGTCGCCCCCTTTGCCCTAGATCCATTATGTTCTCTTTATTCGCTCGTTTGAAACTTAGATCTAGGTTGTTACAAAGTTCGCGACCCGCTCGGGCACATAGGTTACCCGGTCGGGTACAGGCAGCCCGACCGTGTTGAGTCGTGAACCCGATCGGGTGAAGGTTACCCGATCGCGTGAGTATGCGGACCCGAGTCGCGTAAACTTACGGGGCTGATAGAGGGATAGATGCCCGAGCGGGTATTCCGATTGCGCCCGATCGGGTGGTGATCACCCGATCCTCTTTGCTCGTATGCCCGGGTCGTGTCCGATGCATGGATAAACCCCGTAGGTTTTACCCGAGCGGGTGCAGGAATAGTGCCCGACCGGGCACCCTCGTGTCCTTGAAATCTCTCTTTTCCGCTCGTTGCTCGGGCGTTCCTTTGGGTTCTGGAGCTCTGAGTAGATGTGTCCTCAAATCATGTGGTTTTTGCAAGGAATTCTTCATATTGAGCTCATTTAGGCCTTGTCGCCTAAAAACCTGAAAACCCGAGAAAACGGGAATGTAAAACTCGAAACCGTATCGGAATAGTAAGAATCGATGTAAGAAATATACGAAAATGATCTAAAAACCTATCCTAATAATGATACACTTTCAGTGTTATCAATAGATATACACAGATTGAATATCCCCTACGAATTCATACCTCATTAGCTACTTCGCTATTGGTTTTGTGTATAATATAGAAGCATCTCAAGATTTTCAATAGAAATCAAGTCATCCAAGGTATAAATAAATAGGCATGATGGATGAATCCAAGCATGATATCTTCTGCTAAAAACCTTCAAAAGAAAATCCAAACGCATCACTTTCTAATATGACCTGCTTCTACTATTCTAACATCACAAGAAAACCATGGTCTGAATGAGTCTCAGGTCGAGTTTGTCACTAACCTTTTCTCCCTCTGGAAGATTTTCGAGGTGCTCGATCAACGGTTTTGAATATTCTTCTAACGTGGAGACACCATTTGTGTCTTTTAATTTGAATCTAGATCCTGTGAGGTCTAATGCAATTGCAGACAACCTCGATTCCTCCAATGAAGCAATAGTTCTGTACCAACACCATGCCCCAAAACCTTCGTCGTGCACCAGTATAAAATTCTTCACTTTCCAGCTTTACAAAAAATCCTCCACCTACGAAAGGATAGGAATGAGAGAAGCTCCATTATAATACAAAGTTGTTCACTTTCCAATTCAACTAAAAACAAAGCTCCTTCTTCATTTACTCATTCTTCTAATTACAATAAGCCTCAAAACTAAATACAAAGAGCTTTAGCAAAGATCAGAGAATGCTAAATCCTTAAACATGACACAATTATCTTCCAAGTTTAATGTATGTAGGGTGTGAGGCCCGTTTTAAAAAAAGACACAAGAATTAAGTCGGTGGATACATCGACATATATATATATATATTAATAATCAGGGTTAAGACAGGCAGTCGTGCATTCAACCGAGAGAAGAAAGATGAAAAAAGAGGAAGAAAGAAGAAGAAGAGAAAAAGAGAAAATTAATAAATTAGAGAAGAACCTTCAATTTTTCATCACGTTCTTCGTGGGTGATTTTAATCTAGATTGTGGTAAATCTCTAGTTAATTTGTTATGATTATTTCCTTAATTCGAATATTTATATTATGGAAATTGATTAATTGAATGGATCTAGAATAGGGAAAAATTGATTGGTGTTGTTGTTAGCGATAATATCAAGAATTGTCAACTCGTTGGAGAAGCTAAGGTGATGATTTTCTCCATCGTAAATTCGGATTTGTGATTGATTTATGGAAGATATTATACTTTTCAAACGAGGCATGATCACAATACGATTTATAGGATAATAATGGCAAAAGTGAGACGTTACAAGTGAATTAGATTAAACCCTAGATTTATCGTATGAGAATTGATGACAAGTACATGAGTTGTACAAGTGACTAGAGTGATCTAGAGAATTGACGTGTGACCAACTGTTGGGGTCGGAGAACGTCGATATTTTTGTTCGGTGTTGAAGTCGAGTGAATATCTTGTTAGTATGCTCGATCGAGTGATTTCATACACGAACCTTCGAAAGAAAGCGTGTGCGAGCGTGTCAGTGAGAGTTGTCACGTGAGGAGTATCGGGTTGACTATGTTAGAATTGCGACACTTGAATCTAGACCAGCGACATACCATGCTGGGGTTGTGGTAACCTTTCGAACGACAGAGCGTCGAGTTAGTCAGATCAGTGGATCTGCCGGCGTCATACCGTGTTGCGGTTGTGATAACGTTTCGAGCAACGGAGCATCGAGTTTGTCAGATCAAAGGTTCTACCAGTGTCGTACCGTGTTGGGGTTATGGTAACCTTTCGAGCGACGGAGCGTTGTTGTT
The DNA here is from genome assembly GCA_036759665.1 of Gynandropsis gynandra. Lineage (NCBI taxonomy): Eukaryota > Viridiplantae > Streptophyta > Magnoliopsida > Brassicales > Cleomaceae > Gynandropsis > Gynandropsis gynandra. The sequence goes on from CM071865.1 coordinate 27,017,876, forward strand.
AGTCAAATCAGTGGATCTGACGGCGTCATACCGTGTTGGGGTTGTAGTAACCTTTCGAGCGATGGAGCGTTGAGTTAGTCAGATCAGTGGATCTGCCAGTGTCGTACCGTGTTGAGGTTATGGTAACCTATCGAGCGATGGAGCGTTGTATTGTACTGATGGCTGGGGTACGTTGTGACATTGCGAGATCTTCAGTGTGCTGGGTTCCTTTGGACTTTGCGAGCGTATGCTCGAGCTAGAGTCGTGTGGACTTTGTGTTATGATCCATTGTGGTACTAGTCTTAGACTTTGGATACTCAGTCGGGTTGGGTAGATCTATCTATATATCTTTAGTTTATACTTTGGATATATCGTTATTTATGTTATTCAATTTGGAGTGGGAGAATATGTGGCACAAAGTACGTACACGTATTGATCTCACTGAGTGCGTATTTTGTACTCACTCTATTTGTGGGCTATCGTGGATGGACAGGATATGGCAAGGAAAAAGAGCAACGAGGTTGAGCAGCAACATGAAACCTCACAGTGGACTAATGGGAAAGGAGTGCACGAGGTCTCGATGAGTTTTATTTTGCATTTAGTATTTATTTTATTCATTTACCATGACTATGATATTTACGTATTTGTTTTGCTATTTGGTTCGGAAAACTTTTATATTGGAATAAATCATTGATTTTGTTTTATAAATGCGTTTGAGCGATGACACGTGTAGCCACCTCTTGGAGATGATGGTGGACACTCCTAGTCACGAGGTAGTTCTGGGATGGGGGTGTTACAAATTGGTATCAGAGCCTGGTTGTCATTTTTTATTGTATTGTTTTTGTGGAATTTCAAAGTTTTTTGCAAAATGTTTTAATAAATTCATGAGACCGTAGCGGGCACGACTTGAATTGTCAAGTTGGGGTTCTAAGCATGGAAGGCTAAATGGCTAACTGTATTTTGTGGATAGTATCGAGGATGATGGTTGGTTGAATTTTTTTCATAGATCGCATAAAGTCTCTTTGGTTATGATGAAGGTCAGAAAGTGGGATGTATAGAGATGTCGTCGGAGTAGTCTTAAAAGAGTTACTACTAGGAGGTAGACAACATGACTGAAAAGAGAATTTGAGGATACTATTATTACCATTGAAGAAACTGCCATCGCCTACTCTAATGAATCAGAGGCAAGTGGAGATGTCAGCTTACTTCTATTTCGTGAATCATATTACTAGATTTAGTAGTAAGATGTAATGTAGATGTATGATATCTTCCATAAGGGGATGAATAAATGATTCGATTTGGAAGGAACTTTTAATTATTAAGATCTTTATTAGAGAGATTAAGTTGGATATTGTGTTCTACTATTTGGTATGTGAAGGGATTCTCTTGTGAGATGAAACCCAAAGGAATGTCCAGAGCATCAATATCCTTGGGTTAATTTCAAATAATCTTTTGAGCCGAAACATGTGTCGCACAATATGTGTGGAGTGATGGAGTTAGTGTTCCTACACTTATGCATGGTCAACACATGTTGGTAAGGAATACACCCAAAATTCAGATGAAAGATTGAAATAATCAGGTATGAATCATTGTCCGAGATACTCTAGAAGCTCACTTCATACAGAAAGGACGTATCGAGGAGGATATCGTAAAGTTTTCAAATGCAAAAAGGAAAAACAAGTCGTCCAACAAGTTGGAAGGAGACATGATCAGATGTAGTGATTCAGATTTTCAATTGTAGGTATTCAAAGTGCTCATGCTATCACCATGGAAGTGAACATGTTAGACAATGCTAAGGATAGATAGAAGAGTAGGATGCTTATGATGTGATAATTTTGAAGATCAAATTCGTAAGTGTGCTTAACAAATAAGAAAATGAGTTATATACAAGAAAAATAGAGCTAAGAGCTCGTGCCAAAGAGTAAGGTCATGCAATCGAGGGTATACACCATGAGAGACTATCAAGAAATGCACAATACTAAAAAGAAAAAAACTCGGTCTATCATCGGATCGATAATCATGGGAGGCCTACCTACTTATATGTTTTTCGACACCGGTGTCCCATATAGTTTCGTGAAACCATAGATGGAAAATCAGTTACAAATTTCTGAGATTCAACAAATAAGTTCCTAGTGCATACTCTAGAGAGTCAAAAATATAGACTCTCAAAATGTTTTTAATTGATGAGGTATATGTGGTCATGAAAAGAGAAGCTAACGAAATCCCCAGTGTTAGCCTTACCACAACAAGAGATTCCATACATAGAGTACACGGATGCATCAAAGACAGTATTAGGATGTGTACTTGTGCAGGGAGATCACGTGATTGCTTATGCATCAAGGCAGTTATGTAAACATGAAAAGAATTATCCGACTCATGATTTAGAGATGGCAGTTGTGGTCTTTGCGTTAAAGCTTTGGAGGGCATATATGTATGAGAGAAGGTACAGATTTTTACGGATCACAAAAGTCTAAAGTACATATTTATGCAGCTAGAGTTAAATCTGCGTCAGATAAGGTGGATGGAGTTTGTCGTAGACTACGAGGTGGACATCGTATACCATCCGGGGAAGGCAAATATTGTTGTAGATGCATTGAGCCGCAAGAGAGTTGAGGTTTTGGCTATGAAAGAATTGGGTAATTTGATTAGTGAGATAAGTGTTTTGAGATAACAAACGATGCAGAGTGGGTCAGAGAGTATGAGATTGTAAGCACTGAACTGTGTAGATTTACCAAGTAGAATTTTAAGTAACACAATTGTCTAATGTTGGATTGTATAAGATTCAACATAATCAGCGGGACCTAAGGTACAAGTTGTACTAGGTTATGGAAGATGGTGTGATAATGATAAGTGGTAAAGAGCATATGTGCCAAAGGATATAAGGATTAGATATTAGATTTTAAGTAAAGCTCGCCAATCTAATTAGGAGTTAACAAAAATGTATTGGAATGCTCGTCACCTTTTTCGATGGTTAAAGATGTAGAAGGACATCACTCGACGGATAGCGAAATGTCCGACATGTCCATTAATCAGATCGGAGCAACAAGTATCAAGTGGGAAATTGCAAATTCTACCAATTCCCGAAAGGAAGTGAGACCATATTACCATGTATTTCGTGGTGGGTCTTCCAAGAAAGCAAAGTGGCAAGGATGCCATTTAGGTGATCATGGATCGATTAATTAAATCGACTCATTTATTTCCGATAATGAAGACATGTGATGTGAATCAACTAATGAGGTTCTATATTTCATAAATTAGTGAAGTTACATTGGTTCTGTTAAGCATTGTGTTGGATTGAGATAGAAGATTCACATCATGTCTTTGACAGGCATTTCAAAAAGAGTTAGAATTCAAAGTGCGTATGAGCATCGTGTATCGTCCACTAACAGATGGAAAATCAGAGAAAACTATAAGGACGCTTGAGGACTTGTTACGAGCATATGCGTTGGAGTGGCAAGATAGTTGGTGAATCATTTACCGCTTGTTGAGTTTGTGTACAATGATAGCTATCATGCTAGCATTGGCTGCCACCATATGAAGAATTATACGGACAACCATGATGTATTCCTTATGTTGGACTGAGGTGGGGGAGAGATCTATCTTCGTAGCGGAGATATTATCGAGGAGACTATCGAAAAGTTAGGAATTATCAAGATAGTGACACTACAAAAAAACTCGTTATTTCCAGCGGACGGGGCAACGGATCCGTCCGTTGGATGAAAAAAGCAACGGATTGCAACGGATATGTTAATGCTTTCAACGGGAGCATATTTGTTGCAATCCGTTACAAATTCCAACGGATTGCAACGGAATAGCTCCGTTGCCAAATCCGTTACAAATCCGTTGACAATTTGCGACGGATTGTAACGGATAAGTTCCGTTGGCCTTCTCCGTTGGAAGACCGTTAGAATCCGGGGAAAATATTCCAACGGTCATCCGTTGACAATTGTAACGGTCATCCATTACCATTTGCAACGGATGGCCATTGATATTGTTAATTCCGAGGTTCACCCATCGAAATAAATTCTTGAGATCTTGCAACGGTCATCCGTTGCAATTTCCAACGGACATTCGTTGGAACTTTAACTATATATATCGGAACCAAAGATTGCATCAAACAAACCACCAATATCAAGTATCTTTATTATACAAATAGTATCTTTATCTCCATTGTTGAATCCAAAACAACTTTGATAAACTTTCTCACCATCCGGATCCGGAAAAGGATTACCGGTGGTGAGCAAGTTTATTAGGGTTGTTTTGGATTCGATAATGGAAGTAAAGATACTGGTTTTGGTGACAGAGGTAGCCGTCGGATAGGATTCGAGGCGGCGAGACCGTTATCGTCTCTATATTTCGTGTTATTCGGTTTTTGCGTACTGATTGAGTTTGATATGAAATCAGTTCCACTTACATCATCAATATCATAATTATTAAAACTTAAACTATTTTAATATGCAAAAATAACGGATTATAACGAATTTGCAAAGATTTACAATGGGAAAGGATATTGTTCGTGGCCATTTCCGTTCGAAGGTAAATGTTATCCGTTGAAGATCCGTTAAAAACCGGGAAAAAGCGTTCCAACGGGCATCCGATGAAATTTTTAACAGGCAGTCGTTAGACGTAGCAACGGATGACCGTTGATATTGTGAATTTCGAGGTTCATGGATCGAAATAAATACACGTGAATCTGCAACGGGCATCCGTTGCAAAGTCCAACGGATGTCCGTTGGAACATTAACTATTTAGATCTTACCAACGAGTGCATCAAACCATCAATAACAAAAACATTTTTGAAAAAATGTCGTCGTCTTCGAATTGAAATATATATAGATCAAGGGAGTGGATGTATAAAAGAAAAGATCTTGTAAATGAAGAGATTACGCAAGAATTCTTACACGGATTAGAGCAATTCATGAGTTTTGCATCGATGCAGCCTTTGTGTCAAGAACGTGGGACAATGTTATGTCCATGCAAAAGATGCAAAAACATGAAGTATCGAAGTCAAGAAATTGTTTGCAAACATCTGTATAAGGTGGGTTTCGTTGAAAATTACGAAATTTGGTTTTTTCACGGCGAAGATTGCGGTGTTAGAGATAGTGTGCAAGATGCACAAGTACAACGAAATGAAGAAGTTATTTATGAAGAATCAACGACCAACCCATATGTAGAAATGGTGTCAGATATTTTTCCTGGAGTTGTTAATGAACAAATGCATGAAGAGATGCCGAACATCGATGCACGTCGATTCTTCAACCTATTGGATTCGGCGAAACAACCTATATATGAAGGTTGTCGTGAAGGTCAGTCTCGTTTATCTTTATCTTCAAGATTGATGAGTATTAAAACAGACTACAATGTGGCTGAAAATTGCATGGATTCATTTTGTAAAACAATGCGGGAATATTTACCGGAAAATAACCAAGCTCCCGAGACATACTACGAAACAAAGAATGTGTTAAAAGACTTGGGAATGCCACATGAGAAAATTGATGTTTGTAGATACAGTTGCATGTTGTTTTGGGGAAATGATAAAGACTTGTTGGAATGCAAGTTTGGCGGTGCAAGCAGATTTCAGCCTAAAAAACCATCTTCACGGAAATACGTACCATACAAGAAAATGTTTTATATGCCTGTAGCAAACAGGTTGAGAAGGTTATATGAATAAAAAAAACCGCTGCAGCAATGAGATGGCACGCCGAACACTCCACGACCGAAGGTGTAAATATTTCCCGAGTTTGTGCGTGAAACGAGAAATGTTTATCTTTGCCTATGCACTGATGGTTTTAGTCCCTATGGACAATCGGGCAGTCAATATTCCCTATGGCCGGTGATTTTATCTCCTTATAATTTACCTCCCGAGATGTGTTTGAAAAGAGAGGTATTGTTTCTGACATTGCTGATTCCAGGACCAGAACATCCGAAGAAAAGTTTCGATGTATTTTTGCAACCCTTAATTCATGAATTACGACAGTTGTGGAACGAAGGAATCCTTGCTTATGACGTCAGTACTAAGCAAAATTTCAGATTGAAAACGGTCTTGTTGTGGATAATTAGCGATTTTCCTGCGTATGGAATGTTATCAGGATGGAGCACGCACGGAAGATTAGCATGTCCTTATTGTATGGAGGATACAGATTCATTTCGGAAGAACGTGGTTAAACGGCCGTCCGTTGAAAGTTTGCAACGGTGATCCGTCACAACGTTATCCAACGATCGTCCGTTACGTTCTTTCCAATGGCGTTTTCCGTTGGAATTCCGTTGCAATTTTGTAACGGATATCATCCGTTGTAACTCCGTCACGAATTGCAACGGATATCATCCGATGAATATTGGGGAAAGATTTGAAGTCTATATGCCGACGACCAGAGTTGGAATTACGGGATGGAAGGTCACCTATCCCGGTATTCAGATTGTCTGGTCCGGCCAAAACAACATTATTAAAGTGGTAAAAATAGGACGTTAAGTTTCCCGATGGATATGCATCGAACATTGCTCGGTGTGTGGATATTGTCGGTTCGAGGCTGATCGAACTGAAAATTCATGATTGTCACGTTTTCATGCAGCGGCTCATTCCAATTGCATTTGCTGAGCTCTCATCACGTAATGCTCACGATGTGTTATGCGGAATTAGCATATTTTTCACAGATATATGTTCGAGGAATTTAAAAAGTGATGACTTGGAAGTAATGAAAAACAATGTCTCTAAAGTATTATGTGCATTGGAAAAAGTTTTTCCGCCTTCATTCTTCGATGTCATGGAGCATTTGCCAATACATTTACCAGATGAGGCAATACTCGATAGGTCAGTTCAATTCAGTTGGATGTATCCTTTCGAAAGGTTTTTCTTTCATTTAAAGAAAAAAACAAAAAACAAAGAAGCGGTCGAAGGATCTATTGTCAAATAATACTTGTTGGAAGAAATCACATATTTCAGCACATTTTATTTCGAGTCGCATATTCAGACGAAAGAGCGACGTGCAGCGGATGATCACACAAATTATCTGTATCAATATAATCCGCAGTTTGGCACAATTCCTGACATGTTTACACCGATTGGACATACAGGAGGAAAATCCGATGAATATTGGTTAACACCAGAGGTGTATAATCATGTCCACACATATATATTACTTAATTGTCAAGAGTTATTACCGTTCGAAAGGTACGTACATGGTACATATTACAATCTCAATCTTTCTTTATATATATATTAAAATGTAAAGTAATTTCATTATTCAGGATATTTGATGAAGAAGTGCTTGGTACATATCCTCATCTAAATGCAAATGAACTCACAGACATGAAAGTTCAACATTATGGATCATGGTTTAGAGACTACGTAAGTACTCGTATACACATTTATGTAAATTAATTGCATATAAGAGTATTAATTTGTTTTTTATACATACAGGTGAAATGTTCATCGATGGGCGAGTCGTCTTTCGCTTGTTCATTGAATTCATCGTCGTTTCAATACATTCAAACATGTTATATAAACGATTTTTGATGTATATCAAACTAAAATAATCTAATACCAATGTTGAAAATATTAACGGTTGCCCGTTGAAACACGAATTCGCCTCCGACACTTAGAAAAAATTTCTGAATTTTCAACATTCCCAACGGTCATCCGTTGGAAGCCCAACGGATGTCCGTTGGACCAAGAGAAGGTAAATTGATGCCACGTGTTGACGCCACGTGTTATATTCCAACGGATGACCGTTGAATAGTGTAATGATGACTGTAGAAATTGCAGCTTTTTTAACCGTTTTTGCAAGCTTCCAACGGCCATCCGTTGGAAATTTGCAACGGATAGCCGTCAGAAAGGCAGACGAGCCGCCATTTAGCCGTTCGTTGCCTCAGGAACACGCATTTCCAACGGCTATCCATTGGAATTTTTAACAGATGGTCGTTGGGAATCTGAAACGTCGCGTCAATTTATGTCTTTTCGTTGCTTAGCTTCATTGATATGTTTAGCGTTCTAGAATTAGACCACATGCTTATACTCCGCTGTCATCTAGGATAAGTTTTGCGCTTTTCCGAGTTAAGATTGACATGAGTACATCGATATTCGTTGGTTCGGGTCTAAGTGGTGTGTAGAGGCGCTATTCTACGTCCTAAGGGTTAGAGTGTTGCGTAATCAAAAAAAAAGAAAAAAAAGAAAAATCAATAACGCACCTCTTCACTCCTCTAAGGTCGCGCAACCTTATGAGTGTGCCATAGGCAGCCTGGGTCTAAGTAGAAAGCCAACCCTCTTCGACTTCGACGTCCTAGGAACAAAGCGTGGATCTAAGTACCGAAAAAGAAAAAAATTGCATAAGAACGAAAAAAAAAACTCAAATGATATCAAAAGCTTAGAGAAATCGGTATGTCGGTATGTTGGACGTTATCTAGGGTTGTGAAGTAGACTTAGATTTTAGGAACGATTTTATGGCTCAGTATTTTCGGTAGACATAAGGCTATACTCGGTACGCTTAGGCTATTATCCATGTGACGCGCTGATATGCAAAGTGACTAATACTTCGATATTTTTGAGCTAGTATCCATCGTTATTATATTCTTCTTAGGCTAGACTTTAGTTTTGTTTGAGGACAAACAAAGGTTTAGGTCTGGGGGAGTTTGATAACACTGAAAGTGTATAATTATTAGGATAGGTTTTAGAGTCGTTTTCGCTCATATTCTTTGTATACATGTACTTATCCGATATGATTTCGAGCTTCACACACCCGTTTTCTTGGTTTTCAGGTTTTTAGGCGACAAGGCCTAAATGAGCATAAAATGAAGGATTCCTGTTCAAAACCACCTGAATTGAAGACATATCTACTCAGAGCCAAGAACGAGCTCCAGAACCCAAAGGAACACCCGAGCAAAGAGCGGAAAAGAGAAATTTCAAGGAGACAAGGGTGCCCGGTCGATACCCGATCGGACGCACGAAGAATACCCGCTCGGGCTATTAGTCACCCAATTTGCCCCGAGAGTTTACACGACTCGGGCCCGCTTGACCACACGATCGGGTGATGTCCACCCGATCGGGCACCAGACAGCAACACGACCGGGCGAGCCTATACCCGACCGGGCAACACCTTTGCTAGAGCGGGGCCCGTATTTTGCAATAACCTAGATCTCGAATTCAAACGAGCGGATTTAATGAACAGAACGGATCTAGGGCAAAGGGGGCGACGAACAAGGCAATGAAAGGCTGGAAAAAGATCTGGAAAGGCTCAGGAGGCATCGGAGAAGAAGAGAAGCATCGATCCGTACACCGGTAACACAATAGGGAAGGTCGAGGCATCAATTCCTTAGGGTTTATCATGTATAGGACTCTGTTATCTTCTGCTTTTGTTTCTTCCATGAGTGAGTAGAGTCCCTACTGCGGGTAGGGATATCGGATTTGTGTGTATGAACGATGAATTGCGTTAATGCTTAGTTTTATGAATTCATTCTTGATTTACGGTTCTACACTTAGCAATATCATTCTTACGTTAGTGCTGACCGCTCAACAACATAGGATTTCGAACCTTGCTGGAAGGTTAAGGAACGAATCCGGTCCGCTAAGTTGTAGATTAAGATTGACTAATGAGAATCTGACCGGTCGGTTAGTCATCTTAGGGATAGTGATTGCGATCGTAATGCTACCATGGTACGTGTTAATCACTGCTGGAAGGTAGGGTTGCACGTATCCATGGTTAGGAAGTTTAGGCTCGGAAGAATCACTCCTCACCGTAGAGCATGAATTTCCCGTTATCAAGAATAGGTTATAGATCTATGATCCTTAGTCGTTCATCTATGCAATTCCCGGTATCCTGTACACCCGTAGTGCTTACCATATCTAGTCTTATCCTTAACCTAGTTTCGTTGTCACCATTAGCATAGTTTTAGGAAATTTAGAACCACATCTCTTTCTATCTCTTTCGTCTTAGCTGCATTAGTCCCTAGAGATCGACCCTAGTACTACACGATCCGTATACTTGCGGTGAAGTGGTCTAGAAAAAATATAAACTCGTGTTAAACCCACGTCATATATTGTAGATGCAACGGATGGGAAGAGAACCGACTCTTCTTGAAGTGGTATTAGAAACCCATTAGTTATTTAGATTTTTTGTTTACTTAAATATTTATCTAACAAAATTTCTTTTATATTGTAGATGCAACGGATGGAAAGAGAACCGACTCTTCTTGAAGTGGTATTAGAAACCCACGCAAAGAAGAAGTCGGTTGTCGGGGAAGAGGCCGACGAACCTGAACTCGTCGATCCTCGAGCGGCCCGAACCGTGAGAGCTATGACGGAGAAGATCACATAGCAATCTCAGGCTTGCGGTTCAAGCCCCGACCACCTCAGTCCTTTACAAAAGGACCAAATTTATTTAGAGGTAAACAGTTATTATTTTGTTTCTAAATTATTAATCAAAGAACTTGTTAAAATCTAACGTTACTTTTATTTTTCTTGTAGTCGGTGAGACCGTATAAGGGATGTCTGTACGGTCTCGGACCGCTTCAAAAGGATATACTCGAGGACATCACGTCGGTACCTCCATCGGTGCAAGAGATTTTTTCGCAACAACGGCGGATCGAAGATCTCGAATCACAACTTCGAGAAACTCGAGCTCAATTGGCGCAACAAACATCTCAAATACAACAATTGGAGAGCGTCATTGAGTTGTTGTCGAGCCAGGTGAGGGGATCAACACCGCAGCAAGAACCGGG
>CM071865.1:27028606-27044957 GCA_036759665.1 Gynandropsis gynandra
GCAACTCCGTCTAGAGGTGGTGGTGATGGCGGGGATGATATCGACGCAACCGACCTAAACGATATGTAATAGGAAATAGTTTTAATTTTTGTGTTTTGTAATATAATTTTAATATTTTTATTAAAAACTTTTTAGTTTTAAAAATATTTTATTTTTTATTTTTTTTTCAAAAGTTCCAATGGGCATCCGTTGGAACTTCTAACGGTCATCCGTTGCACCGTGTTTCCCGCCAAATCGTTTCCCACCAGTTTGCAACGGACATCCGTTGGCCGGGCTAACGGGATTCCGTTGGAATACGTTTCCCGCCAAACTTTTCCCGCCAGTTTGCAACGGTCGTCCGTTGCAGTTTCCTGCCACATGGCAACGGAAGTCCGTTGCAAAAATGATTTTTCCCCGCCTAATTTTGCAACGGACAGTCGTTGCTTTCCAACGACCGTCCGTTGAAAATGTGCAACGATGATCCGTCACAAGGTTTTTCAACGGGCGTCCGTTACTTTATTTCCAACGGCGGATTCTGTTGCCAGTCCGTTGCAAATTTGTAACGGATATTATACGTTGACACGCCATCGCGAATTGCAACGGATCGTCATTTGCAACGAACTTTTCGCAACGAACGGAAATCTGTTTGCGTCCGTTGGAAACGGCTGTTCCCAACGGATTTTGGGTGCTTTCCAACGGATCCGTTGGAAAGTGCCAGTTTTTTTGTAGTGTGAAGGCGACTCAAGATCATTAGAAGAGTTATGTTGATCCAAAAAGAAGGAACGTTAAGTTTAGCATCGGAGATGTGGTATATTTGTGAGTTCAAGTGAGACGTAGGAGATTAAATGGGAGTCGAGGGAACAAGCTATCACCACGGTTCAGTAGGCCATTTGAGCTTCCCGCATCTTTAGAGTTATACATGATGTGTTTCGTGTATCATTGTTGCGTTTTCATGTATCATTGTTGTGTTTCCGTGTATCATTGTTGTGTAAGTGTTTATCAGTACTAGAGAAGATACTTGTAGAGCCACCAAAAACCTTGAGGGAGGTCTAACATATAAAGAACGTGCAATACGCATTGTGGATCACCATGTGAAACAGTTGAGGCGTAACCAAATTTCGATGATAAAGGTTGTGTAGGAACATCATGGCGTGGAAGGAGTAACATGGGAATTAGGGAAGGATATGAGACATGAGTATCCCGAGTTGTATGAAGATGAGTTGTATGGTTCTTCTATTCACTGAATACAAATGTTGTCGTAAGAATCAGAGATATAGAATTCGAGGACGAATTCCTTTGTATTGGGGGGAGAATTGTGAGGCCCGTTTTAAAAAAATTATAAGGAATTAAGTCAGTGGATACACCGACATATCTATATATATATATATTAATAATTAGGGTTAAGAGAGGCAGCCGTGCATTCGACCAAGAGAATAACAGAAGGAAAAAAGAGAAGAAATAAGAAAGAAGAAGAGAAAAAGGGAAAAAGAATAAATTGGAGAAGAACCTTTAAATTTTCATCACGTCTTTGTGGATTAATTCTAATCGAGATTGTAGTAAATCTCTAGTTAACTTTTTGTGATTATTTCATTAATTCAAAGATTTATATTATGGAAATTGATTAAATGAATGGATCTATAATAGGAAAAATTGATTGGTGTTGTTGTTAGCGATAATATCAAGAATCGTCAAGTCGTCGGAGAAGCTAAGGTGATGATTTTCTCCATCATAAATTCGGATCTGTGATTGATTTATGGAAAAGATTATATTTTTAAAATGAGGCATGATCACAATAGGATTTATAGGATCATAATGGAAAATGTGAGACGTTACAAGTGAATTGGACTAAACCCTAGATTTATCATATAAGAATTGATGACAAGTATATGAGTTGTATAAGTGACCAGAGATGATCTAGAGAATTGACGTGCGACCAACCGTTGGGGTCAGAAAACGCCGATATTTTGTTTTGGTGTTAAATTCGAGTGAATATCTTGTTAGTATGCTTGATCGAGTGATTTCATACTCGAACCTTCGGAAGAGGCGTGTGTGAGCGTGTCGGTGAGAGTTGTCACGTGAGGAGTATCGGGTCGACGGCGTTAGTATTGCGACACTTGGATCTGGACCGGTGTCGTACTGTGTTTGGGTGTGGTAACTTTTCGAGCAATGGAGCGTCGAGTTAGTCAGATTAGTGGATCTGAAGGCATCATATCGTGTTAGGGATGTGGTAACCTTTCGAGCAATGGAGCGTCGAGTTAGTCAGATCAGTGGATCTGTCGGCATCATACCGTGTTGGGGTTTTGGTAACCTTTCGAGCGATGGAGCGTCGAGTTAGTCAGATCAGTGGATCTGCCAGCATCGTACCGTGTTGGGGTTGTGGTAACCTTTTGAGTGACTGACCGTTGTATTGTACTGATGGATGGGGTACGTTGTGACCTTACGAGATCTTCGGTGTGCTGGGGTCCTCTAGACTTTGCGAGGAGGAGTTTTCCTTTCCCTCCTGGTGCTGCCTTATCAGCGCGAGGAGAAAAATCCCTTTCGCCTTGCTTTCACACAATTAGGGTTTTATTATCTCATTCATCCCCGCTTGATGTTGCGTGACTCTTTTCCATTGAAAAAGAAACCTAACAACTACCCATTCGTCTTCCTCCTCAATCCTTACATCAAATACCCTTTTTCATTGAACGAAACCTAAATTGGAATTTGTCTTCGAATTCAAGAGCCTTGATTTTGATAAATCGGCATCGCTTGGAAGCAAGCGAAGAATGAGCGGAGATGGGAGGAAAGCGAAACCACTGAGGGTCAGCAGTGACGGTGTTGAAGGAGGATTGTGGAGGAACCCGCGCGATTAAGGTTGGCTTTTTCAACAGGGGTTTGAACTCCTCGATTAAGGTAGACTTCTTTTTCATTGAACGAAACCTAAAAAATACCCATTCGCCTTCCCTTTTTCATTGTACAAAACCTAACATGGAATTCGTCTTCCAATTCCAGAGCCTTCCTATAAAGTGTGAGCATAGTGGCATACGAGGTGTTATTGTGGAGGAGACGATGAGTATGGAATTGACGAAGAAGGCCAAGAAACAAGTCTTATTACTGATTACATGTTGAAGGTATAGATCAGTACGTACTGAAATGGTATAATACTGTGATAGATTTGAGTGATTATCGAATATTTACGTTGGAATCGTTCGAACATTCTGTAAAATTGTCATACGGGTTAGAAGTTTGTGCAGATACTATGGTTGGAGACGAAAAGTTGAGAGGCATTTCTGGAAGACATAAGAAGCGTGTGACAACGGTAAAGACATAAAAAGAATTTCTGATATATTCTTCTATGATTACAGTGTTTAGCTTTGAAGTGTATTATCGGAATATATATATATATATATATATACATGTATAGGCGAGATGTTGGTTGGACTTACGTAGGGCATTGTTCATGGACGAGATATCAATGGGTTTAGACGATGAAACACAGACCTAACGCGAGCGGCAAAGATTGCAGTTTTGCCTATTGCACTCACTCAACAATCTATTTCAGGTGAACCCATATCTCCTTCCTCACCAATTTTCGTTTTTTGCAAACTTATTTTCCTGCCGATTGATGGATGAACCCTTTGATCGAATGGTAATAGTTCTCTGCTTTCCTTCGATTCAACCCCAATGATGATATCATTATCCATCTTGAGAGTGGATTTTTGTTCAAGACAAGGATGCGTTCACGCGAGAAAGCTTGAACGCAATTGAAAATGGATCTGAGACACCTATAAAGTGTGAGCACAGTGGCATACGACGTGTTATTGTGGAGGAGACGATGAGTACGGAATCGACGAAGAAGGCCAAGCAACAAGTCTTATTACTGATTACATGCTGAAGGTATAGATGAGTATGTACTAAAATTGTATAATATTGTGATAGATTTGAGTGATTATCGAATATTTACGTTGGAATCGTTCGAATAGTCTGTAAAGTTGTCAAATGGGTTAGATGTTTGTGCGGACACTATGGTTGGAGACAAAATGTTGAGAGGCATTTCTGGAGGACATAAGAAGCGTTTGACAATAAGTAAAGAGATAAAAAGCATTTCAGATATATTCTTCTATGATTATAGTGTTTAGCTTTGAACTGTATTATCGGAATATATATATATATAGGCGAGATGTTGGTAAGACCTACGAGGGCATTGTTCATGGACGAGATATCAACGGATTTAGACAGTTCAACGACGTATCAGGTTGTGAATTCTATTAGAAACTACATTCATTTCTTCAGTGGAACAACTGTGATCTCTCTTCTCCAGTCTACACCAGAAACATATGATCTTTTTTATGATATCATTCTAATTTTAGATGGTCAGATTGTGTACAAAGGCCCTTGAGAACATGTCTTAGAGTTCTTTGAATCCATGGGCTCAAAATGTCCTCAGAGAAAGGGCGTTGCTGATTCTTACTAGAAGTAAGAATTTGAACAAAATTCATTGAATTATCGTGGTTTTTGTATGAATCTGAACAAAATTCATTGAATCATCGTGGTTCTTGTATGAATCTGATAACATTTTCATTGAATCATCGTGGTTCTTGTATGAATCTGAAGACATTTTCATTGCAGGTGACATCAAGGAAATATCAAATGCAGTATTGGGTAGGAGCCGATGATCCTTATAGGTTTATAACAATGAAGGAATTTGCAGAAGCGTTTCAGTCGTTTCACATTGGACCTATCGGCCACCATTCCACCCATCTTATAAACTACTTCAAGGTAAATGACAACCTCCTTGGCAAAGGATGTTATAAGGAGACATGATCTGAAAGTTTGACTTTAACAACAGATTATTCAAGGAATCAGCAAGATCAAAGATGGCTACAACCCAACAACATGGATGCTTGAAGTTTCAACCACCGCCTAAGAAATAGCTTTGGGGGTCGATTTCGCTGGAATACACAAAAACTCAGAACTTTACAGGTAAAAAAACAGAAGAATGAATTGAGACTTTGAAAAATGAATCTTAATTTTTAAAACATGGTTGAAACATTGCAGAAGAAACAATGAGCTTATCAAGGAGCTAAGCCAAGCAGCTCCAGGATCAGAGGATATGTATTTCCCAACATAATACTCACAATCCTTCTTGATGCAATGCATGGCTTCGCTCTAGAAGAAAGATTGGCGGTACTAGTGACATATTTATACGGCCTTGTGTTCTTTAAAATTGTTGCAAAAAAACATCATTTTTGTGAGAAAATGATGCCAAAATTAGCATTTTTTTGTTTTCGTATCATATTATTTTGCAGTCATAGTGAATTCAGGGGGTTTGCACAATCATATTATTTTCTATATGTGATATGTTCATCAATCATCAGTTTTTTCATCTCCTCACATGTTTCTGCTATTTTTATGAGTATTATCGAACATATGCAAGAATTAAGGTTCCTTAGGATCAACATGTTTGATTTTCAACTGGATAATCTGTAACATAGCTGGATAAACTAATCCATCATCCATGTAAGTATTTTTGTCTCCTAGCCTATCCTCCTGACGTTGAGGTTTATCGCATCCCCGCACCTTGCTTATGACTTCTAACATTTCATACTTCACTTGAGGTATTGCTTTCATTTATATAGGTGTGATGGCTTTCAAAGTTTTCAGCATAGCTTTTGATGCATATATTTTGTACTTGAATATAATGTACCAAAAATAGTTTCAATACATGGTTGTTGGATTGTTGTTAGATAACTGTTAGTTGGATAATCCAAGCTAAACTGAACAAATTCAAGCTAATTGTTGTTGGTTAATCTATAGCATAGATGTTAGGTATTGGAACTCTACCGTTGCTGGTTTCTTTCGGTTACGGAGCACGTGTTTGATGTACCTATTCTTTTCTTTTATTTTGCATTGTAATCGATTGTAGTTCATATACATTTGTTGTATAGGTGTCTCAGATAATCTTGGAACACAATTTTTTTATTCTCATTTCTATATGATGTAACTGATAACACTGAAAGTGTATCATTATTAGGATAGGTTTTTATATCATTTTCGCATGATTCCTACATCGATTCTTCCTTATCCGATTCTATTTTGGGCTTCACACACCCGTTTTATCGGTTTTCAGGTTTCTAGGCGACAAGGCCTAAATGAGATCAATATGAAGGATTCCTGTCGAAAACCACAAGATTTGAAGGAAAATCTACTCAGAGCCGAAACCGAGCTCCAGAACCCAAAGGAACACCCGAGCAACGAGCGGAAAAGAGGAATATCAAGATCACGAGGGTGCCCGATCGCCGGGCACATGGAGATCAGGTGATCACTACCCGATCGAGCGAATTCTGAACACCCGCTCGGGCACTTAGCCATCCATTTTGCCCCGTAAGTTTACGCGACTCGGGCCCCTCAATCACACGATCGGGTGATCACTACCCGATCGGGCGCAACGTTCAACACGGTCGGGCAAGCCTTTACCCGACCGGGCAACACCACTGCCCGAGCGGGCCGCGTAATCCGTAACAACCTAGATCTAAGTTTCAAACGAGCAAATAAAAGGAAAGGAATAGATCTAGGGCAAGGGGGGCGACGAACAGGGGAAGGAAGCACTGGAAAAACATCTAGGAAAGCTCGGGAAGCATCGGAGAAGAAGAGAAGCACCAATCCGTACACCGGTAACGCATTAGGGAAGGTCGAGGCATCGAGTTCCTTAGGGTTTTATCATGTATTGGGCTGTGTTATCTTCTGTTTTCATGTATTCCATGAGTGAGTAGAGTCCCTACTGCGGGTAGGGTTATCGGATTTGTATGTATGAACGATGATCTTCTTTAATGCTTAGTTTTATGATTTTTACCCTTGAGGTTCTATGCTTAGCAATATCAATCATATGTTCTCCTCGAAACGCAAGTGGCTCAGCTAGCCCAAAGTTCAAAGCGACATCCCGAACAACCTTCGGGGAAGCCCGATACAAACCCTCGTGAGCAGATCAACGCCATCCAATTGAGGAGTGGCAACACGGTGGGACAATCCATGCCACCCACGGTTGCAAGAGAAGAGCAACCTAACACTCTAGGCGTGGAAGAGAGGAGGACCGGGGAAGAGGAGAGGGAGTTACCTTATGTAGCAGCTCCCCCAAGGGTACCGCCGTTGCCCTTTCCGCAGCGTCAAATTCAAAGGAGACAAAGTGATGAAGCCCAATTTTCTCAATTCGTGGAACTCCTACAGAAGCTGCAAGTTACCATCCCTTTCTACGACGCACTCACGTGGTCTAAAGACATCTTTATTAATGTCTAATGCCCTTACTACCATAGGGGTACTTAAAGGGTGCGCTTTATCCATGTAAAACCTTTTAAGTACTTTTTCTATATAAGATGATTGATGCAAAAATATTCCATCTTCCAGATGCTCTTCTTAAAGACATCATTACGAGGAAAAGGACCGTAGACAACGAGATGGTAATGGTCACAAACTCTCTCATGCAACCACCGACCATGGCTAAGAAGATGCCCGATCCAGGTAACTTCGTTATCCCTTGCAAAATCTATGACTACGAGATTGAGCATGCGCTAATAGACATTGGAGCGAGTGTGAGCTTGCTACCATTATCCCTTGTTGAAAAGCTTAATCGAGTAGGAGATATTCAGCCTACACGCATGTTGATCACCCTAGCTGACCAGTCCGTGGGGAATCCGGAAGGCATATTGATGAACGTGGCAGTGCAAGTTGGGAAGTTTTGGTTCCCCGCGGATTTCGTCGTTGTAGATATGGAGATCAACCCGAGAATCCCCATTATCCTAGGGAGACCGTTCCTCAATACGGCAAACATGGTGATGTACTGTGCTGAAGACAGGTTGGTGATGAAGTTTGGGGATGAATCCATCGAGTTCAAACTCGATGAAGCGTTGAAGAAGCCATACATGCCCGAACCCGTGATGCATATCGACACGGTGGACGAGCTAGTGGAGGAAATTGCACACGAATATCGGACCACCCATCCCATGGAATTAGCACTTTCAGCTTGTATTGGGAATACAATTCAGTCATCTCAAAACGAAGAAGAATGCAATGATCTAAAGGAGGAGTTGATTGAAAACCCGAGCAGGCAAGGCACACTACCCGATCGGGCAGAGCTCACATGGAAGAACCCGCACGGGCAAGATCGTGACCCGACTCATGCAGTACCGACGGGGGTAAATGCCTCAATTAATAACCCGAGCGGGTTGGTTAAAGAGCCCGATCGGGCGCATCAACTGGAAAGGGACCCGTTCGGGCGTTCTGATAGCCCGAGTCGGGTGAGACCTACGGGGGTACATGACACCCTTAATAACCCGATCGGGTCGACTGATGAACCCGACCGGGCAATCCCTCTTCCACCGTATTCCACACCTCCCATGCCCCACGTCGCGCATTTCCGCACGGATCCTGATTGGAGTGTCGAGAAGGCACCCAAGGTTGAGCTCAAGCCCCTTCCGCAGGGGCTCAGGTATGAATTCCCTGGTGATAATTCTACATACCCCGTAATTATCAATGATGCGCTTGATAGGTCACAAGTGGACAAGCTCCTCTGCGCCCCCAAGAGATATCGAGCCGCCATCGGATACACATTGGAAGATATCAGGGGTATTGATCCTCAGATTTGCACACACCGAATTCACCTAGAAGATGAGTCGAAGTCATCCATAGAGTGCCAACGTCGACTCAACCCTAATATGGCCGAGGTCGTCAAGAAAGAAGTGCTGAAGCTTCTAGACGCGGGTATCATATACCCCATTTCCGACAGCACTTGGGTCAGCCCGGTACAAGTGGTACCGAAGAAGGGAGGCATTACCGTTGTCCCGAACCAAAACAACGAACTCATTCCCACGCGGACGGTCACGGGATGACGGATGTGCATAGATTATCGAAAGCTAAACAAGCATACCAGGAAAGATCACTTCCCTTTGCCGTTTATAGATCAAATGCTTGAGAGGTTAGCTCTTCACTCCTATTTTTGTTTTCTTGATGGCTATTCAGGATTCTTCCAAATACCGATCCACCCAAATGACCAAGAGAAGACGACCTTCACTTGCCCACATGGGACGTTCGCTTACCGCCGGATGCCGTTCGGCCTATGCAATGCACCGTAAACTTTGTCGATTCTAGGACCAGCATGGGTTAGATCTAGGTCTGGATAGGAAGAATTAGGTGAAATTCCAGTCGATTTTGTCAATTTCGCGTACTGCAGATCGCGAAATCGCGACCACCACCCGATCGGGCATAGCTAGCACCCCGATCGGGCTGAGCATACATGTACCCGCTCGGGCGACCTTCTCGCCCGAGTCGGGCAAGTTCACGGGGTAATTCGGCTTTGATTCACCCGATCGGGCACATGTTGTTACCCGATCGGGCACTCTGCAATCCGGTTTACGTATTGATTTTATCCTTTATTTGTTTTTGCAGATGGCCCCTAAGACTTCCCAGAGCGCTAAGAAACGTCGATCCGACGCCCACGACCCAGAACACGGATGGCCCGTGAGATCCGACATGATCACGGAATTAACGCCATACACTCCGATCACCGAATCGCACCAAAAGTACAAGTACAACCTCGCATCTTTCCACCCCCGCCAAAAGACGAAATTCGCTGAGCTGCAGTCGAGGATCTACACATCCCGTTTCCTATCATCCGAGGCGCTGAATGCCCTGGGCATCACGGAACATATAGACACCATCTTCAACACCTTAGGATGGACGGGATTGAGAACGGCGAAGGAGCACACTTACCGCAGGCTCACAGCAGAATTCTTCGCCTCGTTCACTGCCTTCTTCGCTGAATCCGAGGACAGAGAGAAGACGTTCATGGAATTCCGCCTGCTGGGGCAGAATTACCGGATTACAGCGAGGCAGTTTGCCTCGATACTCGGGGTTCCGCACGGCACTTATGTGAGATTACCCGACATCAACCGGAACCGCCAAGGGGAGTTTTGGTCGCAGATAGCGCTTGGTGAGTTTTCGACGAGGTCGAAGGCGAGTCATATTCGCCACCCAGCCCTCAGGTATTTTCATTACTTCCTAGTCTCATCGGTCTTAGGAAAAGGAGCACAGGGCGGTGTTAACCACACCGAACTAGGCTACCTGAGGCGGG
The DNA here is from genome assembly GCA_036759665.1 of Gynandropsis gynandra. Taxonomy (NCBI): domain Eukaryota; kingdom Viridiplantae; phylum Streptophyta; class Magnoliopsida; order Brassicales; family Cleomaceae; genus Gynandropsis; species Gynandropsis gynandra. Next base: position 27,038,688 of record CM071865.1, read on the forward strand.
TAGTACAGACGGAGGTAGCGGATGATGACGTGGATATGTTGTCCGTCGACCTAGCATCGTTAGTCATAGGACACTTTTTAGACATATCCACCGAGGCGGCTTGTACGGAGACGAAGATCATGTGCGGTGGTATAGTCACCATGATAGCTCGTAGGGTCGGGATCAACCTTGGGATCCTGACCGACGATAGGATTAATGAGGAGCCAGTGTTGAACCTCCAGCACTTGCGAAACCGACGAGCGGTCACGTTAGAGAGGTACAACGTAATCTGGTGTTACAAGGATGAGCACGGTAGGAGCTTAGAGGTAGACATCGCTGAGATAGTAGTACCCGGTTTAGACGAGGAGGGATCTCGATTTAGGATTGACCCGAACTTCGGGCACATCGGCCCGAGAGTAGCTGAGATGGATCCACCTCCCGCAGCCGCATCTAGACCGTCTTCCTCGAGGCGAGGCAGGCGACGCGCCACACACTCGCGCGCGCGTCCTGAATACCCCCACAGCAGATCCGACTTTCCTTCCATGGAAGGAGTCTCCGACGCCCTCAGGTACGTAGCGGAGGAGACTAGGTACCAGTCTTTTATGGCTGAGCAGAGGTACGATTTGGAGGCTGCGAGGTATGCGGAGCAGCAGCAGTTTCACGAGCAGTCGATACAGCATACCTATTACCTCACCGAGTCAGTCCGGCGGTTTCAGCAGCTGAGCATGACGCATTATCAGGAGCCTTACATCCCGATTCCGCAGGACTACCACTCCGGAGCCATCCCCTACCATCCTCATATCCCGTACGAGCTACAGGGATTCTACTTCCCACCTGGGGAAGGAGCCACGGGAGACCCAGCAGACATACCGAGTACCCGCGATGGAGCGGACGAGGATTAGACTTCTCTTTCCTTCTTTTTCCTATTTCATTTTCTTTTTATTTTTCTTTTATGGACCATTTTTATCTTTTATTGTTTTTAGATAGCTTTTGTGTATGCTCTTTTCAGACTTATTAGTACTCTTTGTTCTACTCTTCTGTATTGCGTGTCGTATCACAGGTCTTTCACGTTACCAATGCATTAGAGCGCAAGAGTCACTACATCCGAGCATATCACGATCCGAGAAAGACATACGCACACACCAGGTGTATTCGCTACCACTTTTACGATTTCTCGATCTTTTTACATGTAGAGGTCCCTTTTAGGTCTAGAACACCGGGACTGTGTTCCGTTCAGGTCTGGGGGGGTTTTTCTTACATTCATTGATATTCGGATGCACATTTAGAGCGGCATGATTAGATTAGGATTAGGATTTAGAAATAAAATGGATCTAGCGAAAATTTTTTCGAATTTAGTCATATTTTTGCTACTTTGTTGAATCGTGGATAATAGTTTAGGTTTGCTTAGAAGCCCTTTTAGATACCGTTTAGTCGAGTAGTTATGTTTGAAACCCTATGTCTAGTTGAATTCACCCTTTAGATCTCGATACCAAGTAGACATATCTCCGTAGATACCATTTAGCTATGCTTCATTGATATATTTTAGCGTTCTAGAGTTAGACTACACGCTTATACTCCGCTGTCATCTAGGATAAGTTTTACGCTTTTCCGAGTTAAGAATGACATGAGTACATCGACATTACATTCGGTGGGTCTAAGTGGTGGGTAGAGAAGCTATTCTACGTCCTAAGGGTTAGAGTGTTGCGTAATCAAGAAAAAGAAAAGAAAAGAAAAGAATAAAAAGTCAAAACGCAACTCTTCACTCCTCTAAGGTCGCGCAACCTTATGAGTGTGCCATAGGCAGCCTGGGTCTAAGTAGAAAGCTACCCTCTTCGACTTCGACGTCCTAGCAACAAAGCGTGTATCTAAGCACTGAGAAAAGAAAAAAAAATTTGAATAAGAACGAGAAAAGAAAACTCAAATGATATCAAGAGCTTAGAAAAATCGGTATGGAGATTGCTTGGACGTTATCTAGGGTAGTGAAGTAGACTTAGATTTTAGGAAAGATTTCATGGCTCAGCACTTTCGGTAGATATAGGGCTATACTCGGTACGCTTAGGCTTTTATCCACGTGACGCGCTGAAATGCAAAAGTGGCTAATACTTCGAAAATTTTGAGCTAGTATCCATCGTTATTAGATTCTTCTAAGGCTAGACTCTAGTTTTGTTTGAGGACAAACAAAGGTTTAGGTCTGGGGGAGTTTGATAACACTGAAAGTGTATCATTATTAGGATAGGTTTTTACATCATTTTCGCATATTCCTTACATCGTCTACATACTATTCCGATACTATTTTGAGCTTCACACACCCGTTTTATTGGTTTTCAGGTTTCTAGGCGACAAGGCCTAAATGAGATCAAAATGAAGGATTCCTGTTAAAAACCACAAGATTTGAAGGAAAATCTACTCAGAGCCGAGACCGAGCTCCAGAACCCAAAGGAACACCCGAGCAACGAGCGGAAAAGAGGAATATCAAGATCACAAGGGTGCCCGACCGGGCACTATACTCCACCCGCTCGGGTAAAGTCTACGGGGTTTGTCCATGCAAGAATACACGACCGGGCACATGAACAAGGAGATCGGGTGATCACCACCCGATCGGGCGTGTTCTGGATACCCGCTCGGGCAATCAGCCTTCTATTCTGCCCCGAAAGTCTACGCGACTCGGGCCCCTCAACCACACGATCGGGTGCCCACTATCAAACGAGCAAATAAAAGGGAGAGAATGGATCTAGGGCAAAGGGGGCGACGAACAGGGGAAGAAAGCACTGGAAAAACATCTGGGAAAGCTCGGTAAGCATCGGAGAAGAAGAGAAGCACCGATCCGTACACCGGTAACGTATTAGGGAAGGTCGAGGCATCGAGTTCCTTACGGTTTTATCATGTATTAGGCTGTGTTATCTTCTGTTTTCATGTATTCCATGAGTGAGTCGAGTCCCTACTGCGGGTAGGATTATCGAATTTGTATGTATGAACGATGATCTTCTTTAATGCTTAGTTTTATGATTTTTACTCTTGATTTACGGTTCTATGCTTAGCAATATCAATCATATGTTAGTGCTGACCGCTCAACAACAATGGATATCGAACCTTGCTGGAAGGTTAAGGAACGAATCCGGTCCGCTAAGTAGTAGATTAAGCCTTGGCTAATGAGAATCTGACCGGTCGGTTAGCCAACTTAGGGATAGTGATTGCGGTCTTAATGCTGCCATGGTGCGTGTTAATCGGCTGTCGGAAGGCAGGGTTGCATGTATCCATGGTTAGGAGGTTTAGGCTCGGAAGAATCACTCCTCAACCGTAGAGCATGAATTTCCCGTTGTCAAGAGTAGGTTGTAGATCTATGATCTTTAGTCGTTCATGTATGCAATATCCGGTATCCCGTACACCCGTAGTACTCATCATATCTAGTTCATCTTTACCCTCGTTCCGTTGTGTCTCCATTGATAGATTTAGGACCATTAGAACCATATCCCCTCCTATCACCTTTCTTCCTAGTTTAGTTTTGTTCTTAGTTTAGTTGTATTAGTCCTTGAGATCGACCCTTGTACTACAAGATCCGTATACTTGCGGTGAAGTGGACTAGGTTATTTATAACTCGCGTTTCCACACGTCAGTAACCAAATATATCTTACCAACGAACATGCCGTGTGCACACCTCCAAATTGCAAAAGTATAGCCAACAAAATATTTCAATTGCATAGTTGTTCCATCAATGTCTACAACGATCTCTCATGTCCTATACACACTTTTCAAATCTGAAATACACTTTCCTCTTGCTGCAAACTCTACCCGTTGCATCTATGGAAAGAACCTCTACCTGTGTCGAACAATATATACAAGATGAACTTGTACCGTCAACTACGCCACCAAGCTACAAAATATCAAATTATCGACTTATGAAAGTTTAGCAACCATTAGCAACTCACCAAAAATAACTTCGAGACAATAGGCTCGCCACAATCTACTACTTGCCCCCCTACAATTTCAATAGGTCATGCAATTTCAAGTATCTAATAATGTTTCTAGAACATTTCCAACATTAACATGAATCTGGTTTCTAGGTTCCATCGAAGCTTGCCAACAGCACGTACCGAAGATACAACCAATATATAAGGGAAGAAGACATATTTATCCTAAAAAAAATTTGACAATACTACCAAATGTTGGTAACTACAAGTTAACCAATAATAGTATGTGCATATCTTTTAAAGAGGATACGGTTGTTGAGAAAATGACAGACCGAAGTCATACAATTCCGAAATACAAATTCAAGATGCATTCATATCGAAAATTGGTTGGATTGGTTGGACACAAAGAATTTGTATCGGGAAGAATGATCATCTCGTTTTCATACGTATTTCTTGCACGATTTATGAGACGTTTTTGATATATATGTGATGTTTTACGTATGATTCTGTTTCTTTTTTACTTGTTTTCGTGTTTTCATGTTCTTACAGGTCTTTACGCGTATTTGGATCATTTTGGAGCTAAAAGGAACATGCACGGAGCTAAGGAGCAACCTCGGGGATCATCACGGGACAAACGGGACGAGATTGAGCATGGAAAGCCTCCACCCGGTCGGGCACAACTCTTGCACGACCGGGCAAAACTTACGGCCAATTGTGTGCACATTTATGCACGGCTTGGGCAAGAATACCCGACCATTTGCCTTGTGCCCGAGCGGGCACACATACCATGCCCGATCGGGCATGTATTGCAGACCACAGTCCGCGCATTCCACCCTAGTAGCACCCGAGCGGGCACACTCAATGCCCGAGCGGGTCGCGACCCGAGAAAACAGCAAACTTAAGTTAATTTAACTTAAAACATAAGGGAACTCGTGGGGGCAATTAAGGCAACAATTGGACCGACTTAGAAGGCTTAAAAGGAGGCAAAAGACGTCATTGAAGCAGATATACATTGGAGATTAGTTCAGTAGAAGATTAAGGAGATTCTTGCGAGGAGACAAGCGAGGAGCATTGGAGATCGAGCACCACCACTTCGGTTTTGTTTGGTTTTCATGTTCCTTAGACTTTCTACTTTGTTTATGTTTGTTTACAGACGCATGAGCGAGTAGTTTGTTTGTTCTAGGAGAAGGGATTAGCCCTTGGCTATCCCGGAACCACTTTTGATCTATTTTGAATGCATCTTCCCGTTTTAGTTCATCTATTCTCTATCTGAGCGCTTAATTTACTTGTGTTTACAAAGGCCACGTAGATGCATGTGTTAGGGATTAGGAGAAGGACCGAAAGGAGAATTCTAGTCCTAGAAGATCAGGTTTAGAACAACCGAGGTTAGGCCACGAAAGTAGGGTAACAACGGTTGAGGGTGAACGGGCGAATCATAGAGCTTAAAAAATTAGGTCATGGTGTCCGCCACGAAAGTAGGGGGCAGCTTGTCTAGATCACGTGTCTATGCCTTGAGAGAGGGTAGATATCATGTTAGGATCGTCCGCCTTAGATAGCTTTAACTGGGATTGCATGATAGATAGGTTGATCGTTGGTTTCGGTAGTCTTGTGGTGAAACCGGTTTCCTAGGACGTTTGTCTCATCGTTAGAATCCAAGTAGTTTAGTTTATTTACATTTAGTATTTCATTCCTCATCACCATTCTTTCGTTAGCAAGTTTGATTCGTAGTTCGGGTTTAGGTAGTGTTGCGTAGTCTCTGTGGGATCGACACCTAAAATACTACACACGTGACGTGCACTTGCGGGTAGTTTAGGTTATTTTATTTAACTCTGATAACACATCAAGTTTTTGGCGCCGTTGTCGGGGACTATTGTCAACGCGTCTTAGATTCGAACCTAGAGTCTTTTTTGCTTTGTTTTTTGCTTTTATTTTTGTTTTCTTATCTTTCGTTCCTTCTACGTAAATTGTTCTTTGTTTGTCCTTTGCAGAACATTCACGTCGACAAAAGATGGATAATGAGAACGGCAATGGACAGATGCAATTACAGGCTCTTCCACCACGTCGTCTAAGGGATTACGTGGTGCCGAACATGAACAACGTGCAAACAGCCATAAGGATGCCTGCTGTTGCAAGAGAGCAGTTTGAGATTAAGCCAGCGATGATCAACATGCTTTATCAGAAGCAATTCATGGGTGGAAACCATGAGGATCCCCATCATCACCTCAGAGACTTCCTCGAACTTTCAGGTACATTCAAAATTCATGGAGTCTCTGAGGATGCAATCTTGCTGCGTCTTTTCCCTTTTTCAATTGGGGGAAAAGCGAAAGCTTGGCTGCAATCACTCCCCGCGGGATCTATCACCACATGGGATCAGCTCTGCACA
>CM071865.1:27068711-27083446 GCA_036759665.1 Gynandropsis gynandra
TGAAATATTAATCCTAAAATTCTAATAATTATTTCTTGAAATTAAAAATAAAATTATATATTTTTTAAACTAAAATTTTGAAGATTAATTTTCTTTAAAACGACAAATATATTATGTAATTTGTTGAAGATATGAAACATTATAACCATACAGTCACAAAATACTATTAACAAAAGTCTAATCTCATAAATTTATTAAAAAAATAACATATTCACAATTCTAAAATTATTATCAAAAGTCTAATCTCATAAATTTATTAAAAAAATAACATATTCACAATTCTAAAATTATTATCAAATCTCATAAATTTTATAAAAAAAATAATATATCTATTATTCTAAAATCATTATCTAACCAAAATTCATATATAAATAAAAGGAAAAGGGGTAAATTATCTAACCAAAATTCATATATAAATAATGATTGTATCTATGAATTATTATCAAATCAGGAAATATATGAGTTAGATATAGATAAAAGGGGTATATATGAGTTAGATATAGATAAAAGGGGTATATATAAATAAAAGGGATATATGAGTTAGATATAGATAAAATCATTATTTATATATGAATTTTGGTTAGATAATTCATATATACCCCTTTATATATGAATTTCGGTTAGATAATGATTTTAGAATAATAGATATATTATTTTTTATAAAATTTATGAGAATTGATAATAATTTTAGAATTGTGAATATATTATTTTTTAATAAATTTATGAGATTAGACTTTTGTTAATAGTATTTTGTGACTGTATGGTTATAATGTTTCATATGTTTAATAAATTACATGATATATTTGTTGTTTTCAAGAAAATTAATCTTCAAAATTTTAGTTTAAAAAATATATAGTTTTATTTTTAATTTCAAAAAATAGTTATTAGAATTTTAGGATTAATATTTCAATTTTTTTCATTTTCTTTTTTATTTTATGAGTTATTAGGGTTTTTATTTTATGAGTTATTAGGGTTTAAAAAATATTTTAGGGTTTTTTTATGAGTTAAAAGTGCATAGTTTTTTTTATTAAAAGTTATTTTTTAAGATTTTTTTATGAATTAAAAATGTAGGTCTTTTTTTATTAAAAATTATTTTTAAAAGATTTTTTTATGAATTAAAAATATAGATTTTTTTTATTAAAAATTATTTTTGAAGGTTTTTTTAGTTTACCCTTAAAAATAAGCCGGCAGGAAATGTACGCACTGTGACTAGTGCAAAAGGAGGACGTTTCTATCAGTGATCTGTGTTCCGTTGGGCTATGAATGGTAGCCAGAAACTATTTTCAACGGGGAATATTTCAGCATTTAAAGTTATTCCCTAATTGTTTTCCTCTTCTTTTTTGCTTCTGTGTCGACTAACTCTTCCTCCTGTATATTGCCAGAGAAGCAGAAAGAATTCTAGAATAATGCTAAATATGTGAGCAAGTTTAAGAAGTCACTCAAGCAGCAGAATCATCAAAATCACCCTCTAGTTGAAGAGTCTTTGAAGTATGTCTGGGTTAACCTAACCCCCTAATCCCTTGTCCTATTTTTTTTTTGTTTGGCTTTCTTTATGAGGGTTTTCACAATGTCGTTGCAGCCACTCTGTCAGAGTTTGCTGGTGACCTTTCAAGGATGCCTATGGAATTGGATTTCTTGCTTCATTGCTTATGCCTACAGTCTCACTGTTGGTTTTGTAGTCCTCAACTAAGTTGTTTCACCCGCACAATAGATCCATGAAATGTGATGTTAGTTCTCCAACGTTTAGTTACTTTGCTGTGAGGCTTAGGCTACCTTTTCCGGACAGCTGTTTGTTTTTATAGTCCTTGAATAGGTTGTGTCTTCGCAGAACGAGAACAATGAAATTGCTTCCATTTCTGCACGAGTGGGCCTTGACTGTTGATAGGTGTGCGTTATTTACTTAGACAACAAGTAACACCTTCGGCTGAACTTGTCTTCAGCATCCAAATGGTCATAGATCTCATGCGACCTCTGCTTATAAACCGCATGTAGTGTAGGATTGTGTATGTATTGTTGTGTGTAATCATGCATCTGGACTTAAATATGTTCCGTGGATAAGTAGATCGAGTTAGCACAATTGCACTGAAATTTAAGGATAAGCGCTTTCATTTGCAGGTGTAGAGTCATCTATGCTTGCGTAAGCAGATATGGGCTTTTACCTTCTTAAACAAGGGTACATGAATGCTTCTAAAGATGCTGATTTTTGCTAACCACGGAGGATTCCGTATCGACATGGCCGTACTGATACGTATAAATTGTAATGTTTGTCACAGGACAACAGTGAAGCTGGGGATAGTATGGAGGTAGAGGATGAACAGAAGAGGAAATCGAAACAGAAGGTAAGTTTGTGATAAGTCCATGGCAATATATGTCAGGAAGAGAGGGAATCAGCTACTGCAACAGGGAAATATTGAAACAGAAGCAGCAGGGGAATAGAGAAGAAGTAATAAAGGACTGCGTGTGGTTTTTCGGAGGCTGAAACGGTACGTGGTTTATTTTGTTATAGTGTCATTGTTGTTTTTTCAATTGCAGGACTGTAAGCTTTGTGCAGGTAGGAGTTGTCTATCTGTAATGAAGTATAAACAGAGGGGAAGGGGTGGTTATTTTGGTATCACTGGACAGTTATTTTGTATTGAGGAAGAGTGTTTGAAATGGCTCACTCTCTAATCAAAAGCATCACATACCTGTGATTTTCCTTTGATTTTCAATAAAATATGGTCAGTTCCTCTACTGATTCGTATCAAATTGGTATCAGAGCTTCGTAATCAAAAGCATCACAAACCTGTGATTTTTCCTTTGATTTTCAATAAAATACGGTCAGTTCCTCTACTGATTCGTATCAAATTGGTATCAGAGCTTCGATTATACAGGGATGACGAGAAATTCGGCGCAACTTGGAGATGCGGTGGAGGCGATTAACGAGAGATTGTCGGAGCAGCACGGATTCAATGAGATTCAGAGTAAGGAGATGAGTATGTTGAAGAACACGATGGATGAATTGCGGAAATCTGTGAAGGAATTGGTGAAGGTCATCAGAAAGTTACCTGAGCGCGATAGCCAGCAAAATCCGGCCGATTCTCGCCGGCAACCAGAGGTAATTGTTTCGCATGATGTCGCACAGTCTGGGAATGAAAAGCACACAGAATTCCGACATTTACAGAGTATGGAAACATACTGTAAGAAGCTGGAAATGCTGGTATTTGACGGAAATGAGATTCTCGATTGGATTTCTAGAGCAGAACGGTATTTTGAAGTAGGGAATTATTCCAAAGAAGAGAAACTGATGTTAGCTACCATGAGCTTAGAAGGAGTTGGTTTACGATGGTACAATTGGAAGAAAACTCGAAAAATTTTTACAGAATGGGACTTCAAGTTCTGCATATTCAATCAGTTTGGAGGATTTAAAATCGGTTCAGCTAGCGATCGGTTGTTCATTCTTACACAGACAGCTTCGGTATACGAATATCTGCAAGAATTTGAGGACCTAGTTTCCCAGATTCCTCGTTTACCAGAAAATGTTCTTATAAGTGCGTTCAAGACCGGATTGAAATTCCAAATTAAGAAGGTGTTGCAAGTTCTTAATCCGCAAGGGCTGGAAGAAATTATTGATACAACTCTACGTTTGGATGATTACGAGACGGAATCGATGATTCTGGTTCCATCGGAGAGTGATGCGAAACCAGCAAGCTCCCTGAAGCACAGTTCGTTTCAGAGTGCTAGAGGTTTGGGAAGTCAACTGGGCAGTAGAATGAAATTGTCGGGACAAACAACAGTGAATAATGCTACAGCAAAATCGAATGTTCAAAATTCGATGACTCGGGAAACAAATCAGGAAGGAAGGGGAACCAGTCGCAGACCTACTTTTCGAAGGTTGTCGGAATCGGAGACGGAGGAAATACGTAAAAAGGGACTTTGTTTTCGTTGTGATGAACGGTATTTTCATGGTCATAAGTGCAAGCAGCGAGAATTACAAGTAATTTTGTTAAATGAGGATGAGGAAAATTCGGAAGAGTTGGAAGAGAGTTTGACGGATAACACCGTAAATGAAGTGGAAGAAAATACGGAACTAGCGGAGCTGTCTTTGAACTCGGCTGTGGGGATATCTACGCCTTCGACATTGAAATTACGGGGGCAGTTGGGCAGCCAAGAGATAGTGGTCATGATAGACAGTGGCGCTACTCACAATTTCATAGCGAGGAATGTGGTTGAGAAGCTGGGTTTAATGCCGAAAAGTACTCGAGAGTATGGCGTATCTTTGGGAACGGGAATGAAAGTTAAATCCATGGGAATTTGTAAGGAAGTGAAGGTGGATGTGCAGAGAACGATTATATCTTGTGATTGTTTACCCCTACGTTTGGGCAGTGCCGATCTTATTCTTGGAGTACAGTGGCTTCAGTCTCTCGGACAGATTCGGTTAGACTTTAACAAGCTAGAGATGTCTTACCATCTCGACGGGGTTGAAGTTACGTTACGGGGTGATCCAACCCTTCAAAACACGCTGGTTTCTTTTAAAAGTCTAATCAAATCAATTGACAAGGAGGAACAAGGATTTTTGGTGGAGTTATTCAATATACAAGCTACAAGGAACACTGTGAATGTTCTTCCTGCAGCAATTGATAACATTTTGAATAAATTCATAGATGTGTTCGCAGAGCCGAGTGGATTATCGCCACCGAGAGGGCATGAACATCGGATTCCATTGAAAAAGGGAGCTGGACCAGTTAGCGTGCGACCGTACCGGTATCCTCACGCTCATAAAGAGGAGATCGAGAAGCTGGTTAAAGAGATGTTAGCTGCGGGTATAATTCAACCCAGCCACAGTCCTTTCTCTAGTCCCGTCTTACTTGTGAAGAAGAAGGACGGCAGTTGGAGATTTTGTGTCGATTATAGAGGCTTAAATCAAGTCATGGTTCCAGATAAGTTTCTCATTCCTATGATCGACCAATTATTAGACGAGTTACATGGTGCGCAATGGTTTTCCAAATTGGATTTGAGGGCCGGATATCATCAAATTTTGACGAATAAAGAGGATGTGTCAAAAACTACATTTAGAACTCACGATGGTCATTACGAGTTCTTAGTAATGCCATTTGGATTAACTAACGTTCCTGCAACTTTTCAGGCGTTAATGAATGACATTTTTCGTTCATTCCTCAGGAAATTCGTGCTGGGATTTTTTGATGACATTCTCATCTACAGCAAGAACCTACAGGAACACAAACAACATCTACAACAAGTGCTAGCGATGTTGCAGAAAAATCAGCTCTTCGCCAACAGAAAGAAATGTAATTTTTGTTCCACCACTGTTGAATATTTGGGCCATCTTATATCTAAAGATGGAGTAGCCACTGATCCGACGAAGACCGAGGCTATGAGGACGTGGCCTTCACCCAGAACTCTCAGAGAACTCCGCGGATTTGTGGCCTTCACCCCAAACTCTCAGAGAACTCCGAGGATTTCTGGGTTTGACGGGGTACTATCGCAGGTTTGTTAGAAATTATGGAATCATTGCTAAACCTTTGACAGATTTATTGAAGAAGGATGCTTTTTGTTGGTCCGAAGATGCTGAGAGAGCCTTCCGAGTTTTAAAGGAAGCTATGATTACAGCCCCTGTATTTATTCTGCCAGATTTTCAGGATGTTTTCACGGTCGAAACTGATGCATCAGGGCAAGGATTAGAGGCTGTATTAATGCAAAAAGGACGTCCAATTGCTTATTTCAGTCGGGGAATGTCAGATCGAGAGAAGTTAAAACCCGTGTATGAGCGAGAGCTGATGGCGATAGTGTTGGCTATACAGAAATGGCGACATTATCTGTTGGGTCGAAGATTTATTGTATGTACTGATCAGCGAAGTTTGAAGTACTTGCTGGAACAAAAGGAGGTGAATATGGAATATCAACGGTGGCTGATGAAATTGTTGGGGTTTTCTTTTGATATCATATATAAACCGGGTCGAGAAAACAAAGTAGCATATGGTTTATCGCGTATACTGTGTGAATTATCGGTTCCGAGTAGTCTGGAATTACAGGATTTACAAGAAGATATACGACTTCACCCGGTTTACGGAAAAATTTGGGAGGATATGGTTGAACAGCAAGTGATGCACGAAGGGTACACCATTACTGAACCTTTTCTGTTATACAAATGCAGAATTGTGATACCAGAGGATTCGAAGTACATTCAGATGATATTGAAGGAGTTTCATGACAGTTTGGTTGGAGGACATTCGGGTGTGCTGAAAACGATGAAGCGTATTCAAGAATTGTTCTATTGGAAGGGGATGCGACGACAAATTCAACAGTTTGTCGCGCAATGTCCTGTTTGTCAGGTACAAAAATATTCCACCTTGTCGCCGGCAGGATTGCTGCAGCCACTGCCGATTCCTCAAAATATTTGGGAGGATATTTCGATGGATTTTATCAAAGGCCATCCGAAATCTTCAGGATTTAATGTCATAATGGTTGTCGTTGATCGACTTAGAAAATACAACCATTTCCTTCGATTGAAGCATCCTTTCATGGCTGAGGAAGTTGCGAAATTATTTGTCAAGGAAATTGTCATACTTCACGGATTTCCTAAGTCAATTGTCTCGGACAGGGATAAGATTTTTCAGAGTAAGTTTTGGAAGGAGCTGTTTCGTTTGTCAGGAACGAAGTTGCGTTTTAGTACAGCGTTTCATCCTCAGTCCGATGGCCAAACTGAGGTCGTTAATCGCTGCCTCGAAACGTATTTACGTTGCTTTGCTGGTTCGCATCCTCGAAAATGGGAAAGTTTTCTATCTTGGGCAGAATATTGGTTTAATACGACCTATCACACTTCATTGCAGACAACTCCTTTTCGAGTTGTTTATGGTCGAGATCCTCCGAAGTTGATCCCATATGAACAAGGTTCCACGATGAATTTTGTGTTGGAGCAGTCTCTTAAGGAACGGGATTTAATGTTGGCACAAATTAAGAGGCACTTACAACAAGCTCAACACCGAATGAAATCAATGGCGGATTCATCCAGGTGGGAGTTGTCATTTGAGGTTGGGGACATGGTGTACCTCAAATTGAGACCGTACCGACAGCAGAGTCTTTCTCGTCGTACGTTTCAGAAACTTGCCGCACGTTTTTACGGACCATTTCGCATTCAGGCTCGGGTCGGGGAGGTAGCTTATCAATTGGAACTTCCTATTGGCTGCAAAATCCATCCGGTCTTTCATATATCACAATTAAAGAAGGCGATAGGAACATCAGTTGAGGTACAACCTTTGCCCGACAACATATCCAGTGATCTTGTGTTCGTGTTGGAGCCGGAATCGTTGTGCGATGACAGGTACAATGCGGATGGTTATTTGGAAGTTTTAATTCGTTGGAAAAATCAACCCGAACATGAAGCGAGTTGGGTGATAGCAAAGGAGTCCGTGCGAGATTTTCCGACTTTTAAGCTTGAGGACAAGCTTCGAGTTAAAGAAGAGGGTATTGATAAGCCCATGGCAATATATGTCAGGAAGAGAAGGAATCAGCTACTGCAACAGGGAAATATTGAAACAAAAGTAGCAGGGGAATAGAGAAGAAGCAATAACGGACTGCGTGTGGTTTTTCGGAGGCTGAATCGGTACGTGATTTATTTTGTTATAGTGTCATTGTTGTTTTTTCAATTGCAGGACTGTAAACTTTGTGCAGGTAGGAGTTGTCTATCTGTAATGAAGTATAAATAGAGGGGAAGGGGTGGTTATTTTGGTATCATTGGACATTATTTTGTATTGGGGAAGAGTGTTTGAAGTGGCTCACTCTCTAATCAAAAGTTTCAATAAAATACGGTCAGTTCTTCTACTTCGTATCAGTTTGCAGGAGTTGTACAACAAGAAACATGAAGATTTAGAGAAGGGGAGAGTGGAGAGAGAAGCGATGATACAAGCAAAGCAAGAAGCGAGAGGAAAGGCTGAAGCATGGAGAAGATGCTAAATAAGACTCGACATGGTCAGCCTGTCATGAAATACAGGATAGAACATCTTCTTGAATCAATCATGAGCTCTTCTCAAAACCAGGGAAACTGAAACAGACCCAAACATGATCTGGTAACTATTTTCGAGTCACTCTCAAGATGTTCTTTTATGAAATTGTATACCTTAAAAGATCTGATTTTAGTGAAAACACGAATTACAAATCTGAAGGATACATGCAGTTTTTCTCAAGGTCGGGAAATTTAACAAATCTATTTTATAAATAAAGGGTTGAATAACTGAAAAATGGTTTTTAATAAGTATTGACAGAGGCATGGACCTTTCAGCCATTCCTCTACCAAGTTGAAACAGCAAAAAGACTCAAAGTATATAATAAAGTATCAGCTGTGTTTATGCAGCAAATTGGATCTCTGGATTATTCTTCATTGTCCACACAAATTCAGGTGTGTCCTCTCTCGGTCCTGCTACAGTTCGGTATACATAGAGCCTCTCCACTGAGTGGCTCTCTGGCCTCGACTCTGGGGACCCACTTTCGCCAATGACTTCTACATTGAGCTTTGGCATCTTTTGGCTTAGAATCTTGCATGCGGCGAAACTTACAGGACAAGATGACATCCAAAGGGATCGCATTGTCTCCAGTTTTGCTGCATTTGCCAAGAGTGCCTTGTCCCCGAAAGGAGAGTCTCTTATCTCGAGTTTTCTTAAACTCTCACAGCCTGACAACAAGTGATGAAGCCCCAGATGACTGTCCCCAGAGAATGCTATTGATAGCATTTTGAGCTTTTTGGCGTGCTGTCCAATATACTCGAAGGCCTTGTCTGTTAACAGGCCAGAGACAGAGAGTCGGTGAAGATCTCTGCAGTTTTCCACTATGGCTCCGAATCCCTCATCAAGCGGCTCAAGCGTTTGGTAATCTGGAGCAAAAGGCTCCATTATGCAGAGACGGAAACATCTCAGATTTGGACGGTTTCTTGCGATGGTCACCATGGCTGAGTTGCTAAATTGGCGACAGAAGTAGAGAACAGATTCAAGATGTGGACATTCCTCAGAGACAGAGACAAGGCCTTGTTCCGTCAGGTTCACATCTACTTCACTAGCATCTGGATCAGATGGAAACACTCTCAGTTCTCGCAAGTCCTTACAAAATGACGCAACCGCTTCAAGGCCACTGTCCTCTATGAAATCCAGTACCTGCAGATACACCCTTCAGTTGAAGATCCCAGACAATTGGGCTGAAAGAGTCGCATAAATTTGCAAACTACATACATATGCAGATGTAAAACTCACCCATAGCTTCTGCAATTTCGGGCACTGACTAAGAAGATTGACTAGATCAGCGCAGCGTATAGTAGCATAGCTCAAGTTCAGCGAAGTTAAGCCAGAGCAAACAGTGTAAAGAGCTGGAAGATACTCTGGGATAACATCCCACAGACCTGATAAGCACTTAAGCTGCTTGCAGCCCGAAAACGTTTCTGACAAGTCTGAAAGGGCATTCGGGTGCAAGTCAGCAGAAAAAGAGCCTGTACCCAACTCAGTGAACTGAGGTGCTTGGCGTAATAACTTTTTGAGTTCGTATATAGGCACAGCTCGATTGAGCACAAGCGACTTGAGGTTGGGACATCTGCTCACGAGGCGTTCCAAGTCTGAGAAACTGACCTCAGAGTTAAGGCAAGAGAAATTAAGAGAGACTAATGAAGTACATGTATCTGGAAAATAGCTGAGCCAGTCTCCTCCAAGATCTTCTATTTCGCTTTCTCGCACTTCAAGCTCTCTCAGGTTACTGCATTACAGATCAAAGAAATTAATAGGAACTTAGGCGAAGAACCAAAAGTTTCAAACTTCACTTGCTATAAAAGGAAACGGAAGAAAAATGAAGAGGAGATTCTTGCAAGACTAAAAAATCACTCCTTTTGAGGATGCCAGATCAAGTGGAGTCACCTGCTACTCGCGGCAATGGCGGCGAGTCCATCAGTTGTGAACCCTTCGCATGACGAGAGAACAAGAACCTTGAAGTTCCTAAACGACTCAGCGATCATCTCTAAGCACTCGTCGGTGACAACCATCCTCTTCATCCTTATCTCCTCCATCTCCGGGTACGCAGCAGCAAAGGCGGCGATCCACGGCCGCGCATGGCCTCCCCATCCATCCGGTATCAAATTGAAGTCGGCGAAATGAGGTTTCCCCTTCAGCGACACGGACCGGAGATCCGGGAACCGCCGTGTCACAGCCGTGGGGCTCACGGCGTAGCAGTTTCCTACAAAGATCCGGCGTCTGCTCCTCCGCTCAATCTCATACCAGGACTTGCTGACGGAGGATACGGCGTTGCGGTCCTCTCCAGAGCCAATGAAGGAGAAGATGTGCTCGAGTATCTTGGCGGGAAAGGAGAGAGCCATCGCCATTGTTGGTACGATGAACGAGATGGATCGAAATCTCTCTAGAGATTCAGAGAGGAAGTTATGAGCGATGAATTATGAAGAAAGAAGTGAGCATATACGCGTGTATATATATATATATATAGCGATGAAGAGACATAGAGGAGACAAGGTCCATGTGACATTAACAAGTTGAAGCTGTGGTTGAACTTTGACAAGGAGGTCCATGTGAGAGAGGCTATGTGTTAAGGTATTAATTAGTAGCCTAATTATGATTATATACTATGTAAAATACATAACTACCAAAGTGGTTGGTCCAGCCCATACACTAAGCTAAAAGCATGAACCTTTTTCCTTGCAAGTTTTAGCACGTGTCTGGTCTCAAATATGCTGAACAAGGTGTGTCCGAAGCTCCTCTCGCATGGCGATTCAACAGAATGAAAACAGTTCCCACACGAACGATTGATTAACGTCTCCCTTCTCTGCCAATGGTGAAACGACTTCAGTTTTCTTCTTCATCGCTTCCTTCTCTTCGTTTTCTACCGTGTTTCTCGCCTTATTCTCTGGTGACCCATTTTCTGAAAATATCATGCCATCGATGTAATATTTTTAATAGTTTGAATTTAAGTCGTAATTATTAAATAGTTAATAAATAATTATTAAATAGTTAATTATTAAATAGTTAATAATTATAAACAAATGAAAACGAATTTTTGTTATCAGATTATTCTAAAACTCAAAACCCTAGCCGTTAAAAAGAAAGACGAAGAACGAAAAACAATTTTCGTTCTTCCCGAATTCCGCATCAAGTAGATCTAATCTCGGCGTGGATACGCGTAGAGGGTTTGCATTATCAAGTCTTGTATCCAACTATCACACGTTCAATACGAAAAGTACTACGAAATCGTTGCTAGTTTTTGTTCGATGTTGAAACCCTGAAAAAACTAATCGCTAAACATGATTAGATCTATAATCGGGTTGATAAAACACGTTTCCGCACCTAAATCAACCCTACAGTGGTATCAGAGCTTATGGATGCATGTTTAGGATTAGTTTTTCGAATTTTTTGTGAAAAAAAAACAGATCAAAAAATGTAAAAATCGCGTGCGCGCACAACAACAGAAAACCCAATCGCGTGAAGGAGGAACCATAAGCGGCGGCCGGAACCCTAGCCTCCCCTGTGAGCGTCGTCGGTGCGGGCGGAGGGACGGCGTGCAGCCAGTGGGCGCTGCCGACGACGCGCTGAGACGCCGACACGAGACGCGCGGGGAGGAGACGGCGCCGCCACAGAGAGAAAGATGAACTCAACTATATCAATGGGAATGACCTGACTACCAGGTGACTATGTGATATAGAGTCATATTAAAATTAAGAATTTTAAATAATAATTGAGTTCTTAAACGATAAAATTGTTTATCGTTAGGATTTTCCTTCATCGTAGACGTTTGAATAGATTCTCGTTTACATGGTACGGCCTGACTACCAGGAGACATGTTGTTCAAGAATTTGATTCATACATCTATGAAATCAGATGTCTAGTGGGAGGAATCTATGAGTTTTTGTAAACACCTGGACTACCCGGGGGATATAAAGTTAATTGATATATGACCATGAGCTGAAAGATGAACTCAACTATATCAATGGGAACAACCTGACTACCAGGTGACTATGTGATATAGAACCATATTAAAATCAACCTATTTAATATGCTTAAGAAACGACCTGACTACCAGGGGGCTTATGCATGATTAGTTCCGGAGATATTACTGAAAGAAATGCGATTTCTTAATACTACTATAGTATTAATCAGTAAAATAATCATTTAGATGAAATTCCATATCTATTTGATTAAATAAGTGTTCGAATAAATGCTGCAATTTTTCCTTACAGATTTCCTGAAAATGTCTTCAATTTCCCTACGTGCCATTCTCGATGTCCACAAGCTTGTTGGGAAAAATTTCGATGATTGGTACCGCAACCTTAAGATCGTCCTCAAGCAGGAGCAGATATTCGATTCGATCGAGAACCATATCAAGGAACCTGCTGATGACGATGCGGATGGCTTGCTAGCTTGGACAAAGCAAAATGATGACCTTGACACTGCAAAGTGTATCATCCTAGCCTCAATGAGTTCAGAACTCCAATGCGAGCATGAGGATATGGATCCTGCTGCTATCATTGTGCATCTTAAGAAGATGTACGGTGCACAGAGTAGAACGGCAATGTATCAGTTGTCAAAGGCTCTGTTCAAGTCCAGATTGTCTGTGAACTCTCCGGTGGGGCCCCATGTTCGTAAGATGATCAGTCTTATTGAATAGCTTGTGAAGCTGGGGTGCACACTGGGCAAAGGGTCATCTCAAGATTTGATCTTGCAGTCATTACCTGAGACGTTGTCTCCGTTCATTGTTAACTTTAATATGAACAAGATGGACATGGATCTGCATGAGATGCTGAACCAACTGATTGACTATGATAGTCAGTCAGTGTCTGAGACGTCTAAGGGACATAGTGCTGTGATGATGGTCGGCTCTTCTTCCAAGAAGGGCAAGGGCAACAAAAAGCCCAAGAAAAAGCTCCTTGGGCCCAAGGGTGGTGTGACCATACCCAAGGCAAAAAGGGACAAATCTGACCAAGCTGACGCTGAGTGCTTCTTTTGCAAGAAGAAGGGGCATTGGAAGAGGAACTGCAAAAAATACCTGCAGTCTCTGAAGGGCAAGAAGCCAGGTAAGATTCTCATGGAAAATGTTTTCATGATTTCCTTAACTACTATTGATTCGTCTAGATGGGTATTGGATACCGGTAGCAGTTTTAACATCTGCAATATGTTGCAGGGGCTGAGGATCAGTAGGAGGTTCAGGAAGGGAGAGTTCAGTCTGAAGGTTGGAAATGGTGCAAGTGTTGCTGCTCTAGCCGTAGGATCAATTTCCCTTGTAATGCCTACGGGTAAGACCTTGTTGTTAGACGACTGTTATTATATTCTTAAATTTGTTTCGAACATAATTTCTATTTCTATGCTTGATAGACGTGGATTTCGAACAGTTTTTAGTAATAACATTTGCTCTATTTATCATGTGATGAATTTTGTGTGAATGGTTATTTACAATAGGGACTGTATATCTTACCTGATGTTAATGTAGAATAAATTAACATGCATGTTTTGGGCCATAAGAGAAAGGTAGATGATCGTCAAAGATAGATGTACCTTTGGCATTGTAGACTTGGTCATATCGGTGAGAAGAGGATAAACAGATTGCATAAAGATGGTCTTTTGGGCCATTTCGATTACGAATCTTATGCAATTTGTGAGTCATGTCTCACTAGTAAGATGACCAAATCTCCGTTTAGTGGAACCAGAGAAAGAGCTGCAGAACTCCTAGGATTGATACATACCGATGTATGTGGACCTATGAGGGTTCAAGCTAGGGGTGGATATTCGTACTTCATCACGTTCACTGATAATATGTCGAGATATAGATTTGTGTTCTTGATGAAACACAAATCCGAATCTTTTGAAATGTTCAAGAGATTCCGCAGTGAAGTGGAGAAACAAACCGAAAAGAGTATCAAGGTGTTCAGATCTGACCGGGACGGTGAATATCTTAGTCATGAATTTGTCGATTATCTAAGGCAAAATGTGATTTTGTCTCAGTGGACTTCTCCCGGAACACCACAACATAATGGTGTATCCGAACGGAGAAATCGAACCTTATTAGATATGGTGAGATCCATGATGGGGTTCACTGATCTTCCAATGAACTTATGGGGCTATGCTTTAGAAACAGCTGCCTATCTGCTAAACAAAGTTCCCACCAAAGCAGTCTCGAAGACACCATATGAGATATGGAAAGGACGTAAGCCAAACCTGAGGCACATCAAGGTTTGGGGGTGTCCGACCTTCGTTAAGAGACTTCAGCCAGACAAGCTTGATGCTAGGTCTGACAGATGTAAGTTCATAGGTTATCCCAAGGAAACTATGAGATATTATTTCTACCACCCGTCTGAACACAAAGTGTTTATGGCCAGAACGGCAACCTTTCTTGAAAGGGAATTCCTTGATGATCCGACGCACACGACCCAGAACACGGATGGCCCGTGAGATCGGACACGATCACGGAGTTGCGCCCGTACACGCCGATCACCACTTCCCATCAGCAGTACCGATATAACATGGCCTCATTCCAACCCCGCCATAAGTCGAGATTCACCGAGTTTCAATCGCGAATCTTCCCGTCCCGGTTTTTGTCATCCGAGGCGATGAGCGAACTCGTATCACGGACCACATCGACACCATTTTCCGCATCTTGGGATGGACAGAATTGCGGACCGCGAAGGAGTACACCTACCGCAAGCTCACAGCGGAGTTCTTCGCCACATTCACTGCCTTTTTCGCTGAGTCCGGGGATCGAGAGAAGAC
>CM071865.1:27089977-27128759 GCA_036759665.1 Gynandropsis gynandra
AAACCTAGCTCAATCATGCAAAGTCTAACGGAAAAGGTCAACCTCTTAAGCATTCCTAAGTTCGGGGTTCATCTCAAAACGTGGCACCGGACAAGTGCCTGGGACGACTCTGACTTACGAAAACAAAAACAACTGAAAACCACAAAATAACCTAAAAACTACAAAATCAAAGAGGAAATGAAAGAAAATGAAATGAAATCACCTGACAAACGTGAGCTGCTCCCCCAGACTTGAATTGAACGGTGTCCTAGACGTGAAGCTCCGATGGAAGGTAAGGGACGGAAAGCACGTTTGTGGTGTTTTTTTTAACGAAAACAAATAACCGAGTCTTAAACAGAAAGATAAATACAAACAGCAGGGCTGCCTCCCAGAAAGCGCTTATTTAACGTCTTTAAGCTTTGACGTCTCCATTCCTCATGCGTGTGCGACGGGTGGATCGGAAAGGGAAATGGAGTTTCCACTTTCGATCGTTTGAGTGGCTTGGTAGAGCCTTAGCCGCTGTCCATTGGCTTTGAATGTGTCACCCGCATCACTCCATAGTTCCACTTCTCCATCTGTGGAGACATCTCGTACCTCAAAAGGACCAGACCAACGAGAACGTAGGTTGCCCGAGAAAATATTAGGACGAGAATTGAAGAGTAGAACTAAGTCACCTAGTTGGGTCTCATGAGGTAGGATCTTTTCGTCGTGCCATCCCTTAGTCACTGATTCTTTCTTTGGCACATCATTTACGGGATTCACTTGCTCGCTGCCCGAGGTTGGATTAATGATACCTGCATTGAAAAGTTTTATGACATCTTTTTCCATTACCTCGTGCAAGTGTGGGTGCAGCCTCCTTTGAGTTTCGGTGGAAGGTTCGTGGTTGTCCTCCCTATAATTTCCGTGCATACACATCGACCCAGAGATCGAGCGAACTTGCAGACTACTGAGAAAGGGTAAGGAAGAAGACAACACAGAGCCGTCAGAACAACAGAATATGGATAATCAGAACGGCCATGAACATGCTCAGTTATCTCTCGGTAATTTGGAGCAAATGCAGCAACAGCCACTCGTGCCTCAACCACGAGAACCACAGGCCCCTCCACCACGTCATCTAAGGGATTACGTGGTGCTGAACATGAACAACGTGCAAACGGCCATAAGGATGCCTGCTGTTGCAAGAGAACAATTCGAGATTAACCCAGCAATGATCAACATGCTTTATCAAAAGCAATTCATGGGTGGAAACCATGAAGATCCTCATCAGCACCTCAGAGACTTCCTCGAACTTTCAGGTACGTTAAAAATTCATGGAGTCTCTGAGGACGCAATCTTGCTGCGTCTTTTCCCTTTTTCAATTGGGGGAAAAGCGAAAGCTTGGCTGCAATCCCTCCCCGCGGGATCTATCACCACATGGGATCAGCTCTGCACACTGTTCCTATCACGCTTCTTTCCTCCGAGCAAGACAATTCAGATGAGGGGGGAAATCGCAACATTCAGATGCAGAGATGGAGAGACTATGTTTGAGGCGTGGGGTAGATTTAAGGATCTTCTGCAGATGTGTCCACACCATGGACTTGAGCAATGGTACGTTATCCAAACTTTTTATAACGGAATTTCAGATGAGCACCGCATGAGGTTGGATAACGCTGCCAAAGGATCATTCATGGATCTGAGCGTCGAGGAGGAAGTCGAGCTGATTGATAACCTCGCCATGAACCACACCATGTGGCCCACTCCAAGAGGTATGCCTACTAGCACTCGTCGTTTATATGAGCCTAACCAGAATAGAACCATGGGTAATGCAGCGAATGCTATCAATGCACAGTACATGAGGATTACGAACATATGAATTATGCCCAGCAGCAAGGCAACACGCAATTCGGGAACACCTACAACCCGAATTGGAGGAATCACCCGAACTTGTCATATCGAACGACTCAACCGGTGAAGTATTCGGGGTTTCCACCAAGGCAGAATAATTTCCAGCAAAACAACCAACAACTCCAGCAAGCACAGCAAGCTCCGCAAGCCTCTCAACCCTCTCAAGCACCTTCATCAAACTTTGAGGCAGTGATGCTTGAATTTGTCAAGGATCACAAGGAGCAACAATCGATTCAGACCAAATTCAACGCAGATGTGGGGACAGCGATTAGTGAGCTTAGATCTCAGATGGAGTCTCTGAGCACTCATGTGAAGATGTTGGAAAACTCCATAGCACAACAGGCCGCCTCATCTTCTCGGAATCCCGGACAGCTTCCCGGTAAGCCCGATCTTAACCCGAGAGAGCATGTGAATGCTATTTCTGTGTGCAGCGATGATGAGGATGAGAATCCGCCCTCAAATGTGCGAGGGGATGCTGCTGGTACGTCCATGGATAGAGGAAGAGGTAAGGTTGCGATTATGGAAGGAGTCGAACCAGATTTAGATAAGCCATACGTTGCTCCTCCGGCGTACGTACCTCCGATACCGTATCCTCGACGATTGGTAAGCAGTAAGAACCAAGAGAGAGTGGGCAGATCTATAGAAGGTCTCAAGAAGCTAGACATCAACATGCCATACGTGGAAGCAGTCCAAAAGATGCCTAATCGTGAGGTAATGACCAAAGAGAAGCACACCGAAGAGAACGAGACTGTAGCACTTACCGAGGAATGCAGTGCAATTCTTCAGAACAAGCTGCCACCTAAGTTGAAGGACCCCGGAAGCTTTTCCATTCCATGCACAATAGGTAACCTCGATATCGATAATGCTTTGTGTGATTTAGGGGCAAGCGTGAGTATCATGCCACAAACAGTTTTCAAGCGGATGGAGTTTGGGAACCTTAAACCGACGAAGATGTCTCTACGCCTCGCGGATCGTACGGTAAGACATCCGGTGGGAATCATTGAAAACGTTCCCACCATGGTAGGTAAGCTTTGCATTCCCACTGATTTTGTTGTACTTGAGATAACGGAAGACACTAGGACACCTATTATTCTTGGTAGGCCGTTCTTAGCTACTGCAGGTGCGACGATAGACGTACAACAAGGAAAGTTGTCCTTACGTGTCAAAGACGAAACGATTGAATTCATCCTGCCCAGCCCCATGGACGAATCACCACTCAAGGAGTCTTGCTTTACAGTAGATTCACTGGACGAGTTAGAGAAAGACACGCACGATCAAGTAAGTGTTTCCGATTCTCTTTTACGGTATTTGACACAAGTTGGCGATAATGCAGGATTTGCGGACGAAGGAGCTGAGGTATATACGAAATTCATGAGTGCAATTACAGCACTAGGAGACGCCCCACATGAGGAGATACCACGTGATATGCATGCTGATTTCATAGCGGAGAAAGCATTCGAGCTTGAGCCCGATCCTCCGCCGCCTTATTCTCGGTATGAGTACGTTGATTCCGATAACATATATCCTGCTGTTTTAAATGGTAACATGAGTGCAGATGAGATGAGAAGACAGCCCACACGCGTGAAGAAGCGTAAGAGGCTCAGCTCTTCAATATGTATGTACGGGAATTATAGGGAGGACAGCCACGAACCTTCACTCGAAATTCAAAGGAGGCTGCACCCGCACTTGCACGAGGTAATGGAAAAAGATGTCATTAAACTTTTCAACGCAGATACCCCTTATCCAACCTTGGACAGCGAGCAAGTGAACCCCGTGCATGATGTGCCTAAGGGATGGCACGATAAGAAGACCCTACCTCATGACTTCCAATCAGGTGATTTCGTTCCACTTTCTAATTCTCGACCTAAGTCTTTCTCGGGCGACCTACTGCCTTGTTGGTCTGATCCTTTTCAGGTACGAGACGTGGAACTATGGAGTGATGCGGGTGACACGTTCAACGCCAATGGACAGCGGCTTAAGCTCTACCAAGCCGCTCAACCGATCGAAAGTGGAAACTCCATTTCCCTTTCCGATCCACCCGTCGCGCACGCATGAGGAATGGAGACGTCAAAGCTTTATGACGTTAAATAAGCGCTTTCTGGGAGGCAACCCAGCTGTTTGTTTTTACTTTTCATGTTTAAGACTCGGTTATTTAATTTCCAAAAAAAAAATATAAATAATAACACCACAAACGTGCTTCACTTTCTTCATCCTCCATCGGAGCTTCACGTCGAGGACGCCGTTCAATTCAAGTCTGGGGGAGCAGCTCACGTTTTTCAGGTGATTTCGTTTCATTTTCCTTTGATTTTTAGTTTTTAGGTTATTTTTGCGATTTTTAGTTCGTTTTTGTTTTCATTGAGTCAGAGTCGTCCCAAGGCACTTGTCCGGTGCCACGTTTTGAGATGAACCCTGAACTTAGGAATGCTTAAGAGGTTGACCTTTTCCGTTAGACTTTGCATGATTGAGCTAGGTTTTCCTATGCGTTAGAGCTTATTAGTCGGCTGAAAAACAATAGGTCGTAGTTCTTGGGAATCCTAGTGTTACTTGTGGGGATGTTTAGACGAGGTTGCTAGGCTGGTCTGTCGTTTATTTTCTCTACCCAGATGGTCATACTTCGTGTAGACGACACTTTACTTTTGTCATATTGAGGATTATTGGATCATATAAAATCGAGCTATTTTGCAGATTAAAAAAGCGCACACTAACACTCCGCTGTCGATAGAAATAGTGCCTAATAAGCATGATCAAAAATCGATATGAGTGCATCGACCTTGTTACTCCTTCGGTGGCTCGGGTCTAAGTGGTGGGTTGGCGATCATCTTTCTACGTCCTAAGGGCAAGGCACAAAAAGCCACCTACTCCGCTGCACTCTTACACGAGATGCATGAGTATACCGTCATCGGTAGTCTGGGTCTAAGTAGAGGCTGGGTCCCTTCAAATCCGACGTCCTAGAAGCCTAGTGTGTATGCAAAGAAAAAGAAGAAAAGAAAAGAAAAGAAAAATGGAAAAATAAAAGAAAACAAAAGAAAAAAAAAGAAAAAATTCATAAAAAGAAAAACAAAAAGAAGAAAAAGAAAAAGAAAAGAAAAAAGAAAGGAAGAAGCTCGGAAAGAAAGAAACAAGTATCCTCGGTTGACCTAGGTTTAGCATAGTCTGAAGTCTTGTCTGGTGGAGGGAGTTACGGTAGCGTGTCTAGTCTCCTTTGATTTACTTTCTTATGGGTAACCGTGGTGGACCTAGGATTAAGGCTGAAAACTCGAGTAGGCCGAATTTGCTCACAATATGCTAGTTGATCGGTTAGGCTCGCTTTAGCGGTATCTCTAGGAGAAGGGGGATTCTCGTATTTTCATACCCCATGTATTCCACGTTTACGTTTGCTTAGGGACAAGCAAACATTCAAGTCTGGGGGATTTTGATCATCTCGTTTTCATACGTATTTCTTGCACGATTTAGGAGACGTTTTTGATACATATGTGATGTTTTACGTATGATTCCGTATCCGTTTTACTTGCTTTCGTGCTTTTCATGTTCTTACAGGTTTTTACGCGTATTTGGACTATTTTGGAGCTAAAGGAACATGCACGGAGCTAAGGAGCAACTTTGGGGATCATCACGGGACAAACGGGACGAGATTGAGCATGGAAAAGCCTCACCCGGTCGGGCACAACCTTTGCACGATCGGGCAAAACCTACGGCCAATTGTGTGGACCATTTAGCACGACTCGGGCAAGCATTTAGGACCATTTTGCCTTGTGCCCGAGCGGGCACACATGCCATGCCCGATCGGGCACCATTCCAGCACCACAGGACGCGCACGAACTGCCCTAGCCGCACCCGAGCGGGTACAGTCACTACCCGAGCGGGTAGCGGCCCGGAACCTCTCAAAACTTAAGTAAACTTAACTTAAAACATAAGGGAACTCGTGGGGCAATTTAGGCAACAATTGGACCGACTTAGGAGGCTTAAAAGGAGGCAATAAGACGTCATTAGAGCAAGCTTACAGAGGAGAACAATTCAGCGAAGTTAGAGCAGATTCTTGCGAGGAGATAAGCGAGGAGCATTGGAGATCAAGCAGCACCACTTCGGTTTTGTTTGGTTTTTATGTTCCTTAGACTTTCTACTATGTTTATGTTTCTTTACAGACGCATGAGCGAGTAGTTTGTTTGTTCTAGGAGAAGGGATTAGCCCTTGGCTATCCCGAGACCGCTTTTGATCTATTTTGAATGCATCTTCCCGTTTTAGTTTATCTATTCTTTATCTGAGTACTTCAATTTACTTGTGTTTGCGCTGGCCACGTAGATGCATGTGTTAGGGGTTAGGAGAAGGACCGAAAGGAGAATTCTAGTCCTAGAAAGTCAGGTTTAGAACAACCGAGGTTAGGCCACGAAAGTAGGGTAGCAACGGTTGAGGGTGAACGGGCGAATCACAGAGTTTATGGGTTTAGTTCATGGTGTCAGCCACGAAAGTAGGGGGCAGCTTGTCTAGATCACGTGTCTATGCCTTGAGAGAGGGTAGATATTATGTTAGGATCGTCCGCCTTAGATAGCTTTAATAGGGATTGCATGATAGATAGGTTGATCGTTGGTTTCGGTAGTCTTGTGGTGAAACCGGATTCCTAGGACGTTTGTCTCATCGTTAGAACCCAAGTAGTTTAGTTAATTTCAGTATTTCATTCCTTATCCACATTCTTTCGTTAGCAAGTTTGATTCATAGTTCGGGTTTAGGTAGCGTTGCATAGTCTCTGTGGGATCGACACCTAAAATACTACACACGTGCCGTGCACTTGCGGGTAGATTAGGTTATATTTAAACTCTGATACGCATCACTACACGATTTGTATTCATTACTCCTTATTTATGTGGATGACATTGTACTCAATGGCATTTCCTCATCCTTTCTATCTTCATTGGTTGTTACATTGAGCTCTAAGTTTTCAGTGAAGAACCTCGGCCAACTATATTATTTTTTGGGAATCCATGCTCAATTTGATAGTGATGGTGTGTTCTTATGGCCAACAAAAATATGCATAAATTTTATTAGCTCGAGCCTCCATGTTGGATTGCAAGCCTCTTCCTACACCACTACCTATCAAACAACACATTACATATCTAATTCTTGGCCATTTGATGATCCAAAAATTTTAGAAGTTTGATCAGACATTAAAGTATCTAACTCTCACTAGACCTCACTTGAGTTATGTTATTAAATCATATATGCCTGAAAAAAAAACATGCTCCTATGATTGCGATTTTCAAATTTTTTAAGCGTACTCTTCGTTGTCTCAAGGTTTTCATACATCTTGGTTTACATCTTCATTGTAATTTCCACCTTAACTTGCACTCTTTCAGCGAAATTGACTAAGGTGCTTGAAAAAACACTCGTCGATCCATTACAAGCTATTGCACCTTTTTTGGAAGTAACCTCATTTTTTGGTCTGTCAAACATTAGCCTATTGTATTAAGATCGTCAACAAAAGCTGAATGCAGAGCTATGACAAGCCTTGCAGTATAATTGACATA
Organism: Gynandropsis gynandra; assembly: GCA_036759665.1. Taxonomy (NCBI): domain Eukaryota; kingdom Viridiplantae; phylum Streptophyta; class Magnoliopsida; order Brassicales; family Cleomaceae; genus Gynandropsis; species Gynandropsis gynandra. Next base: position 27,097,360 of record CM071865.1, read on the forward strand.
GATTTCCTATGTTTTGCGGGATTTTGGAGTGTTTCAAACTCAACCAACTGTGCTACGTTGTGATAACTTGGTTGCATTCTATTTATCAGTTGATCCAATGTTTCATAAGAGGTCTAAGAACACCCAATTAGATTATCACTTCACCAGGGAGAAAGTAGCTCTTGGCTCAATCGTCACCAAACATGTACCATCGAATTTTAAGTTGGGGATACTTTTATTACAATCTCTTCTGGGTTAATTTTCATTATTACGTAATAAAGTTGGTCTTGGTGATACTCAATTCAAATTTGAGGGAGAATATTAATGTATCACTTCATAAAGTATAAGGGGACTCTGCATCAGCTTCTCTGCCCTGCGACATCTTCACTGCTATGCTCAGCAAGGGCGTCAAGTCTTCAACACAAAGGTCGAGTTCTTCTTCACTCAACCTTGCTCCAGACCTTACTGATACTCTGGAAGACAGGTCAGCACTGAAACACGTTTATGGTAGTAATGGTCTTGGAGAGAGAAAACATTATAACTGAAGCAATTGATTTTCTCCAGCGTGACATCGACGGAGCTGGAGAAATAGGGTTAGAAATAGAAAATGAGGAATTAGGGCTCGAGGAAGGAAATGACGAGAAGCGAGGGATTGAGCTCTTACCGGGTCGAAGCTGCAACAATTGGGAGCCGAGTCGGAGCAAAGAAGCAGGCTTGGGTCATGCAAAAGAGATGGACTGAAGATAACATAATGTTGGGCAAGAAAAATGAAGCTCGAAGGCCCATCAGAAGCAGTCAAGGCCCAGCACGTTTCCTGATCAATCAAGAACAAACAAGAATCAAATTAGTCATGCAAAATGCCAAAATATCATTAGATATGGACAAAAGGGGTAGTTTTCATTTGATTTGTCAGATATTGCAAACAACCTCGATTCCTAAGGATGTATGTGCTATATATATGTAAAAATCTTGGTAATGAACGTGAGAGCACTTTTCAAATACAACATTAATGTTTCTTTCTTTCTTCCTTCATTTTTTATTTGATAACTAAGAGATTCAAAACATCATAGAGCACATTTCATTTTTATTCATTTTTCTTTTCTTGTGTTTGCACAAAAATTAGAGAAACAATGAAGACAAAGGTTAGCAACCTAAGATTTGTTCAAGGCCACTAAAACATCAGTAACAACTTGCAAAGAGACAAGCCTATTCTCATGAAGAATCCATTTGATATTTAAGGTTGAGATATATATGCCTATTATGCAATATTAAATAGTTATGGGGTTAAAATGTAATTATTAAAAATTTTAGAAATATATATACAAAGAGAAACAGGTTTTCTCTAATGATACATTCTTTTACAAATCAAAACCCTAGCCTTTAGAGAGAAACAAAGAACGAAAAGGATCAGTTTCGTTCCCTACCAAAATCTGTGCCGACCGTTGATACACGTAAAGGACTTGCCAGTTCAAGTCTAACATTCGTTTGTTGTCAGATTTTTCAAAACAGGTAACATAGGAATCGTTCTTCGTGTTTTTGTTCAAACCCTTCAAACTCAATCCTGAACATGACTAGATCTTGAATATGGGTTGTTAAAATTCGCATCCACACCCTACGTAGCAACCCAATAGTAGTATCAGAGTGTCTGGTCGTCTGTTTCTAGGATTAGGATTCGAATTTTGACGAAAAACGAATCAAAACTTTTTCCGCCCGTGCGAGCTTCTTGACAGAGTGCTGACGCGGATTTTGGTCGGGACCATCAACACGCTCGTGCCCCATGAGACTACATGACCCGCGCGTGTTGTCATATTAGCCCGTGCGGGCTGCATTTCCAGAAATTCTTCGGGCTTGCAACGAACCCGCTCAGATTTGACGGAAGGCAATGAGCCAGCACTGATCGTGCACTTCGCCCGTGCGGGTCCCCTTTTCTGGCCCTAACCGTTTGAGGTTTAGAACAAAAATGGAAAGAAGGGGAAGCCGCATATGAGTTTAGAGTCGATCGACTTCGAGTCTAAGTCGATCGATTTTAGTGTCAACTCGATCGACCTATGTCTATGAGTCTCGAAAAATTTCAAATAATTGAGTTCTTAAATGATAAATTGTTTACTCATTCCATTTTTCCTTTGTCGTAGACATATTAATAGGCTTTTGTTTGCATGTTACGCCCTGACTACCAGAGGCATGTAGTTCAAGGATTTGATTCATATGTCTAAGATATTAGATGTCTGGTGGGAAGGAAAAAATAGTTCTTGTAGACGCTTGGACTACCCGTGGGACATGAACTTGATTGTTATCCGACCATGAGTTGAAGGATGAACTCAACTATATCAATAAGGACAACCTGACTACCAGGTGACTATGTAATATAGAGCTGCACTTTATTAACTACGATTTTTATAGGGATAAAAATTTTGTAAAGAATCTATTTTATATGGTTAAGAAACGACTTGACTACCAAGGGGCTCAGGCATATAGTTGTAGATTAATGCTAATGATAAATAAGATTTCTGATGTTATTGTAACATTGATTAGCGAGCATATCATTTAGATAAAGTCCATGTCTTTATGATATTTACGATGTCTAACTCTCTACTGTTAATGTTCTCTTTTATTTTACAGATCTCTCGAGAATGTCTCAATTCAATCTGCGTCCTATTCTCGAGACCAACAAGCTTGTTTGGAAAAACTTCGATGAATGGCAACACAACTTGCGTGTGGTGCTAACTAATGAGAAACTGATCGATGTGATCAATAAGCCTGCTCCTCCAACACCAGATCCAGCAAACGATGAGGCTTTTAGTGCTTTTACCAAGTATGAGGAGAAATGCATTACTGTAAAGTGCCTCATGTTGGCATCAATGAGTGGTGAACTATACAAGCAGCATGAGCACATGGATGCTAAACAGATCATGGAACATCTTAAGAAGATGTTTGGAGAACAAAGTCGAACGGCAAGGTTTAAGTTGCCGGGGAATTTGTTCAAGTCCGCTCTGAGTAAGGGCTCTCCTGTGCGACCCCATGTTCTAAAGATGATAAGTCTGATACAACAGTTTGAGAAGCTGGGTTGCACCTTCTGCAAAGAGATTCAGCAGGAGATGATCCTACAATCACTTCCAGACTCCTTCTCGTTGTTAATTACAACATGAACAAGTTGGATGTCAAACTGCATGAGATGCACAACATGCTCACTGAGTATGAGAAGCATATGTCCATCGGGAAGAAGGAATTAGGATCTGTTCTGATGGTTGGGCAATCCTCTCAGTACAAGAGGAAGGACAAGGCAGAGCACGCCCAAGGCTGATATGACCATGGCAAAGGGCGATGCTGGTAAGGACGGCCAGTCAGATGATGAGTGCTTCTTCTGCAAGAAGAAGGGGCACTAGAAGAGGAACTGCAAGGAATACCTTCAGTCTCTTAAGGGCAAGAAACGAGGTAAGACTTCCATGGAAAATGTTTCCATGATTTCCTTGACTACTATTGATTCGTCTAAATGGGTATTGGATACTGGTAGCAGTTTTAACATCTGCAACATGTTGCAGGGGCTGAGGATCAGTAAGAGATTCAAGAAGGGAGAATTCAGTCTCAAGGTTGGGAATGGCGCAAGTGTTGTTGCTCTAGCCGTAGGATCGATTTCTCTTATTATGCCTACGGGCAAGACTTTGTTGTTGGATGACTGTTATTATCATCTGAAGTTTGTTTCGGACATTATTTCTATTTCTATGCTTGATGGACGTGAATTTCAAACAGTTTTAATTAATAACATTTGCTCTATTTATCATGATGATGATTTATGTGTGAATGGTTATCTACAACAAGGTATGTACGTCTTACTTAATGTTAATGTTGAATTATTCAACATGCATGTTTCGGGCCAAAAGAGAAAGCTAGATGATCGTCAAAATCAGACGTATCTTTGGCATTGTAGACTTGGTCACATTGGTGAGAAGAGAATCAACAGGTTGCATAAGGATGGTTTCTGAGCCATTTTGATTTCGAATCTTATGAAACTTGTGAGTCCTGTCTCACTGGTACGATGACTAAATCTTCATTTAGTGAAACCGGAGAGAGAGCTACAGAACTTCTTGGGCTGGTACATACTGATGTATGTGGACCTATGAGGGTTCAAGCCAAGGGTGTATATTTGTATTTCATCACATTCACTGATGTTATGTCAATATATGAATTTGTATTCTTGATGAAACACAAATCCGAATCTTTTGAAATGTTCAAGAGATTCTCTAGTGAAGTGGAGAAACAAACCGGAAAGAGTATTAAGGTGTTGAGATCAGCCCCGGATGGTGAATATCTAATTCGTGAGTTTTTCGATTATCTAAGGCAAAATGGGATAGAGGACTTCTCTTGGAACACCACAGCATGGCCCGATCCATGATAGGGTTCACAGATCTTCCAATCAACTTGTGGGGTTATACTTTAGAAGCAGCTGCATATATCTTAAACAAAGTTCCCACTAAAGTAGTCTCTAAGACTCAATATGAGATATGGAAGGGACACAAACCTAACCTGAAAAATATCGAGGTTTGGGGTTCTCCGGCTTTTGTTAAGAGACTTCAGTCAGACAAGCTAGATGTTAGGTCAGATAGGTGTAGATTCATTGGTTATCCCTAGGAAACTATGGATATTATTTCCACCACGCGTCTGAACACAAAGTGTTTATGGCCAGAACTGCAACCTCTCTTGAAAGGGAGTTCCTTGAGGAAGAAAGTCATGGTGGAGAAATAATTCTTGACGAAATTCAAGAACCCAATGAATCAACGAAAGATCGGGGAAATGAGATGCTAAACGAGCGATCTTGGCTAAGTGATATGTTGTTAGGCTCCAGGGCTTCATCTTCAAATGTTGAAATGACAGTGTCAGTTCAGGAACTAGTTCAAGAACAAGTCCAAAGAGATATTCCAGTGCAGGTTGGACCTGCTACACAGGCTTCCTTGAGAAGGTCACCACGTTCTCGACGTACACCTGAAAGACTTAATCTGTTGGTGCAAGAGGATGTGATTGGTCATAGAGATGACGATCCGTTAACTTTCTAAGAAGCTATACAAGGTCCAGATTATGAGAACTGGTGGAAAGCCATGGAATCCGAGATAGAATCAATGAAGATCAACGAAGTATGGACTTTGGTTGATCCTTGAGAGACTTCCAGATCAATTGGTTGTAAATGGGTTTACAAGAGGAAGATTGGAGCAAATGGGCAGGTAGAGACCTATAAAGCTCGTCTAGTTGCCAAGGGGTATAGTCAACGAGAAGGGATTGATTATGAAGAAACGTTCTCCCTTATGGCAATGCTCAAATCTATTTGGATTCTGCTTGTGATAGCGGTATTCTATGACTATGAGATTTCGCAAATGGACGTGAAAACAACTTTCCTTAATGGAGAGCTCCAGAAAGAGGTTTACATGGCTCAACTTAAGGGTTTCACGTTGCCGACTCAAAGTCATATGGTATGCAAGCTTCAAAGATCCAACTATGGACTCAAGCAAGCTTCTCGTAGCTGGAACATTCGCTTTAACAAGTCAGTTGAAGAGTTCAACTTCGTTAGATGAGATGAAGAACCTTGCGTGTACAAGAAGTTTAGTGGGAGCGCGGTTGTTTTCCTTGTACTTTATGCTTCGACCGTCAAACGTCATGAGTTTCTTCAATCCGATGACAGAGCCTCGTTCCCTATCTGACGGCATATGGTTCCACTCGGACTTCATTCGCGTACGAGAACTGACTAACCCTTGGATCCGTTTTTTGCTTTTCTTTGATTTTTGATTCAGTAGATTCTTTCACTCTGTCATGTCACGAGATATTGGTGGCACTTGGTAGTTCACGTCGATAAGTTTAGTGTTCTCTTACGGCCATTGGTTCGAGCTTGACGGTTTACATCGATGATTATTTGGTGTTTTCTGAAGTCCTGGATATGTTTGGTTTGGTTTGGTTTTGTTATTTGCTGCCAAATTTGATCCTCTTTTCACGTTTTCAGTATTTGCCTCATGAAGAAGAAACCTGAAGTATTTTTTGTTTGTTGTTCAATTGGAAGGTACCTTGCAATGTAAATGCTCGTTTTCAAGAGAAGCAATACGTGAGAAAGCATCAAGTGGAGTCAATGAATTAGGTGTAGATAATAAAGGTAATGGGAAAGGTTTAATCGAAGCCTTTTCATCCGTTGATAAAAGTGTAACCAACGAGTGAAAATTATATACCTGTTATGCAATATTAAATAGTTTTGGGGTCAAAACGTAAATACTGAAAAGTTTAGTAATATAGATATGTAAGAGAAACAAATTTTCTCTGACGATATATTCTTTTATCAAATCAAAACTCTAGCCATCAGAGAGAAATGAATAATGAAAAATATGTTTCGTACCTGACCAAATCCATACCAACCGTTGACCGCAGATCTCGATCTCGGCGTGGATACACATAGAGGGCTTGTCCATTCAAGTCTAACATCCTGTTGCTGTCAGATTAGCCCATAACAGGTAACATCGGAATCGTTCCTCTTGTTTTTCGTCGAAACTCTTCGAACCCAATCCTAAATATGACTAGATCTCGAATATGGGTTGTTAAAATATGCTTTCGCACCCTACGTAGCAACACAACAGTGGTATCAAAGCGTCTGGTCGTCTGTTTCTAGGATTAGGGTTCGATTTTGGACGTAAAAACAGATCAAATTCCGTTTTTCCACTTTTTACCCAATAACAGAAGAAGACGTTTTACAGATTCTTCAGTTGTGGTGACTGTAACGGTTGTCGGATAAAATAGCGAGCCGTCGTCGGCTTCCTCTACGAAGCAGATTCCGAAAATCAGATCGAAGGAGTATGCTCACAGTCCTGTCCATTACGCCATAGTTCTAGGAGATCACACCGAACTCACTCGCCTCGTGACTTCTTTGCCTAAACTCGCCGATCTGAAGTAGATCCGAACTGAGTACGACTCAATTAGCCAGGAGCGAGTTGCGAAGCGAATCTCAACCGTCCTTGACCGTCGCGATGTCCCTAATAGGGAGATGCCTCTCCATCTAGCCGTTAGGCTCAACGATGTCTACGTGGCGAGGACAATTGCCTTTGTCGGCGTTGATATTTCACTGTAGAAGCAATTAAAAACCGATTTCGATGAGAAAGTTCATAAATGAATTTGGTGTGGTGCCATCGATAAAGGAAGCAGTTCCTTTATTGTGTGATAACACTGGGGCTATTGCCCAGGCGAATGAACCAAGGTCTCATAAAAAATCGAAACATGTTCTGCGGAAGTATCGCTTGATACAAGAGATCATTATGTGTGGGGACGTACAAATCCAAAAGGTAGATGGAAAAGAAAACACAGCAGATCCGTTCATGAAGGCGCTTAGGTCAAAAGAGTTTGACAAACACAAGCTGAGGATCGGATTATGAGACATGACGAGCTGGGATTAGTTTATAGACTAGTAGCGAGTTACATAACTTTGGACATCAGTTTTATTTATTTGTATATGGCATTTTTTACATTTAATGAATTTCATAGGCGTATCATAGAGTCCGAGATTAAATCTAAAAACTTGACATTATGATAGAGATCATAATAAAGAGAGTCAATTTTTGGTATGATTTAATCTGAAATGTTCTTGTTCGTAGGATCACTACTCGGACCATAGTGATCCGGAAAGAACAACATATATGTGATAAGTTTTTATGTCGATAGAAATTAGTGGATCTCTTTTACTAAATCACATATGTGGGTGATACACATAATGATGTGATCACTGAACTGATCTAAAGGGATAAATGCTTAATGGTTAAATTACCAATGAATTGTCATTAAGATTTCTCTAGAAGGATAGATTGTTAGTTATTTCCTAAGACCTGAGATCAGCATAGTAACTAGCATTCTATCTATTATTCTTTGATTTGGACACCTAGTATCTTAGAGTACTAGTTGGATAGATATTGGGAATAATTAGATGTTTGAGTAGTTGGTGACTGATCAAGATGGGATCCGTCAATTCTTGGTAAGAGTTTGAGCTCTATGTTGTCAGTAATCACAATGATTGTACAAATTTCTTGCCAGAGTTGAAGAAAGATATTTCTTAGGTTCATTCACCAGTCAGTTATGATTGACATGAAACATAGTTTATGATCTGTAAGGTTGACAGTTATGACCATGCCTAAGATGCATCGGAAACTATAAAGGTGGAAGGAAATACTAACTTCAACTTCACCCTGGTTCATGTTGAGTAAGGATGTTACTCAAATGAGTAAGGATGTTGCTTCACGCTATCCAGTCGTCGAGGAGTGGTGCTAGACGCCAACCTCGATTGGTTAACCAGTGGAGACTAATTGGCTATCCGTTTAGTGATGAATCTACGAGGTCACACGCTTACGAGTGTCTCGGTATCTGCTTGTGATTGTTAGACAATCAGTATGGAATACAATTACATTCATCCTCTAGCACCGAAGAATATAATTGTACTTAGTTCTCTTTGAGGGTTGTATATTAGATGTACGAGCAAGTATGTGTATGGAGATACATGTACTTCAACTATTTGAGATATTACATAAAGGCAAGTGGGAGGTTGAAAGTTATATGCATATTATGCAATCTTAAATAGTTATGGGATAAAATGTAATTACTGAAAAGTTTAGTAATATAAATACAAAAAGAAACAGGTTTTCTCTAACGATACATTCTTTTACAAATCAAAACCCTAGCCACTAGAGAGAAACGAAGAATGAAAAGGATCAGTTTCGTTCCCGATCAAAATCCGCGCTAACCATTGATAGGAGATCTCGATTTCGGCGTGGATACACGTAGAGGACTTGTCAGTTCAAGTCTAACATCCGTTTGTTGTCAGATTCGTCAAAACAGGTAACATTGGAATCGTTCCTCGTGTTTTTATTCAAACCCTTCGAATCCAATCCTCAAACATGACTAGATCTCGAATATGGGTTGTTAAAATTCGTTTCCGCACCCTACATAGCAACCCAACGAAGGCAAATATTTATCTTGCCTCCTCTCTTTGTGTATAAATCACTGTATATACTGGATATGAAGTCAATGAAAAAAATAAAACCTTTCTTTGATTATTTTTCTCTAGTGTAAAACGTCTTTAGTAGCATCATTCACATATAGCCGTACGAACAATCACTGTCCAACATTTAATTATTATAAAAATAGTGACAATATCTCGATAATCTGAATTCATTAGATGTCGTTTTCATGTTGTTAAAAGAATATACATATGTTTTTAAGGACATAAATATTGTTAGTGCTAACTTCGATATTTTATATCGCCTAACAAATACTATTTGCATAACATCAAGACAAATTATAATAGGACCATCAACAAATATATTAAAAGTGATAGCAACCTAATAAAATCTAATAGACGAGTAGTGTTGAATTCCTATTAGCCTATAATGGCCATGCTCTTGTTTCATAGGTCCACGTGTATTTTCTCGTGATATATATATAGTGGCCACTTTTAATTCAATAGTTCCTTTCTTTGTGAGAATATTTTATTTCACTAAGTGGTAGGTATATATGCTATGCTATAAAAAATTCTATATATATATATATATATATTCAGAATAAAAAAATAATTTTATGATTTACATCTCTCTGTCGATTGAATTTATATTAGTGTATACTTTTTTCATGTGCAATATTCATATCATCAGTTGAATTAATGTAAAAATATGAATTTGAATTTAATTAAATTTAAAAATTAGTTCGAAAATTTAATATTATTTAATATTATATATAAGATTCACTAATTTATATTTTAATCGACATGTGAAAACACAACAAAACATAACATTTCATTCACGTCCAAACTCGATTTTTTGGAACATAAACATTATAATTAAAAGTTTAACTCATATTAATTCAAATCAGAACGAAAAATTACTTGATATAATATCAAATATAGATTTGGATCTAAATAAATTCAAAAAATAGTTCGAAATTTTAGAATGATCCAATATCACATATAAAACAATTTACTCAATATACGCCAATACAACAACATCTATAATGAATTATGTTATAAAATGTTTGTTATATTAGATTATGTTATAGATAATATTTTCATGATAATTTTAATCCATTACAAGTGTAGTAACTCGAGTTTTGGATTATTTTTTTCCACTAAACTGAATCTAAAGTCCGATCAACATCATAACTATCCAACATTTTTTTTCTCTAATTATGTACTAAGGAATGTGTTCCACAATATGGGTATATTATTTTATCAATATTTACATGAGGTACAATAGTAATGTGATGGGTTTTGTAGTATATATTAAATTCCATCGATTAAAGGCCAGACTGATGGAGTCGTAATCGCCCGCAAATGCCGCGATTGTGTTATTTGGTGACTACGGAAAATATTAAAACTGATTGGTGGAGTCGCAATCGCTCGCAAACGCGACGAAATGCGGAATTTAAAAATCCAGAATTATGTTTTGTTACGTTTGCGTTTCGGTGTGTTTTTAATAAAATTACGAAAATATCTTTCTATTATAATTTATATTAATCGTGAATATATATATATATATGCAGATATATCTATATATGTATTGTATATTTAAATATTTTAATAATGTTTAAATTTTAAAATTTATTTCAAATATTTGAAAAGGGATAACTTCAAAAATAGCCTTGAAATACTATTTTGACTTCAAGTCTGCCCTTCCCTAAAAACAATTAACTTCAAAATTATAAATAATAAAATTCTCAAATTGCCCGTGTGCGACCATGCGACCATGCGACCATGCGAACCTGTCACTACAAAAAAACTCGCAGTTTCCAACGGACGGGGCAACGGATCCGTTCGTTGGAAACAATTGGCAACGGATTGTAACGGATTTGTTGATATTTTCAACGGGCCTAAATCCGTTGCAATCCGTTAGAAATTTCAACGGATTTGTAACAGATTTTTTCCGTTGCCATATCCGTTGAAATCCGTCGCGATTTTTAACGGATTGTAACAGATTTAGTCCATTGGCAATATCCGTTGGAATAGCCGTTAGAAACCGAGAAAGGAATTACAACGGGCATCCGTTGCAAATTGTAACGGATGCCATTAGAAATTGCAACAGATGTCCGTTGATATTGTAAATTTCGAGGTTTAATGGTCGAATTAAATTACCGTGATGGAGCGACGGGCATCCATTGCAATTTCCAACGGATGTCCGTTGGAATATTTACTATTTATATCGGAACCTAGGGTTACCCCAAATCATCAATAACAACCATCTTAATATCTATTGTTGAATCCAAAACAACTTTTATGAACTGTCTCACCGTCGGGATCGAGAAAAGGATTCCCGACGGTGATGCAGTTTATAAAGGTTGTTTTGAATTCGATAATAGACGTAAAGATGCTGGTTAATTTTGACGACGGATGTTTCGGCGGAGAGCTCAACACTTTGCCTCTAAGTTGAATCCATTTCCTAAATGTTTTTTCCTTAGATTATTGTTACAATAGTGTAATTGAAAAAGAACTTAATGAAATTGTAGTTGAACTTTTGATTACATATTACGCGTTATTTCGGTTTTGTTCACCGTTTGAGTTTGGTTACATATTTTGTGTCATTTCAGTTTTTGTTCACCGCTTGAGATCGACATGAAATGAATTATAATTACAAAATCGTAATTCATAAGATCTAACTATTGTAAAATGCAAAAATAATGGATTTTTAAGCACTTTCGACGGGCATTAATCCGTTGGATATGATTACAACGGGCATCCGTTGGCATTTGCAACGAATGCCCGTTATAATTTGCAACGGATGCCCGTTAAAATTGTTAATTTCGAGGCCACCGGTTTAAATAATTTCACGTGAACCTCCAACCGACATCCGTTGCAGTTTCCAACGGATATCCGTTGGAATGTTCACTATTTAGATCATATCAAAGAGTGCATCAAACCATCAATAACAAAAATATTTTCAAAAAAATATCGTCTTCTTCAAAAATTGCATTTTCTTCAAATCGAGATATATATAGATCGAGAGAGTGGATGTATAGAAGAAAGGATCCTATAATCGAAGAGATTACGCAAGAATTCTTACACGGATTGGAGCAATTCATGAGTTTTGCATCGATGCAGCCTTTGTGTCAAGAACGCGGAACAATGTTATCTCCATGCAAAAGATGCAAAACATGAAGTATCGAAGTCAATAAATTGTTTGCAAACATCTTTATAAGGTGGATTTCGTTGAAAATTACGAAATTTGGTTTTCCACGGTGAAAATTGCGATGTTAAAGATATTGTGCAAGATGCACAAGCAGAACGAAATGAAGAAGTTATTTATGAAGCATCAACGACCAATCCATATGTGGAAATGGTGTCAGATGCTTTTCCTAGAGTTGTTAATGAACAAACGCATGAAGAGATGTCGATCATCGATGCAGGTCGATTCTTCAACCTATTGGATTCGGCGAAACAGCCTATATATGAAGATTTTCGTGAAGGTCAGTCTCGTTTATCTTTATCTTCAAGATTGATGAGTATTAAAAAAAACTACAATGTGGCTGAAAATTGCATGGAGTCATTTTACAAAACAATGCGAGAATATTTACCGGAAAATAATCAAGCTCCTGAGACAAACTACGAAACAAAGAATGTGTTAAAAGATTTGGGAATGCCACATGAAAAAAGTAATGTTTGTAGAAACAGTTGCATGTTGTTTTGGGGAAATGATAAAGACTTGTTGGAATGCAAGTTTTGCGGTGCAAGCAGATTTCGGCCTAAAAAACCATCTTCACGTAAATATGTACCATACAAGAAAATGTTATATATGCTTGTAGCAAACAGGTTGAAAAGGTTATATGAATAAAAAAACCGATGCGGCAATGAGATGGCACGTAGAACACTCAACGGTCGAAGGTATAATGCAACATCCATCGGATGGTAAGGCTTGGAAAGATTTCAATGAAATATTTCCCGAGTTCGCGTATGAAACGAGAAACGTCTATCTTTGCTTATGCACAGATGGTTTTAGTCCCTATGGACAATCTGGAAGTCAATATTCTCTATGCCCAATGATTTTGCCTCCGTATAATTTACCTCCCGAGATGTGTTTGAAAAGAGAGGTAATGCTTCTGACGTTGCTGATTCCAGGACCAGAACATCCGAAAGTTTCGTTGACTTTTTGCAGCCCTTAATTCATGAATTACGACAGTTGTGAAACGAAGGAATCCTTGCTTATGACGTCAGTACTAAGAAAAATTTCACATTGAAAGCGGTCTTGTTGTGGACAATTAGCGATTTTCCTGCCTATGGAATGTTATATGGATAGAGCATGCACGGAAGATTGGCATGTCCATATTGTATGAAGGATACAGATTCATTTCAACTAGTACATGGTAAGAAACCATGTTGGTTTGATTGTCATAGAAGATTTCTTCCTCGTGGCCATGCTTTCCGAAAAGATAAAAAACATTTTCGGAAGAACGTTGTACAAAAAGAAGAGGCCCTGTGCATGCAAACTGGAACACAAATCCTTTACGAAAGATTAAACACAATGGGTGATTTACAAGAATCGGTTGAATGCGGTGGAGATCGTGGGCATCGTAAACTAAAAGGTCAAGGTGAAGCATAACTGGTATAAACGTAGTATCTTTTGGGAACTACCATACTGGAAATCATTGATATTACATCATAATTTAGATGTTATGCATATTGAAAAGAACTTTTTGGATACCATCATAAATATTGTTTTGAATGTGGCGAGTAAAACCAAGGATAATATACAATCAAGAAAAGATTTGAATTCAATATGCAGACGACCTGAGTCGGAATTACGATGGAAGGTCACATGTCCCGGTATTCAGATTGTCTGGTCCGGTGAAAACGACATTATTAAAATGGTTAAAAGAGGACGTTAAGTTTCCCGATGGATATGCATCGAACATTGCTCGGTGTGTGGATATTGTTGGTTCGAGGCTGATTGGATTGAAAAGTCACGATTGTCACGTTTTCATGCAGCGGCTCATTCCAATTGCATTTGCTGAGCTCTTACCACGGAATGTTCACGATGTGTTATGCGGAATTAGCATATTTTTCAGAGATATATGTTCGAGGAATTTAAAAGGTGATGACATGGAAGTAATGAAAAACAATATCTTTGAAGTATTATGTGCATTGGAAAAAGTTTTCCCGCCTTCATTCTTCGATGTCATGGAGCATTTACCAATACATTTACCAGATGAGGCAATACTCGGTGGGCCAGTTCAATTCAGATGGATGTATCCTTTCGAAAGGTTTTTCTTTCATTTAAAGAAAAAAGCAAAAAACAAAGCAGCGGTCGAAGGATCTATTGTAAAACAATACTTGCTGGAAGAAATCACATATTTCAACACATTTTATTTCGAGTTGCATATTCAAACGAAAGAACGTCTTGCAACAGATGATCTCACAAACTATCTGTATCAATATAATCCGCGGTTTGGCATAATTCCTGAAATGTTTACACCGATTGGACGTACAGGAGGTAAATCCGATAAATATTGGTTAACACCGAAGGAGTATAATCACGTCCACACATATATACTACTAAATTGTCAAGAGTTATTACCGTTCGAAAGGTACGTACATGGTACATATTAATTTCAATCTTTTATAATATATATATATATTAAAAATGTAACATATTTCATTATTCAGGATATTTGACGAAGAAGTGCTTGGTACATATCCTCATCTAAATGCAAATGAACTCACAGACATGAAAGTTCAACATTATGGATCGTGGTTTAGAGACTACGTAAGTACTCGTATACACATCTATGTAAATTAATTGCATATAAGAGTATTAATTTGTTTTTTTATACATACAGGTGAAATGACGTGGTTAAAAGATTTGGCTAATGGTCCCGTATGAAATGTCATGTGTTGGCCAATCTTATTTACTCGCGGCTACACGTTTCACACGTACGAACACGGAAAACATAGAAGCACATACAACTATGGCATTTGCGTTAAAGTGATATAGATGGTGATATCTTCTACGGAATTTTGCACCAAATCATACAACTGGAATATCCCGGTCTCATTGGGTTGAAGGTGATGCTTTTTAAATGTCAGTGGTTTGACCCAACCGTAGGACGTGGAATACAAAAAACCATTGGGGAGGAATTGACGTCAATCCGACACGACAATATGGTAAGTATGATCCATTCATCACAATAGATCAAGCAGATCAAGTATGTTATGTGCAATATCCAACAACATTGAAACGTCGAAGAGAGGAGTGGCGGGCCATAGTAAAGATCAAGCCAGGAGGGATCATAAGCTCTTATGATAAAGAAGATCCGTTGCAACCCGATCATCCGCAGGCGATTCGATTAATTGATATAGATCGCGAGGAGATTCTTGCGAGAAATGACATAGACAGAGAACTCATACGTGATTATGAAGATGTTGAACCGAAAGATGCTGAAGATGAAAACGGCGATGAATTCAATGAACAAGCGAAGGAAGACTAGCCCATCGATGAATCTACTGAAGAAGAAATTTAAATACAATAATGTCTATTATGTGTAATAAATATAGATGATGTGTAATGTAAATGACGTGTAACGTTCATGATCTGTAGTAATGTATATGATGTGTAATCGAACAATGGAAATGTTAATACAATCGAATAGGTTATATAAACGATGTTAGATGTATTAAAACTTAGAATTATCTACTACCAACGGGCATCCGTTGAAAATTGGTAACGGATGCCCGTTGATACACGAATTCGCCCCCGACACTTAGAAAAAATTTCTAAATTTTCCACATTTCTTACGGGCATCTGTTGCAAATTTTCTAACGGACACCCATTACCAATTTTCCAACGGGCATCCGTTGGAAACTTAACGGTCGAAACAATTCTAACGGGCTTTCGTTGGTATTTTGTAACAGATGACCATTAGAACATTGCAACGGGCATCCGTTGGCACTCGCAACGGATGCCCGTTGGAAATCGCAACGGATGTCCGTTGGAATAGGTAATGATGCCTACTCTAGTATACAGAATTTTCTAACGGGCATCCGTTGGAAATCGCAACGGATGCCCGTTGCGAAAGGAGACGAGCTGCCATTTAGCCGTCCGTTTCCTCGGGAACACGCATTCTCAACGGGCATCCGTTGGAAATTCCAACGGATGACTGTTGGGAATGCAGGACGTCACGTCAATTTACTGCGTCCGTTGAGATGACGTGTTTTCCAACGGGCATCCGTTGGAAAATTCGATATATATATAAACCCGTTGAACAGTTCTTATTTCAACACAAATCACAATCTCAAAATCCTCTAAAATTCACATTTCACCCACAAACACTTTGAAATCCTTAGAAAAACAATAATACCGAGACAGTATATAGCACCGGGGAGTTTATTGGCTGGTTCCGCCGGAGCTCCTCTCCCGCCTCCACCACCACCATGTCGTCCTCCTTCACCAAAATCGGCACCGCCGATATTTGATGAAGAGGATGATATGGTAGATATCGATTCCTTGATCGATGATTTTGATTGGCGTCCAACCTTTCCGATTATCGATCCCGAACGTTCTCCTGGGACGTTATGGTAAAAAAAATTACTATTTTCATTTGTATTATTATATGTTATAAATATTATATAACTTTGTAATGTTGATTTGCAGGTTTGATGTTGATGATGTACTCAAATACACCAACAACATCATTATCCAAGGTTCATTACAGGATGAGTTATATTATTCCTGGAAAGTTACGCCAGAAGTTGTGCGGCAGCGATGGTGGCACACTTTTATAGTAAGCTTTTGATTAAATTAAATTTCAACTTATTAGTGTTATATATATATATATATATATATGTTATTGTTATAAAAATTTTATAACATTTATTGCAGCGCTCATACAGATGGCGGCGAAAGGATACGTTGCGCATGTACACAGCATGGATGCACGACATGTAGGCGCGGATGTGCCTGATGATGAACAATGTGAAACGCAACTAATACGCCAACAATCGCACACCGAAGTGGGCAACGGAAGTGGTCTTCAGTAAAATGATTCAGCATTGGGAGTCCGCAGAATTCAAAGCCAAGAGCGAGAACGCCAAAAAATGTCGCTACAGTGAGAAGGTTCCCGGAGATGGTCCGCATCGCCATACTTCGTGATCAAAATCCTTCCCGAAACGAAGACACAAATTGGTAAAATTTTATTTATTTAAATTTTTTTATTTAAATATTTATCTAAGTAACTTTTATTTTATATTATAGATGTAACGGATAGGAAGAGAACCGACTCTTCTTGAGCTGGTATTAGAAACCCATGCCAAGATGAAGCCGGTTGTCGGGGAAGAGGCCGACAAACCCGAACTCATCGATCCTCGAGCGGAGCAAACCGTGAGAGTTGTGACAGAGAAAATCACACAGCAATCTCAAGCTTGTGGTTCAAGCCCCGACGAACTCAGTCCTTTACAAAATGACAAAAATTATTTAAAGGTAAAAGTTCATTATTTTATTTTTCGATTATTAATAAAATAATTTGTAAAAATCTAAGATTACTTTTGTTTGTCTTGTAGTCGGTGAGAATGTATAAGGAATGTCTATACAGTCTCGGGGCGCTTTAAAAGGATATCGTCGAGGACACCACGACGGTACCTCCCGTAGTGTAAGAGAGTTTCACGCAACAACGGCGGATCGAGGAGCTCGAAGCCAAAGTTCAGCACTTGGAGAGCGTCATCGAGTTGATGTCGGGGCAAGGGAGGGGATCAACGTCACAGCAAGAACCGGGTCCCGATTCAGATGCAACGCCATCTAGAGGTGGTGGCGATCAGAGAGACGATATCGACCCAGCCGATTTAAACGAAATGTAATAGGATAGATAGTAGTAGTTTTAGTTTTAATGTTTTTTTATAAACAATTAAATATTTTAATTAAAAACTTTAAAAAAATATTATAATTTTTTAAAAAAATTATTTTTTATTTTTTTATTTTTTTTACAAGATTTCCAACGGATGCCCGTTGGAATATCTAACGGGCATCCGTTGAATGCTATTTCCCGCCAAATGGTAACGGACGTCCGTTGCCCTTTCCCGCCAATTTTCAACGGACGTTCGTTGCTATTTCCCGCCAGTTTCCAACGGATGCTCTGGAAAGCTAAATTCCCGCTCATTTTTTCTGCCTGGATAGCAACGAACGTCCGTTGAAACAGTTTAACGGATGCCCGTTGCCCTTTTTTCAACGGCCTTCCGTTGCAAATTTGCAACAGGCATCCGTTACAAATATTTTCAACGTACGTCCGTTACAACTTTCCAACGGATGTTTCCGTTGGAAGTTTCGTTACAATTTTACAACGGATATTATTTGTTGCAAGTCCGTTGCGAATTGCAACGGATCCGGATTTCAAACAAACGTTTTCCAACGAACAGAAATCCATTTCCATCCGGTGGAAAGAGCCCTTTCCAATGGATTTTAGGCATTTTCCAATGGATTTGTCCGTTGGAAAATGCATGTTCTTTTGTAGTGTGTGAGACTCATGCGACCCTGTGAGACTCATGCGACCCTGTGCGACCATGCGACCATGTGAGACCCATGCGACCCTGTGAGCTTCGAAAACCGTCCGAAAATGCCAGAAATCATCCGAAAACGCCCGAAATCGTCCAAAATGCACGAAATCGTCAGAAATCGGTCGAAAATCCCTCAAAATCAATTGAAAGTGGTCGAAAATCACTCGAAATCGTTCTAAAACGTTCGAAGTCGTTCTGAATCACTCGAAATCGGTCGAAAACGCTCGAAAATCGCTCGGAGCTCGAAAATCGCTCTCAACTTCTAAATCGCCTCTCGCTAATTGTATTTGTTAACTTTGAAATTAGGGGCAACTTCAAAATTTTCAAAACGTATGTATTTTTACAAATAAAAAATAAGGGAAATTTTCTCTTTTATCTATTTTTTCATTAGGTTTTCAAGGGTATGTGTAAAATCATATAGCATTACGAGGGTATATCTGATATTATGCCATTTGAAAATTATAATTAAAAGTATACACTAACAACAAAATTTAAATAAATTATTTTATTAATAATTGTCTGTTTTGATAATTTTACTCAAAACGCAATCGCAACAGTTTTCTGTCATTCGCTTCTAGTCGCAGTCGCCTGCAAACGCAGTGTTACCGACATTCAGACAAAATGAAACAAAACACCGCCAAACATAAACACAAACGCAATATTTCTACCAGTCAAATCCTAAGTGGTTGATAGTTGAGCGAAGTGCCACACATTTTAATCTATTTACTGAGTTTTCGATTGAGATAAAAGTTAACTAATAAAAAAATTATTGAATTCAACTACCCATCAGGGTCGGCTCAACTAAAAAACGATAGAAAAGAGGTCATGTGCCATAAAATTAAAATAGACCTTTTTGTATTAACATACAATTATTCTAAATATTAATTACCTTTTTCAAAATAATAGGCCTTAAACTTATTGAGACCCTGTTCGAATACTCTTGTGGAACATGGCCTCAACCACCTCTGCTATCCATAGTAATAATCGAATATTATAATAAAAAAAAAACTCCAATCTATATGGAATGTGTTATATATCCAATGAGGAAAATCTCTTCGTTTTTTTTAAATCATATCATTTTGTAATTGTTTCGAAGAATAATGTTCCATATCTCGTTAGTCAATTTTAGATGGGAGAATATTAGGATGAATTTTACCAAAATTAAATACAAAAAATTGTTATAATGTCCAAGATGGTATGTCGTATGGCATAATTTCCATATTTATACTACATATACGAGTTGTCTACAATGAGATATCATCCCCTTCTAAATACATTTAAAATTACAAAACAAGCAAAATTTATGTGGCAAATGACTGAAAATTTCGTGTGTATAAATATGTATATATATATTTTTGTACTGTTCTACATTAATCACAATCAAATGCACCAGTAACATGGGATGCAAGACTATAGGGTTAGCCGAAGCCATATGGGGTTCTGCAAATCCTTTGATGCCCCGACCGGTTAGTCTCTCTACCTTTGTTAGTATCTTTAAGATTTTACATAAATAAAACAATTCGAAAATTTTAAATCTGGAGGAAGAAAATATTGATCAAATAGAACTTTGAATATTTTGAGAACTTACGAGATTTGAAAATATGAAAAAAAAAATTAAATTATCAAGTACGACTCCAAATAAAGGAGGTAGATCTTGATCGGGTTGGAATGAATAAAGTTGAAATGCAACGAGATTATGAAAATTTTGATCTCGTGAGAATTATGTGTATTATTCAGTATATAATTATCACGTGTTAGAGATTTCAACCTCGATTTGTTTTATTTTTGTACCTTTGATATGGTAGTAGTCCTTAAAATTAAACGATGGGTTTGCACTACAAAAGAAAATTGTGTAGCTCCCAAAGCATTTTTCAAATGAATTTTTGGTTTTATGATTATTTCAACTGACATCAAGAGAATTTGTTGGAAACCATTGAATATATCATTGAATATTTCAGTGGAATATTAACAAATAATATGTTAAGAAATTCATTTAAAAGTATTGAAACATTTAAATGATATTTAAAAAAAAATAATATCCTTTAAATATTTATTATTGTTATCGATTAAAATTTTCAACGATATCATTAAAAATCTATCGATATCTTCCAACGGTTATTGTTGTTGATATTTAATTGATTTTGACTAATGGAATTCGTAAAAAATATAGACTTTCTTTGGTGGCCTTATATTTTTAACATCTAATATCAATCAATGATAAAAAAAACCGTAAACTTTTATCTGAAGTATTTTCTGAAGGAGTTGATCGGTTGGTCCATGACAAAGTCATGATCTGAGATGCAGATGCAGGGAAAAGCAGAGTGCAGGATGGTCGAGTCGCAGACTTCATGTTTCAAGAAAGTGTCGAGGAGTTGACCAAGGGAGCTGAGCCAACGGTTAAGAACGTAGGTGGAGGATGTTAGATGAAGCCAAGAACAAGAACGGAGGCAAAAGAGCAGGAGACAGCCTTGGAATCAGATGAAGGACACACACCAGAACCGCAAGTTGCAGACTGTCTGTTTTGGTATGAACATGGAGTTCATACGGTCCAAGACAAATGGACCTATTTTAAGTAATCAACGTAAACGTTAGTAGTGTGGTCCTAAGATAATTTTTAATGTTTTTGTAATCTCGATTTGTCATATATGTAATCGTTATGAAAGATTAATCAAGTATTGCACTTTTCAGAAACTCTTTTTCACTCGTGTTCAAGTTGTTCATTTCTCTCTTCCATTTCTCACAAAATATTTACATTCTAAGTGCGATTTTTGTTTTATTCTGTAGTTTACATTTTTGTTGCACAATCTACGTGATGCATGGAGATGGTGAACTCAAATGAACAACATACATGTTGCTGAAGTTCACTGAAAAACAACAATGGTATAAGAGCCTCCTGGATGTCAAGACCAAGAGGTGCACCAAATCACTAATCCGAAGCACAAGTCACAACACTATTGAAGCACCATATAAAGCACTAATAGAAGCAAGAGGACGTCCACCAAACAAACGCCATTTGAACCTGCATCAAGACACCAGAAGGTCAAGATGCAGAACGCCATACCAGTTCCAGTATTTGATGGGAAGAATTACAACCTATGGGTGATCAAGATCAAGGCCACCTTAAGATCTAAATGTTTGTGGAAGGTGGTCACTGAAGGGATCCTGGAGTTGCCTGCATTGAGCATATAAACCACAGAAGAACAAAGACAGAAGAAGATAGCAGAGTGGGAGGAGTTGGAGGCAAAAGACCAGAAGGCCTTGGAATTCATCTACCATGTTGTCTCGGAGGAGATTTTCATAGCTCACATGTCCACGTGTGAGACATCAAAGGCTGCATTGGATCTCCTCAGAGAAAGATTTCAATGGGACCCAAAAATGGCCATGATAAAGCTTCAAAGACTCAGGGCAACATACAACACTTTGAAGCAAAGAGAAAATGAGTCAATCAAACATTTTGCCAACAAAATGACTGAGTTGGGAAATGAAATGAGGGCGTACGGAGATGATATTAATGAGGATGCTTTGGTATAAAAAACTTGTGTTCTTTGTAAGAGCGTTTTGACCCATATGTGGGGGGTCATTGAGCAAACAAAGGACTTAACAGTCCTCACGGTGGCGGAGCTGGTAATAGCCTTGCAGACACAAGAGTATAGACTAGATGACAGAAATGGTGGAGGGCTAAAGGGAGCTTTCTAAACCAAGTTCAAAGGGATCAAGTTGGGATCCAAATCAGACGCAAACAGACGGTTTTTTGGTAAATCAGAACAGAAGAACAAAGGAAAGAAATGGTGTGGAGTCTGTAAGAAAGACAACTGATCATTTCGTTTTAATATGTATTTCTTGCATGATTTTAGAGATATTTATGATGATAGATACGATGTTTACGTGTGATTTTGTATTCGTTTTACTCGTTTTCGTGTTTTCATGTTCTTACAGGTTATAATGCATATTTGGTTCGTTTTGGAGTTAAAGAACGTACACTAGACAACGTAATAGACTCGAGGTCAATAACGAAACAAACGGGACGAGAAACAGCACGGGATCAGTGAAGACTTCAGTCCACACGGACCTTGAAGCACCATCACAGCCCATGCGGGGCACAGAAACATCAGCCCACGGGGGGCACACCTCAGCCCGTGCGGGGCACTTGTTCCAGCAGACACAGCACAGCCCGGGTTGTGCATCAGCCCGAGCGGATTGAGCACCAGCAAGGGAGCCCGCGCGGGGCACACACTCCAGCCCGCGTGGGTCGCGTCCGTCACCTGCAGAAACAAGAAAAGGAAACTTGAGGTAAAGAGGAAAAGAAAGTGGTTAGTTGCCTACACAAAAAAGGAAACATTGCTAGAGAAGAGGGATATGAGTTATATGGCTGGAAAATAGAATGGAAGTGTGTCCACTTACTCAAGAATAGAAATCAATACAAAGAAGAATGAAAAACTCACAAAAACAACAAGCTGCAGCAAAGTGAACGTTCCATTTTCATACATATTTCATGCACGATTTTAGAGATGTTTACGATATAGATGTGATGTTTACGTATGATTTCGTATCCGTTTTACTCGTTTTTGTGTTTTCGTGCCCTTACAGGTTTTAATGCGTATTCGGTTCATTTTTGAGCTAAAGGACGTACACGAGACAAAGTACCAACATCAAGGATCATCACGGAACAAACGGGACGAGAATTGGCGAGGAACAAGCACTCCCGCGCGGGGCACTCCCTAGCCCACGCGGGGCCTTTAGTTCGGAAATTGGTCCAGCAAATTGAGCCGAGTCGGGCAAGCTATCAGCACACACTGGCTTCACCAGCAGCATCAGCCCGTGCAGGGCACTCCCTAGCCCGCGCGGGAAGGGCTTGTATCCATCGCGATCATTGTGCCGCGCCCGTGCGGGGCACAAACTCAGTCCGTGCGGGTCGCGTCCATCACCTGCAACAACCAGAAAAGGATATTTATCTAAACACGAAAAGGAACTTGTTTGTGACTTATACAAAAAGGAAAACGACTTTAGAAAAGAGGAATATGAGATATTTTGCTGGTCAAAGGAATGGAAACGTTGCCCAACTTGATCAAGAATGGAAAACTCATAAAAAGGCAAAACGGTGGCAGCTGCAACAAAAGGAAAAGAACTGAACGGCCAAAAGGAAAAACCAGGAGAAAATGAAAGAAAAGAAGAAGGAAAAGGAAGAAGAGGAGCTAGGGGTCGAAGGAAGTTCAGTTAGAGAGTTAGTTTTCAGAATTCAATCGAGGAGAGAGAGTAGAGAGAGAACAGAACCGAAGAAGGAGACTCTTGCGAAGGAGACATAGAAGGAGCATTGGAGATCAATTCAAGACTTCGTTTTCATTTGGTTTTCATGTTCCTTAGACTATCTATTTCAATTATGTTTGTTTACGGACGCATGAGCGAGTAGTTGTTTTGTTCTAGGAGAAGGGATTAGCCCTTGGCTATCCCAAAACCACTTTGATTTATCTTTGAATGCATTTTCCCGTTTTCGTTTATCTATTCTTTGTCTGAGAGCTTGAACGACTTGTATTTACAAAGGCCAAGTAGGTGCATGTGTTAGGGATTAGGAGAAGAACTGAAAGGAGAATTCTAGTCCTAGAAGATCAGGTTTAGAACAAATGAGGTTAGGCCACGAAAGTAGGGTAGCAGCGGTTGAGGGTGAAACGGATGAATCATAAAATTTATGGGTTTAGCTTAAGGTGTCAGGCACGAAAGTAGGGGATAACTTGACTAGATCACGTGTTTATACCTTGAGAGAGGGTAGATATCATATTAGAATTGTCGGCCTTAGATGACTTAATTGGGATTGCATGATTAGATAGGTTGATTGTTGGTTTCGGTAGTCTTGTGGTGAAACTGGATTCCTAGAATGTTTATCTCATTGTTAAGAACTCGTTTGTTTATTTGTTTTTAGTATTTCATTCTCAAATCCCATAATCGTTCGTTGCAAATTTGATTCATAGTTTGAGTTTAGGTTGTGTTGCGTAGTCCCTGTGGGATCGACACCTAAATTACTACACCTGTGCCATGCACTTGCGGGTAGTTTAGGTTAAATATTTGTTTAACGTTGATACGCATCAATTTTTTGGCGCCGTTGCCGGGGACTATTGTCAACACGTCTTAGATTCGATCCTAGAGTCATTCTTGTTTTTTTTTCTTTCGTTCTTTCTACCTAAATCGTTTTTAGTTGTCCTTTGCAGACCCGTCAGATCAACAAGATATGGATAATCAGAACGGCCATGAACAGCCACAATTACGTATCGATAATTTGGCGCATATGCAGCAACAGCAACTCGCACCTCAACCGCGAGAACCACGGGCTCCTCCACCACATCGACTCAGAGATTACGTGGTGCCGAACATGAACAACGTGCAAACAGCCATAAGGATGCCTGCTGTTGCTAGGGAACAGTTTGAAATTAAGCTGGCGATGATCAACATGCTTTATCAGAATCAATTCATGGGTGGAAATCATGAGGATCCCCATCAGCACCTCAAAGACTTCCTTGAGCTTTCCGGTACGTTCAAAATACACGGAGTCTCAGAGGACGCGATCTTGTTGCGTCTCTTCCCCTTCTCAATTGGGGGATGAGCGAAAACTTGGCTGCAATCGCTTCCTGTTGGTTCAATCACGACTTGGGACCAACTCTGCACATTGTTCGTATCACGCTTCTTTCTTCCGAGCAAGATGATTCAGATGAGGGGGGAAATCACAACGTTTAGATGCAGAGATGGAGAAACGTTGTTTGAAGTGTGGGGTAGATATAAGGATCTTCTACAGATGTGTCCACACCATGGTCTCGAGCAGTGGTACGTTATCCAAACCTTTTACAACGGAATTTCAGATGAACACCGAACGACATTGGATAACGCTGTTAGAGGATCATTTATGGATCTAAGTGTCGAGGAGGCATACAATCTGATCGATAACCTCGCCATGAACCACACTATGTGGTCAACATCGAGAGGTATGCCTAATAGCACTCGTTGCCTATACTAGCCGAATCAGAGCAGAGCGACGGACAACGCAGCAAATGCCATGTACTGTGTGAATTGCGGAGATACGGAGCATGTAGCGTATCAATGCGCGGTACATGAAGACTTCGAACAGATGAATTATGCCCAGCAGCAAGGAAACACGCAATTCGGGAATACCTACAACCAAAATTAGAGGAATCACCCGAACTTGTCATACCGAACGACTCAACCGATGAAGTATTCGGGATTTCAGCAACCACAGCAGCCATACCAGCAAAATAACCAGCAATTTCAGCATGCTCAACAAGTTCCGAAAGCTCCTCAACCTCCTCAAGCCCCTTGTTCAAACCTTGAGGTGGTAATGCTCGAATTTAACAAGGAGCAATGGCAGCAACAATTGACTCAAGCCAAATTCAATGCGGATGTGGGGACAGCGATTAGCAAGCTCAAAACTCATAAGGAATCTTTGAGCAACCATGTTAAGAGCTTAGACAACTCCATAGCACAGCAAGCTGCCTCATCCTCACGGAATCCCGGACAGCTTCTCGGTAAACCCGAGTTAAACCCGAGAGAGTACGTGAACGCTATTTCCGTGTGCTGCACTGATATGATCGAGCATTCGCCCTCCAAAGAGCAAGAGCAAGCTGTTGGTACGTCCATGAGAAACGGAAAAGGTACGATTGCAATTATGGAAGGAGTTGAACAAGATTTAGACAAACCATACGTTGCTCCACCGGCATACAAACCTCCTATACCGTTTCCTCAACGGTTGGTGAGCAGTAAGAATGAAGAACGAGTGGGCAGATTCGTAGAGGGTCTCAAGAAGCTTTACATCAACATCCCATTCGTGGAAGCAGTCCAAAAGATGCCTAATCGTGCCAAACTCATCAAAGAGGTTCTTTCCAAAGAGAAGCATATCGAAGAGAACGAGACGGTAGCACTCACCGAGGAATGCAGCGCTGTCATTCAAAACAAGCTGCCACCAAAGTTGAAGGACCCCAAAAGCTTCTCCATTCCATGCACTGACAATGCCTTGTGTGATTTAGGGGCAAGCGTGAGCATCATGCCACACTCGGTTTTCAAGTGGACGGATTTCGGGAATCTCAAACCTACAAAGATGTGTCTACGCCTCGCGGATCATTCGGTGAGATATCCGGTGGGAATTATTGAAAATGTTCCCACCAAGGTAGGTAATCTTTGTATTCCCACTGATTTTGTTGTACTTTAAATAAAGAAAGATGCGAGGATACCTATTATTCTTGGTAGACCGTTCTTAGCTACTGCATGTGCGATGATAGACGTACATCAAGGAAAACTTTCCTTACGTGTCGGAGATGAGACGATAGAGTTCAACTTGTCCAACCCCATGAACGGACCCTTCACCAAGGAGTCTTTCTTTAGAGTTTATTCGCTGGACGAGTTATCAAAAGACACGCTTGATCAAGTAAGTGCTTCTGATCCTCTTGTACGATATTTAACATGAGTTTGCGGTAATGTAGGATTTACGGACGAAGGAGCCAAGCTGTACACGAAATTCATGAGTGCTATTGCAGCACTAGGAGACGCCCCACGTGAGGAGATACCACACGAAGTGCACGCTGGTTTCGCAATGAAGAAGACGTCCAAACTTGAGCCCGAGTCACCTTCGTCTTCTTTTCGGTATGAGTAAGTTGAATGCGATAAAATATATCCTGTTGTTTTGAATGCTAACTTGAGTGCAGATGAGATGAGAAAACAACCCACTCTCGTAAAGAAACGTAGGAAAGTCAGCTCTACAATATGTATGCACGGAAATTATACGGAAGACAGCCACGAACCTTCCACCGAAACTCAAAGGAGGCTGCACCCGCACTTGCAAGAGGTAATGGAAAAAGACGTCATAAAAAGTTTTGATGCAGATATCATTTATCCAACCTCAGACAGCGAACGAGTGAATCTCGTGCATGAAGTGCCAAAGAAAGAAGTCATGACTAAGGGATGACACGACAAAAGGACCCTACCTCATGACTTCCGACTAGGTGATTCAGTTCTACTTTTCAATTCTCATCCAACGCTTTTCTCGGGCAACCTACAGTCTCGTTGGTCTGGTCCTTTTCAATTACGAGAAGTCTTCACACATGGAGAAGTTGAACTATGGAGCGATTTGAGCGGAACATTCAAAGCTAATGGACAGCGACTAAAGCTCTACCAAGCCTCTCAACCGATCGAAAGTGGAAACTCAATTTCCCTTTCTGATCCATTCGTCGCGCACGCATGAGGAATGGAGACGCCAAAGCTTAAAGACGTTAAATAAGCGCTTTCTGGGAGGCAACCCAGCTTTTTTTTCCTATTTTTTAGTTTCTTAGTTTAAGACTCGGTTAATTAAAAAAATCACAAAAAAATACCACCACAAACATGACTTCACTTCCCTTACCCTCCATCGGAGCTTCACGTCAAGGACGCCGTTTCAATTCAAGTCTGGGGAGCAGCTCACGTTTTTCAGGTGATTTCGTTTCATTTTCTTTCATTTTCTCTTTGATTTCGTAGTCTTTAGGTTGTTTTTTGCTTTCGTGAATCAGAGTCGTCCTAGGCATTTGTCTGGTGCCACATTTTGAGATGAACCTTGAACCTAGAAAACTTAAGAAGTTAGCCTTTTCTGTGAGATTTTGCATGACTGAGCTAGGTTTTTCCTAAGCGTTAGAGCTTATTAGTCGGCTGGAAAACAATAGGTCGTAATTCTTTGGGAATCCTAGTGTTGCTTGTGGGAGGTTTAGACGAGGTTGCTAGTTTATCGTTTATTCTCTCTATCCAGATGGTCATACTTCGTATAGACGATGCTTTACTTCTTTTTTATGAGGATTATTAGATCGTATGAAATCGAGTTTATTTTGTAGATTAAGAGCGCACACTAAAACTTCGTTGTCGATAGAAATAATGCCTAAAAGCATGATCTAAAATCGATATGAGTGCATCGACCTTGATACTCTTTCGATGGTTCGGGTCTAAGTGGTGGGTTGGCGATCATCTTTCTACGTCCTAAGGGCATGGCACAACAAAAACGCCGCCTACTCCGCTGCACTCTTGAACGAGATGCATGAGTATATCGTCATCGGTAGTCTGGGTCTAAGTAGAGGCTGGATCCCTTCAAATCCGACGTCCTAGAAGCCTAGTGTGTATGCATAACGAAAAAACAAAAAAAAAGGAAAAGAAAAAAAATACATAAAGAAAGAATAAAGAAAGAAAGAAGCTCGGAAAAGAAACAAGTATCCTCGATTGTTCTAGGTTTAGCATTTGTCTGAAGTCTTGTTTGGTGGAGAGAGTCACGGTGGCTTGTTTAGTTTGCCTTCGATTTACTTTCTCGTGGGTAGCCTTGGTGAACCTAGGATGAAGACTGAAAATTTAACTAGGCCCAATTTGCTCTCGACTTGCTAGTTGATCAGTTAGGTTCGCTTTAGCGGTATTTCTAGGAGAAAGGGGAATTCTCGGATTTTGTATACCCCATGTGTTCGACATTACGTTTGCTTAGTGACAAGCCTGGGGGATTTTGATCGTTTCATTTTCATACGTATTTCTTGCACGATTTTAGAGATGTTTACGATATAGATGTGATGTTTACGTATGATTTCGTATTTGTTTTACTCGTTTTCATGTTTTCGTGTCCTTACAGGTTTTAATGCGTATTCGGTACATTTTGGAGCTAAAGGACATACACGAGACAAAGTACCAACATCGAGGATCATCACGGAACCAACGAGACGAGAATCGGCGAGGAACAAGCACTCCCGCGCGGGGCACTCCCTAGCCCGTGCTGGGCCTTTAGTTCGGCAATTGGTCCATCAAATTGAGCACGAGTCGGGCAAGCTATCAGTACGCACGGACTTCACCAGCAGCATGTGTTAGGGATTTGGAGAAGGACCGAAAGGAGAATTATAGTCCTAGAAGATCAGATTTAGAACAACCGAGGTTAGGCCACGAAAGTAGGGTAGCAGCGGTTGAGGGTGAAACGGATGAATCATAGAAATTATGGGTTTAGCTTAAGGTGTCAGCCACGAAAGTAGGGGATAACTTGACTAGATCACGTGTCTATGCCTTGAGAGAGGGTAGATATCATATTAGGATCGTCTGCCTTAGATGACTTAATTGGGATTGCATGATTAGATAGGTTGATTGTTAGTTTCGGTAGTCTTGTGGTGAAACCGGATTCCTAGAACATTTGTCTCATTGTTAAGAACTCGTTTGTTTATTTGCTTTTAGAATTTCATTCTCAAATCCCATAATCGTTCGTTGCAAGTTTGATTCATAGTTTGAGTTTAGGTTGTGTTGCGTAGTCCCTGTGGGATCGACACCTAAAGTACTACACACGTGTCGTGCACTTGCGGGTAGTTTAGGTTAAATATTTGTTTCACTTTGATATGCATCAGAAAGAGGAAAGAAGAGGAAAGGAAGTGAACGGCCAAAGAGGAAAAAGAGGAGAAAAGGAAACAAAGAGAAGAAGAAAGACAAGGATGAGAGCTAGGGTTCGTTCACTTAAGTTAGGAGAGGAAAAACACAGCTGTTAGAAAGAGAGAGTGGCAGAAAAAGAGGGTTACAGTAGGAGAGTCGCAGGGAGAGAGTAGAGAGAGGAGTTGTTCGTGAGTTCTTGCGGTGGAGACCTTCAAGGGGCATTGGAGATCGACCAGGGACTCAGTTTCGTTTGTTTTTCTATGTTCCTTAAACTATCTATTTCGATTATGTTTTCTTTCGAATGCATGAGCGAGTAGTCGTTTTGTTCTAGGAGAAGGGATTAGCCCTTGGCTATCCCGGAACCTCTTTTGATTTATCTTTGAATGCAATTTCCCATTTTTGTTTATCTATTTGATTTATCTGCAATTTCCCATTTTTGTTTATCTATTCTTTGTCTGAGTGCTTGAATGACTTGTATTTACGAAGGTCAAGTAGATGCATGTGTTAGGGATTAGAAGAAGGACCGAAAGGAGAATTCTAGTCCTAGAAGATCGGTTTAGAACAACCGAGGTTAGGCCACGAAAGTAGGGTAGCAGCGGTTGAGGGTAAAACGGATGAATCACAGAACTTATGGGTTTAGTTTAAGGTGTCAGCCACGAAAGTAGGGGATAACTTGACTAGATCACGTGTCTATGCCTTGAGAGAGGGTAGATATCATATTAGGATCGTATGTCTTAGATAACTTGATTGGGATTGCATGATTAGATAGGTTGATTGTTGGTTTCGGTAGTCTTGTGGTGAAACCGGATTTCTAGAACGTTTGTCTCACTGTTAAGAGCTTGTTAGTTTATTTATTTTTAGTATTTCATTCTCAAAACCTATTTCGTTCGTTAGCAAGTTTGATTCGTAGTTTGAGTTTAGGATGTGTTGCGTAGTCTCCGTGGGATCGACACCTAGAGTACTACATACGTGTCGTGCACTTACTGGTAGTTTAGGTTAATATTTGTTTAACTTTGAATCGCATCAAGTTTTTGGCGGCGTTGCCGGGGAAACACACGGTTTTTTGGTAAATCAGACGCTAACAGACGGTTTTTTGGTAAATCAGAACAAAAGAACAAAGGAACGAAATGGTGTGGAGTCTGTAAGAAGGACAACCACACAGAAGCTTAGTGTTAATTTAAGGGTAAACAAGATAAAGGAGAAGGATCTGAGCCCTACAAGACCAAGAAGGAGTGCTATACATGCAGTAAAGTAGGAAATTTCTCAAGAGACTACAGAGTGAAGAAGGGTCCTCCAAATCAAGCTCAAGCAAATCAGGAGCAAGATGAGGAGGACTTCCTATTCACGGCTGTCCATGTGGTTAGAGAAGAACATGAGAAGGATATGTGGCTCATAGACAGTGGAGCCACCAACCACATGACCCGGGATGAGAGGTACTTCACCTCATTAGACAGGACAGTAAAGGTGCCCATAAGAGTGGGAATGGAGCCACCCT
>CM071865.1:27138348-27162819 GCA_036759665.1 Gynandropsis gynandra
CTTTTAAATTTTCTTAGTTTTTAGGATTAAGACTCGGTTATTTAATAAAAAACAGAAAAACACAAAAAAAAAAAAAAAAATAACACCACAAACGTGCTTCATTTCCTTCATCCTCCATCGGAGCTTCACGTCGAGGACGCCGTTCAATTCAAGTCTGGGGGAGCAGCTCACGTTTTTCAGGTGATTTCGTTTCATTTTCCTTTGATTTTTAGTTTTTAGGTTATTTTTGCGATTTTTAGTTTGTTTTTGTTTTGATTGAGTCAGAGTCGTCCCAAGGCACTTGTCCGGTGCCACGTTTTGCGATGAACCCTGAACTTAGGAATGCTTAAGAGGTTGACCTTTTCCGTTAGACTTTGCATGATTGAGCTAGGTTTTCCTATGCGTTAGAGCTTATTAGTCGGCTGAAAAACAATAGGTCGTAGTTCTTGGGAATCCTAGTGTTGCTTGTGGGGATGTTTAGACGAGGTTGCTAGGCTGGTCTGTCGTTTATTTTCTCTACCCAGATGGTCATACTTCGTGTAGACGACACTTTACTTTGGTTACATTGAGGATCATTGGATCATATAAAATCGAGCTTGTTTTGCAGATTGAAAAGCACACACTAACACTCCGCTGTCGATAGAAATAGTGCCTAATAAGCATGATCAAAAATCGATATGAGTGCATCGACCTTGTTACTCCTTCGGTGGCTCGGGTCTAAGTGGTGGGTTGGCGATCATCTTTCTACGTCCTAAGGGCATGGCACAAAAAGCCGCCTACTCCGCTGCACTCTCACACGAGATGCATGAGTATACCGTCATCGGTAGTCTGGGTCTAAGTAGAGGCTGGGTCCCTTCCAATCCGACGTCCTAGAAGCCTAGTGTGTATGCAAAGAAAAAGAAGAAAAAGAAAAAGAAAAGAAAAAAGAAAGGAAGAAGCTCGGAAAGAAAGAAACAAGTATCCTCGGTTGACCTAGGTTTAGCATAGTCTGAAGTCTTGTCTGGTGGAGGGAGTTACGGTAGTGTGTCTAGTCTCCTTTGATTTACTTTCTTATGGGTAACCGTGGTGGACCTAGGATTAAGGCTGAAAACTCGATTAGGCCGAATTTGCTCTCGATTTGCTAGTTGATCGGTTAGGTTCGCTTTAGCGGTGTTTCTAGGAGAAGGGGAATTCTCGTATTTTTCACACCCCATGTATTCCACGTTTACGTTTGCTTAGGGACAAGCAAACATTCAAGTCTGGGGGATTTTGATCATCTCGTTTTCATACGTATTTCTTGCACGATTTAGGAGACGTTTTTGATACATATGTGATGTTTTACGTATGATTCCGTATCCGTTTTACTTGCTTTCGTGCTTTTCATGTTCTTACAGGTTTTTACGCGTATTTGGACTATTTTGGAGCTAAAGGAACATGCACGGAGCTAAGGAGCAACTTTGGGGATCATCACGGGACAAACGGGACGAGATTGAGCATGGAAAAGCCTCACCCGGTCGGGCACAACCTTTGCACGATCGGGCAAAACCTACGGCCAATTGTGTGGACCATTTAGCACGACTCGGGCAAGCATTTAGGACCATTTTGCCTTGTGCCCGAGCGGGCACACATGCCATGCCCGATCGGGCACCATTCCAGCACCACAGGACGCGCACGAACTGCCCTAGCCGCACCCGAGCGGGTACACTCACTACCCGAGCGGGTAGCGGCCCGAAACTGCTCAAAACTTAAGTAAACTTAACTTAAAACATAAGGGAACTCGTGGGGCAATTTAGGCAACAATTGGACTGACTTAGGAGGCTTAAAAGGAGGCAAAAAGACGTCATTAAATCAAGCTTACAGAGGAGAACAATTCAGTAGAAGATTAAGGATATTCTTGCGAGGAGATAAGCGAGGAGCATTGGAGATCAAGCACTGCCACTTCGGTTTTGTTTGGTTTTTATGTTCCTTAGACTTTCTACTATGTTTATGTTTCTTTACAGACGCATGAGCGAGTAGTTTGTTTGTTCTAGGAGAAGGGATTAGCCCTTGGCTATCCCAAGACCGCTTTTGATTTATTTTGAATGCATCTTCGCGTTTTAGTTTATCTATTCTTTATCTGAGTGCTTCAATTTACTTGTGTTTGCACTGGCCATGTAGATGCATGTGTTAGGGGTTAGGAGAAGGACCGAAAGGAGAATTCTAATCCTAGAAAGTCAGGTTTAGAACAACCGAGGTTAGGCCACGAAAGTAGGGTAGCAACGGTTGAGGGTGAACGGGCGAATCACAGAGTTTATGGGTTTAGTTCATGTTGTCAGCCACGAAAGTAGGGGGCAGCTTGTCTAGATCACGTGTCTATGCCTTGAGAGAGGGTAGATATCATGTTAGGATCGTCCGCCTTAGATAGCTTTAACTGGGATTGCATGATAGATAGGTTGGTCGTTGGTTTCGGTAGTCTTGTGGTGAAACCGGATTCCTAGGACGTTTGTCTCATCGTTAGAACCCGAGTAGTTTAGTTAATTTCAGTATTTCATTCCTTATCCACATTCTTTCGTTAGCAAGTTTGATTCATAGTTCGGGTTTAGGTAGCGTTGCATAGTCTCTGTGGGATCGACACCTAAAATACTACACACGTGTCGTGCACTTGCGGGTAGATTAGGTTATATTTAACTGTGATACGCATCACAACTCCGTCTAGAGGTGGTGGTGATGGCGGGGGGGATATCGACGCAAACGACCTAAACGATATGTAATAGGAAATAGTTTTAATTTTTGTGTTTTGTAATATAATTTTAATATTTTTATTAAAAACTTTTTAGTTTTAAAAAAAATTTTCAAAAGTTCCAACGGGCATCCGTTGGAACTTCTAACGGTCATCCGTTGCACCGTATTTCCCGCCAAATAATTTCCCATCAGTTTGCAACGGACATCCATTGGCCGGGCTAACAGGATTTCGTTGGAATACGTTTCCCGCCAAACTTTTTCCGCAAATTTGCAACGGCCGTCCGTTGCAGTTTCCCGCCACATGGAAACGGATGTCCGTTGCAAAAATGAATTTTCCCCGCCTAATTTTGCAACGGACAACCGTTGCTTTCCAATGGCCGTCCGTTGAAAATGTGCAACGGTGATCCGTCACAACGTTTTTCAACGGGCGTCCGTTACTGTATTTCCAACGGCGGATTCCGTTGCCAGTCCGTTGCAAATTTGTAACGGATATTATCCGTTGACACGCCGCCGCGAATTGCAACGGATCGTCATTTGCAACGAACTTTTTGCAACGGACGGAAATCCGTTGGCGTCCGTTGGAAACGGCTGTTTCCAACGGATTTTGGGCGCTTTCCAACGGATATGTCCGTTGGAAAGCGTTAGTTTTTTTGTAGTGTTGTTGAGCTACAAAAGGATCATAAGGTAATCAGTGTGAAATGGATTTATAAAGTAAAGACTGATGAGCTTGGGAATATGCAGAAGTTGAAAGCTAGGCTGGTAGCTAGGGGGTTCACACAGACTCATGATCTGGACTATGGAGAAACCTTTTGTGTCCAGACATGACACAATTAGAACTCTCATTGCCGTGGCAGCTCAAGAAGGGTGGAGCCTCCACCAAATGGACGTCAAGTCTGCCTTTCTCAATGGAGAAATTGCATAGGAGGTCTACATACAACAGCCTCCTGGTTATGTTATTGATGGACTAGAAGACAAAGTTTTGAGGCTAAAGAAGGCCTTGTATGGCTTGAAGCAAGCTCCTAGAGCTTGGTATAGCCGTATTGATTCATTCTTCACCAGGGAAGGATGCAAGAGAAGTGGATGTGACGCTGCAATGTATGTGCAGAAGCAAAACCAGAAAATTATGGTCATATGCTTGTATGTAGATGATCTGATCATCTCAGGAAATGATGAGGGATTGATCAAGCAGTTCAAGGGGAAGTTAAACAGAGAATTTGAGATGACTAATCTTTGGAAACTAAGGTATTTCCTGGGATTTGAAGTTAGCTACATGGTTGATGTTATTTTCATCAACCAGGCCAAGTATGCATCTCAGCTATTGAAGAAGTTTGGGATGCAGAACTCTAAGAGCGTCTCAACACCTCTATCACCGCATGGAAATAATTCAGAAGGTGGGAATGAGCTTGCTGATCCAACCAAGTACAAGAGTATGGTTGGTGGCTTGCTCTATCTGTCAACAACAAGACCGGACTTGGCATTCTCCGCATCATACCTATCTAGGAGCAATGCCAAGCCGACTGAAAAGAGCTTGCAAGAAGCTAAGAGGGTGAAGAGGTATATTTTTGGAACTATGAATCATGGTTTATGGTTTCAGAGAGTCAAGGATGCAAGGTAAGTTGGATATGTTGATGCTGATCTAGCTGGTAGTGTGGTAGACTCAAAGAGTACCACAGGTTTCTGCTTCACAATTGGGAGTGACATGTTCAGTTGGGGGACACAGAAGTAGACCATTATCGTCCAATCAACTGCAGAGGCTGAGTATACAGCCTTGTGTGCAGCCATAAACCATGTTGTATGGCTTAAGAGGTTATTTTCTGAACTTGGATTTGATATGAATGATAGCCTAGTAATTCGTTGTGACAGTACAGCAGCAATAGCCATTGGTAAGAATCCAATGGATCATAAGAGGACTAAGCACATTCTGATCAAATTCCATGTGGTGAGGGAGACTGTCAGAAATGGTGAAATCAAGTTAGAGCATGTGGCCGGAGAGGATCAAATGGCAGATATATTAACTAAATCCTTGGGCACAAAACGTTTGAGGAACTACGGAACAAGCTTGGAGTCATGGACAAACAGATCAAGAGGGAGATTGAAGGAGTTGATCAGTTGGTCCATGACAAAGTCATGACCCGAGATGCGAATGGAGGGGAAAGCAGAGTGCAGGATGGCCGAGTCGCAGACTTCAGGTTTCAAGAAAGTGTCGAGGAGTTGACCAAGGGAACTGAGCCAACAGTCAAGAACGTATAGCTGGAGGATGTTAGATGGAGTCAAGAACAAGAACGGAGGCAAAAGAGCAGGAGACAATCTCGGAATCAGACGAAGGACACACACCAGAAGCACAGGTTGCAGATTGCTTGTTTTGGTATGAACATGGGGTTCATATGGTCCAAGTCAAAAATGAACCTATTTTAAGTAATTAACATAAATGTCTGTAGTGTGGTCCTAAGACAATTTTTAATGTTTTTGTAATGCTGGTTTGGCATAGATGTAATCGGTATGAAAGATTAATCAAGTATTGCACTTTTTAGAAACTGTTTTACACTTATGTTCATCTTGTTCAATTCTCTCTTCCATTTCTCATAAAATCATTACATTCTGAGTCTGATTTTTGTTATATTCCGTAGTTTACATTTGTTTTTACACAATTTACGTGATGAATGGAGATGGTAAACTCAAATGAGTAAGAACACGTTGTTGAAGTTCACTGAAAACAACGTTTACGGTAAGAAATGAAATGCACCAGTGGCAATTATAACCCAAAATAAAAAGAAATTACAATTTTCATTATCTGACGATTAATATTTGTGGTAGTGCAAATATTAAGCTACATACGTAAATAGAAATTAATTATTAGAAGACGTGCGTAGAATTGTGATTTAGATTTACATTTAGGCCCACTTAGCCATCAAAGACATTCCTCCTGCGCCGACAAACACAGCACCATAAGCAAGAGTTTGAAGCTTTATGTTCCCTTGAAGTTTGGGTCCCATGAAATCTGCAGCTAACAAATCAACGAGAGCCATGTAGTTTAATAACCCTGCCGAACATGCGTTCAATACTCCGACCACGATCAATGCTGTTGGACTCGTCTCGCTGTATGTCTTCGATAATCCAATGCCTAACACGATGCCAAACGGCGTCGTCACTGAAAAGAAGAACGCCATTATGTATTTCACCTTTGCTTTATATTCCGCCTGCAATTGGAAAAGTATCAATGGTTTTAAACCTCTTTAGGATGTATATTAGTAGGCGTAGACTCATCCGCGAGAGATCGGGAGGAGAAGTGAATAATGTTTTAGGGTTTTTTAATTTAGGTTAAAAATAAAAGGAACTCACCCAAACCTGCATGTATATTTCAGTTTTTGACATATTCAAATTAAATTTCGAATTATGCAGGTGATGCATGTGTTTTTGTTTTTGGTACCCGCGAATATTAATTTATTTCTGTATTAATATGTGAAATCAATTCTGATTCCACATGTATTCTATTTTGATACCAAAATATGCAAATATTTTAAATTTTCGAGATAAATTATAAGGGTGATCTGGGAAATTTGCCCAGGCTAATAGTTACTAGATATTTGACATATATAGTCGGTCCGAAATATAATAATCAAACATCATATATATATATATATATGGTAATGCACCTGAAGAATGCAACCACCGAGTCCCATGCCTTCGAAGAGCTGATGGAAGCAAAGAGCGGCGATAAGGGAACGTATGGTGCAATGATTATCCGAAGCTCCCATTGCGAGGCCGATCACGACCGAGTGCACTACGATCCCAAGCTCCAGTACCTGCATCGTTCCATGTCTTTAAATTTTACTTCTACATTTTGAAATTGATCTATATATATATATATACACTACAATATTACCTGAGCAATGACTCTATGCCTCAATAGCCGAGTTTTGTCACCATCGTCGATGCTAATCAAATCTGGTTTCTCCAAATCGTTGGAGTTTTCGAGATTTTCTACATTTTCTTGAGATTTTAAATTACTTTTCCTATGCAAACTCATGGCATAGGAATCCACCATCAATGTCAACAATGCAGAAATCATGGCCACAAACGTCGCGAAAGGAAACTTCTGCCATGGATTCTTGGGCAAACAATCTGATGTGAGATCATCGATAGAGTCCGGTAACACGTGCATGTAACCTGTTGCTAATATAACACCCGAAGACAATGCTTTTACGATCATGAAAAGATCTTTGTCGGGTTTTAACGCTGGAACGACATTTGAAAACAGCGGTAGGCAAACGCCAACCATACTTGCGACCAAGATGGATACAATTGCAATGAGTTTGAGCTTTTGTGCTTCGTATTTATTGCGGCATGACGATTCGGCTTCCGTTTCAGATTCGCATGTGCTCACATTTTCGAATTCTGCGTTTGCGGCTAGAGAAGTGAGTGTGTAAGAGAAAAGAAGGATTACAATGGATAATAACTTCAATACATGAGAAGCCATTTGAAACTTTAAGCTTTGGTTATAGTGATGATTTGGTGATGGAGGGTACTTTTTATAGATGCGATTGGATTGCAACGGCATAACCTGTTCACTAGGGTTTGAAATTTTCAAGAATCATTCTATGTAGTGAAATGACTATAATGTCCTTGAAATGGAGAAGAAAAGTCTGATTTTAGTTTATGGTAATACTGTATATGATGATGTGATGAGGGTGGTGTTGGGTCATTGACTAATTGTGGTCAGCGTGTGTTTTTCTCGTGCTGCATGTGTCCGTACTCGTACTTTTTGACGTTTTTGCGTGGATTTTTATAAATGATTTGTGGTGCACGTGGACCTTTTTATTTAGAGTTCATGCCCTTCTGGTTGAGATCATGATAATATCATTAGTAGCTTTTTCTCTTTTTTATACCGATCAAAATTTTTAAAAATTTTATTTATATTATGTTGATTATTAAAGTAATTAAAAGGAGTGAACCTGAATAAACTAGTGATCACATATTTAAATAGAAGAAATGGTATATTTTTAAACGGTTTTTTATATAATAAATAATATTCAATATGAAATTAATAACATGATGTAGTAACCTTTTTTGTAAATAAAATATTCTATTCATAATAAATCAGCATATGGAGATATAACATTCCATATAAAATAGAATGAATGGAATAATTTATACCAAAATTCTATATATGCAAAATAACAGATTTAAAAATAATGTTATTTCTTGAATATGATATGAGATCACACCATATTTAAATAATCTGCATTGAAAAAGACATTGGCCTGTGGAGAGTAGTCGCTTAAACTCTGCCCATGGAAGATATTAACACGAAACATCCAAATGATAACTTCAAAAATACCATTCAAATTTAAATGTTATTTTGATTTTAAATCTATCATTTTTTAAAAAAACTTCAGAAATATCTTTATAAATATTAAAATTTCCAAATTATCGGTGTACGACTATAGAATCTTGTGCGACCGTACGATCATGTGCTACCATGCAACACTTGTGCGACCATTCGATCATGTGCCCAAAATGGCTCGAAAATGCTCGAAATCATCCAAAAATGCCCGAAAATGTCCGAGATCGTCCGGAAATATCTGAAATCGTCCAAAAATGTCTGACCATATGATCCTTGTGCGACCATGCGACCCTTGTGTGAACATGCGACCATGTGCCCGAACTCATCCGAAAATGCCGAAATCGTCCGAAAATACCCGAAAATGTCTGACCATATGCGACCCTTGTACGACGATGTGTCCCTGTGCAACGATGTGACCCTTGTGCGAGCATGCGACCCTATGCCCGAAATCGTCCGAAAATGCCCGAAAATGCCCGAAATCGTCCGAAAATGACCGAAAATGCCTGACCATGCGACCCTTGTGACCATCAGACCATGTTGCGACCATGAGACCCTATGCACAAAATCGTCCGAAAATGTCCGAAAATGCCTGAAATCGTCCGAAAATGCCCGAAATCGTCTGAAATCGGTCAAAAATCGCTAGAAATCGCTCGAAAACGCTCGTAAAACGTTCGAAATCAGTCAAAAACGCTCAAAATCACTTAGAAATTGCTCAGAATCACTCCAAATCGGTTGGAAACGCTCGAAATCGCTCGGAAATCACTCTCAACTTCTAAATCGCCTCGCGCTACTTGTATTTCTTAACTTTGAAATTGGGCGCAACTTGAAAAATTTCAAAACGTATGTGTTTTCCAAAACAAAAAATAAGGGCAAAATTGTCTTTTCCCTAATTTTTTCATTAGGTTTTCAAGGGTATGCGTGAAATCATATAGAATTACGATGATATATCTGATATTATGCCCACCCAAATTGATCTTGTCCTCGTTACACTTCAAGTGAAAAAATGTTTCCGATACGGATCGAATTTGAATAATTCTAACCTTTTAAAATGAATTATTTTAAGAATTTATATGAGTGTTTTTTTAAAATAAAATTATATGAATTCAAATTTTAAATTTAGTTACATTCGATTAAGATTAATGTAAAATTTGAAGAATCCGAATAAAATAAAATGGAAGGATCAAATGTAACATAAAAAAATAAAAATATAATATAAGTTTTAACGTTTTAATCTCTTTTTAAAAATTTAGTTAAATTGTTCGGATTTTTCGAAATTTACGTTTTAATTTAAAAAAAATAAATCATGTGAATAATATTAAATCCAAATAATCTGAATTAAATATAGTATTTGAATTATCTAAATAAGACTAAAATTACTCGAAAAACTCAAATCTAAATGTAATTTAGATTATTTTAGATTCAATTCTCCTCAACCCAAATAATCTGAATCAGACTCATACCGAAACATCTTGAATCAATTTAGATATAATTTTTCAAAACTCTAAAAACCCAAATCCGATTCTAATCAAATCCCAAAAATTCTCAACTAAAATTTGAATTGGATACCCTAAAACATACAAAATAATAGCACATGTATATATTTACTCCTAGGATTGGCCATACTATCCCAAAATCAAGTTCGAATGAACAAAAAATTAAAATGTTCGAATTTAAATATTAAAACTAAAATATTTACGAATTTGAATTTAAATTTTCGAGTTTGGATTTATTAAACCGTAGAGGTATACAGTTCGGTTGGGTTTTGAAAACCAAACAAACCTAATTAAAAAATATTAAACATAATCTATCAATATGAATATATGAAAATCAATATGTTGTAATTTGTTTTAATTATAAATTAAATCTATTTAATTAGTCTAAAATTTATTTAACAGAATACTAACCTCACGATTAATTTAGTTATTCATATAATTATTTGAAAATTTACTTAACAAAATTCTAACTTCAAAATATCATTTCATTTATTTTTTTTCGAAATCTCATCTCATTTATTTTTTACCATCATCTCTTATTTTTTTTTTTGATCCAAATTCATATTTTTTACTTAATTATAATCTTTACTATGATACTTTACATTTAAAAGTTTTTACATTAGTTAACTTATTCATTACTGTCTCATATATTTTTTTTTTGGTGTGATAGATACATATATCATATTTACTTTATTTCTAAAGATTTTTGTTGTTTTTATTCTCCTCTTTGTTTAATTGTTTAATAAATATGACCAATATAGTCGCATTATCAACCAAATATACCGTATTAAAAGTAAAGTTCAAATCTTTTTTTGATATTAACTTTATATCATTATAACTAAATCAAAACCTATGAATGTTTACTATTTGAAACTCAAAGCACCTCTTGTAATCGAAATTTTAAAAAAAAAGAAAAAAAACCTAGTAAACGTACCCTAAGTCCCCAAAAAATATGTAAAATTTTCATAATGACTTTAGATTCGGATTTTAATGTGAAGGCAATACAGATACTCAAAAAACTATTAACCCAACATGTATTAGTCTAAGGAATCCCCCGAGGGTGATAAATCTTTTGGCAAAAATTTATGGGCTAAGTACTAACAAACAAGAGAAAAGAAAAGAGCAATCAATCTTGCCATGGATCATTCTCTGCCCTTACTTCTGATGGTTCCACCACTTCTGCTTCAGCAGTTTTCACTTCTCCTTCACTCGATTCGCTTGTTGCAGCGGCACCCTCTTCTTCTTTTTCTTCCACTCGGCCCCATCGCCCTCCCACGGCCAAAGCCATCATCTCATAGATCTTGTTTCCCAACTCGGCTGGGCTGTCAGGCTGAACAAACGCACCGTTAATGGCACGTATTTCCGTAAGTAATTGTTGGAGAATCAGGATAAACGATTACATATCGGTTTCGTTTTTAGTTCTTACAGTGAATCCACTTGAGATTAAAGCAGTGTCATATAAGAGATCGACCACTCTCTTAGCCTCCTCGCTGTCAGGCGCATTCTTGCACGCAGCCTACAGACAACATCAACCATCGATATAAGAAGTGCCAATTTGGTGCTTTCAATAATAACATAACTAGGACTCGATTCGATGCAAGAATTTGAGATTAAACCGAAATGGCCTTACATTCAAATCTTGGACAATAGGATGATCCGGGTTAATCTCCAGTATTCTTCGACCCCTCATGAATTCCAAGCTTGAAGTGTCTCCAAGTGCTTGAGCCTTCATTAGCCTAGCCGATGACGAAAAGACGTAAATATATATGATTTCATATCTGAAACTTTACAATATACGAAAGTTGTACTCGTTGCTAACCTTTCCATGTTAGCAGACCATCCAAATTTACCAGAGACGAGTACACAAGGAGAAGAACTTAGACGCTTCGAGATTTGGACTTTGGCAACATTGTCACCGAGTTGTTGCTTTATCCAGTCACAAAGAAGATTGAATTCTTGTTTTGTTTCCCTTTCTTTCACCTCATCTTCATCGCCTGGCCAAATAACCGAACTTATAAGAGACGACGTTACACAAAAGATAATCGTACAACGTCAAGGAAGAGTAATAGAGAGCGGGACGAAAACAGCTTTCAACACTAACCAAGCTCCAAATCTTCCTTGCTGATGTCCATGAATTTCTTTTCTTTGTAGGTCTGTAGATTCTGAATAGCAACCTCATCTATTGGTTCAACCAAGTAAAGAACCTACAAATGATTTAACAAAGAGCTGTTAGAGCAATATCAAACACCAAAACAGAAATGAAATCCTGAAGAACACGAAACGAAGTTGGTAAATACCTCGATATCTTTTTGGACTAATTTCTCCAAGAAAGGAGCGGATTTGGCACTTTTCAGACTGTCAGTTGCGAGGTAGTAAATGGCCTTCTGGTTCTCACCCATGTTCTCGACATAATCATCCAAGCTCGTGAGTTCTTCTTCACTCTTGGAGCTGTAGAATCTAAGCAATGGTGTAATACGTCTGTGGTTACCAGTGTCTTCTATGCATCCCAATTTAAGGAATCTACCGAAATTTTCCCAGAATTTCTTATAATCCTGAAATCAACAAAAACATATTACAAAGATTAAAACAACGGGTGCAAAGAGCGAGCTCAAAGGGAAAGAATTAGCTCAGGCATGAACAGAATGGAAAAGGCTATGCTACTATAGATCTGTCACTAACCTCTTTGTTTTCGCTTTCAGAAATCTCTTGGATCATGTCAAAAGTTTTCCTCACGAGTCTCTTTCTCATGATTCTTACCTAAATATCAAAAGAAGAGTAAGACGTGTTAATATTTCTGACCGAGTGACAAATCTTGCAAATGAAATCAGCATTCATATCAGTATTGGCAGTACTTTAAGAGGGCTACACTTACGATTCTGCTTTCTTGAAGAATTTCACGAGAAACATTAAGAGGAAGATCGTTCGAGTCCACCACACCCTTAACAAAACTCAAGTATCTCGGGAACTGCCAAAGTTATAAAATTTGTCAAATTACTGAATCAAAGTAGAGATGCTCTGTTTTCCAGAGCCTATATGATTTCAAATAGAAATACTATTTTTTTCAGAGCCTGTCTGACTTCATGTAGAGATACTATTTTCATGGCATAACAAAGAAAACAATTTAGCATTCACTAGTGAAACAGATCTAGAAAAGAAAAAATCAATATAAACACAGACTTACCAACTCTCCGTCAAAGTCATCAGAGATAAACACACGCTTCACATACAAACGTATGTTCTTTGTTTTAGGGTTAGTCACGTCCTCGTTGTTGAGAGGACCCATTCCAGGAACGTATAAGATGCTTCTGAACTCAACCTCACCCTTCAATAAACAAGGAAACCCACATTAAAAAGAGTCAGCAACCAGTGAAAGACTCAAAGGACTTAAACTAAGGTCCAAATAGAAAGTCTTGACACCTCCGTTGTGAAGTGCGTGTGGGCAAGTGGATCCAAGAACTCGTTGAAAGTCTTCTTATAAAACTCATTGTACTCTTCTTTTTCTACTTCTTTTGGATTGCGCATCTAACCAACACAGAGAAGAGTACAATCATCAGTAAGTATGTTCGGCTAAGTATGTTCGGCGTAATAAAGACCGAGTCGTCAAATGTTTGCACTTACCCATATTGGTTTTGTTTCATTGGCAAGTTCCCAATCCCAATACTTTTCAGTTTTAGTAGTCTTCTTCTTCTTTGTCTCACCCTGGAAACAGGTAAAAAGATCAATCAGAAATCACAAGTCAAGTCAAACCTTTTGCTCATGAAAAAACACGAAATTTACCTCTTTCACTTCTTCTCCTTCTTTCGCCGGTTCCTCCTCTTCAACCTGCCACATGTTTCAGATCGTGAAATGAGAAATCTTAATTCACATGGCAAGAAAAT
Organism: Gynandropsis gynandra; assembly: GCA_036759665.1. NCBI lineage: Eukaryota > Viridiplantae > Streptophyta > Magnoliopsida > Brassicales > Cleomaceae > Gynandropsis > Gynandropsis gynandra. The sequence continues at coordinate 27,151,743 of CM071865.1, forward strand.
ATCGAGAAAGCCATCTCAACGATGGAGGCAACCAGCCAACAGTACCAACTAAGTAAAAGGTATCAATAACCAGCACATCAGTAAGATATCATGGGTACTACATGCGCCTAAATCCGTTTAGACATATAACAGAAGAAGGGTCTTATTTCAGATTATCTCAGAGAAGGTATAGAGTCATCCTAACCTCTACGGTCCTTGATTTCTCCTGCCATGTATAAATAGGAAACCCGACAAACTGAGAATAATTCTTTATAAGATTCTTGATCCTCGTCGGTTCCGCAAATTCATACTTATCATCCTCCTGTAGCAAGAACAAACCGAGTCCGATAAATAACAACACAAAAATGATATCAAATCACATACAAGCAATAACCAGAGTATCAAGCCCCATTTTTGTTCAACTTCACAACACAAAGAAGTATCGGACATGGGACAGCATTCAATACCCTTAAGTAAAGTGTGATTTGTGTTCCCCGACGTAGAAGCTTTTCAGGGTCGGTTTCCTCCCTAATCACGTACGAGCTACTGTCAGCTTCAGATTCCCAAACATATTGCTTGTCGGATCTGGGGCTTTTGGTGGTCACTACGACCTGACAATAAAAGACAAAAATAAAGTCAATCCTCAAGAGAAAACACCAGCCAGAAGGGGATCACAAAAAGAATATGAAAGTCCTCACCTTCTCTGCAACTAAGAAAGCAGAATAAAATCCAACACCAAACTGTCCAATCAAACCATTATCAGCACCAAGATCCTTATTTTCCTGGAATGGCAGATGTTAGGTTAGGACAATGGACAAAATGATCTTAGGATTATATTCACATAAAATAAGAGATTAATAACCTTGAGAGCCTTCAAGAATTTGGAAGTACCACTCTGAGCAATCGTTCCGAGGCATTCTATAAGTTCTTCTTTTGTCATTCCAATACCAGTATCACTGCATATTCACATGAATTAACTCTAAATCCTTGCCGGAAATATTCAGCAAATTAAGAAAAATGAACACACTTATACCTTATGGTAATTGTTCCGTTCTCGGGATCAGGCTTGACGCGAATCTCTAGCTCCCCTCCATCTCCCAGCAGTGAAGGCTCTGTCACACTCAAGAACCTCAGCTTATCCAAAGCATCACTTGCATTGCTGGATACACAAATACAGGCATTTCAGATTACAGAGCACCAAACAAATAATGAAACCTAAATTTCCATTAAGAAATAAAAACATACGGAAATATGACGAAGTAGCTCACCTAACAAGCTCCCGAAGAAACACCTCTTTGTGGCTGTACAAGCTATGAACAATCAAATCCAACAAGCGACTAACCTGCAATAATTTCGAGGCTTTCACATTAAGACTGAGTGAGGAAAGAATTCAAATTACCATCATTTCAAGTTTTCTAACTGTATCGCCGTAGCTTCAAGATATCCAAAAATCACACCCCACCCAGAACTCAAAAACAAATAAAAAGGAAGACCATCGAGTTAACAAACGAATCCAACAAGCCCAAATAAAATTCCAAAATCAATTCACCGAGGAAGCCACAATTTTGTGGAGAAACAAAATGGACCCACCTCAGCTTGGTACTCAAACTTCTCACCGGAGCCCTCAGCCACCTCTTTCTCCGCCACCGCCGCATCGCTCCTCACGGTGAAGCGGTTGCACCTCTTATTGGTATTCAACCTCAACCCACCACAGGAAACGCCGGTTCTGATAACGCTTCGCGGCACAAACGCACTTCTGAGATTCGAGACCCGGCTGCGATTTCTGAGAGAAGAAGCCGAAGTAAGGGGAAGAGAGGTCAAAGAAGCCGTGCATAGGCTTCTACCCAAAGCGGAAGCCATTAGAGACACGAGAGTTTGAGAGAGAGAGAGATAGAGAGAGAGAGATGTCCAACGAAGAGTAACCAAAACCCTATTGGGGTTTTAGCTGAAGTATAAGGAGGAAGGATGGAGGGTTCTAGAACAAACGGAGAGACTCTCTTTCGAGTTTTGGTTAGAATTGTGAGGTCCACGAATTGCCATTTCAGCAGCTTCGAATTATTATCCCTTTCATTCCAAAAATATTTTATTTTATTAGATGTTTTTTCATAAGGAAATTAAAATTGTATTCGTTTCAAAAAACCAATATTATCAATTTTTAATAATATGCAAACGAAAATACACTCTCGATTCGGAATATGCTTCTTTCGTAAAACTCCAACTTATTATTTAATATTATAATTATTATATTAATCTATTATTTAATAAAAATATTATATGATTATATATATTACAAATTATATTAGTCGTATAAAATCAGAATTTTTTTTTAAATCAAGTATGGTTTAATTGCTTCTTTTACACAAAATTAAGAAATTGACACAATAAAATTATTATGTAGCAATTAGCTAGTGATTATATATCTATTTATTTTTAAAATAAGTATATATATATATATATATAAGATACGAAGATTGGTAATTACTTAATTGTTTCAAAGGTAATATTATCTTTAAAAAGATAAGTAATTGAAAATAGATAAGTAGATAATCATCAGGTCTGGATGGGCCTTGGGTGTGTTATATACAGAAGGTCATTAATGGGTTCGAATTAAAAGCCCAATAACCGTATCCGAAATGTTGTGTTCGGTCTTTGTATGTTATAATTCTCGATAATATCTTGTGAATTTTTTATAAGTATATAATATTATAATAAGTAAATATTTCGATATTTTATGTGTTAAAGTATATTTTGATCTGAAAAATTGTGTGTTGAATTGCTATTTTGAATAGGTCAAAAACAATTAAGTCAAAGGCTAAATTATAGGAGAAAATCAAGGAGCTAAAAATAAGGAAGTTGTTGGAGAAAAACATGGAGCACAATTTGGAACAAACACATCATGCAAATCCTATAAAGAAGAGGAGTGCTGGCCAAATTCAGATTGCACACAATAAAAGAGACTTCTCCATCTATTCGAAAAGATCATCAATGACAAAGAGAGAAGTAGAGCCGGTAAACGTTAAACAAGATTAAAGTTTTGTATACACTTTGCGAAGTGTTGTTGTTTACACAAATCATAGAGTGTTCGTCTAGGGATTTGTGGGGGAGTGGCTTGCGAGTCATTCTGTAAGGTTATTGAGAGAATAGCCTTAGACTGTCGCACATGCGTGTGTGAAGCTCGGGATTTAGAATTCGGGTTCAAGGCGGGTTAGAGTCTCAGGGTGTGTCTGAGTCTGTTTCCAGGTGTGTCTACTCTTTATTTTTTCAATTGGTATCAGAGCTGGAAAACGAAAAATCATATTCGTTTTAGACTCGATTTAAGAGTAAGATGGAAGGAACACGAGATTTATATTCATATTGCAAACCCGTAATACTTAGCGCTTCTAATTATGGGTATGGGAAGGTTAAGATGAAAGCTAATATTCGTGGGATAGACGAAGATGCATGGGGAGCCGTGAAATATGGTTGGAATCCTCCGATGATGATAGATGATAAAGGTAACGAGATGGAAAAACCACTTGATCAATGGACACCTGCCGAAAAAAGATCATCCACGTATAATGCAAAAGCATTAGCAGCAATATTCGCCTCAGTTGACATGGATGAATTCGAACAAATACAAGGTTGTGAATCTGCTAAAGAAGCTTGGGACACACTTGAAACAATATACGAAGGAACTTCAAGTGTGAAGAGAACAAGATTGGACATCATTGAACATCAATTTGAGAAGATTGAAATGGAAGAAAACGAAAGTGTAAAAGGTTTTAGTGGAAGATTGAACGCTTTAGCAAACGGAGCACATGTTTTAGGTCAACCCTATGAAGACAAGAAACTTGTTAAGAAACTTTATCGGTGCTTACCAAAGAAGTTCTCAGCTCAAAAGGCGGCAATGAACATGTCACTCAATACCGATACAACAAGTTTCAAGGAGATAGTGGGAATTTTGTCCGCATATGAGATGAAGTTACAATTAGAACAAGGATCGGTAAGCAAAAGTGCATCTAAAGGAATAGTACTAAAAGTTGAAGAAGATTCTTCAGAAGATGAGGGACTCATCGGAGATATATCCTTGTTGGCAAAGAAATTCAATAAATTCTTAAAAAGAAGGCCACGGGGATACCCCAAGACACGCAAGGTATACACGGAGAAAGAAGGAAAATCAAAAGTTCAATGCCATGAGTGTAAGGGATATGGACATATCAAGAATGAATGTCCTAGTGTTCAGAAACGAGAAGCAACGTTAAAAGCCTTGGAGGAAACTAAATGCTTCAAGTGTCAAGGGGTTGGACATATGAAGAGTGAATGTCTAAACATTCAAAAGGCGAACAAATCTCTTATCACTCAGGAAGAATCTACAGATTTGGAGGATGAAAGTGAAGAAGATGACATGATAAATTATATCTCTTTCTACAGTGTTATAGAAAGTGAATATGAAAAATCAAATGAAGAAAGTGATGATGATGAGATAACCATGAAAGAGTTATTCGAAAAATGTATTGAGATGGGACAGCGGGATCTGAAAATACTTAGAGAAAAGAATGTTGTGGAGTCACAATTAAAGGTTGTTACGGAACAACTTTTAAAAAAGGAGGAAGAGATAAATCAAGTTTCAAGTCAACTAGAGGAAACCAAGAAAAATTTAAAGATGTTGTCAGATGGAACAGAAAAGCTGGACTACTTGTTGACAATAGGAAAAAGAGATATGAATCACCATGGACTTGGCTACACAGGAGAAAATTCTCGCAACGAAGGAAAATTCATCAAAAGTAAAGATTAGACAGAGACAGTTATACCTCCAGAGACGCCAAGTATACCTGTCGTGTCCATGAGTTCCAAATATATAGAACGGAGAAGATGTTACTATTGTGGAAAAAAGGGGCATATTCAAGTGAATTGTAATCAAATGAAACTTCATGAACAGAGATCTCAAAGATTTTTCAACAAGAGGACAACACGGAAAAGGTTGAATCACTATCAATCACAGTGGATTTAAGGTAAATCACGGAGAACAAATCTTCGAGGTAAGTCACGGCAATATCAAGGTAAATTTTCTTACTGGTCTACACCTAACATTAGACAAATTTAGGTTAAAAAGAGTGAGAGGTATACGACAGTAAGAAAACCTACGATTAAACAAATCTGGGTTAGGAAATCGGACTTAAGATGCAATGTTGCTTTTACTTCGATACAAAACGAGAAAGATTCTATGTGGTATTTTGATAGTGGTTGTTCAAGACACATGACAGGTAATCATAGTTTACTGTCAAATTTTAAAGAAAGTACCAAAGGAGGAAGTGTAACTTTCGGTGATGGACGAAAAGGAAACATACAAGGAAAAGGAGACATTATGACAACGGGGCAACCAAAGCTGACTAACGTGCATTTTGTGCAGGGACTTCAAGCAAACTTGATCAGTATTAGTCAACTTTGTGATCAAGGGTTGCATGTATCGTTTTCACATGAAAAATGCATTGTCACAGATGAGGATGGTAAAAACGTTTATGTAGGAAAAAGAGCACCTAATAACTGTTATATCTGGATAGAAGAAGTGAAGTGCTTTCATGTTTCACAAGATCCAATTCATTTATGGCATCAACGTTTAGGTCACGTAAATTATCAAACCATTACTAAACTGTCTAACTCTGATCTGATTCCAGGTATGCCTAGGATGTCAAAGACAAAGGAAGTGATCTGCAAACCATGTCAACAAGGGAAACAAGTTCGAATACATCACAAGAAAATGCCGCAAATCAAGACTACGCACATACTAGATTTGCTTCATATGGATTTGATGGGTCCAGTGCAAACTGAAAGCATAAGTGGAAAAAGGTATGTTTTTATATGTGTTGATGATTTTTCAAGATATACATGGGTTAGATTTCTGCGAGATAAAAGTGAAACTTTTGAAGTCTTTTATTATTTGTGTTTGAACTTGATAAATACCAAAGGGAGAATTAAGAGAATTAGAAGTGATCGTGGTCGTGAATTTGAGAATGAGTCGTTTGAAAAGTTATGCAATAAACTTGGTATTACACATGAATATTCTGCTCCAAAAACTCCACAACAAAATGGAGTTGTGGAAAGGAAAAATAGAACCTTGCAGGGTATGGCTAGGGCAATGCTGCACGGTAAGGGAGTTGCACCTCGGTTTTGGGCAGAAGCAATTAACACAGCGTGTCATATCATCAACAGAGTTTATGCACAAATAGGTACAGAAAAAACTCCATATGAAATATGGAAAGGTAAGACACCAAATATCAATTATTTTCATGTGTTTGGGTGTAAGTGTTACATACTCAATGATCGTGAGTATCTTGGCAAGTTTGACTCAAAAAGTGATGATGGTATGTTCCTTGGATATGGTACAAATTCAATATCTTTTCGAGTATATAATTTTTGTACCAAGACTGTTATTGAATCCACTAATGTTGTTTTTGTTGAGGATAGTCAAAATTCAGAATCTTTTGATGAAACTGTGATACAGTTACAAACTGACACAGTAAGTGCACCTGACGAAGCAGAAGGTTCACCTGAGCAACAAACTGACAGTCAAGAAATAAGAAATTCCGAGGAGAACTTGACGTACGAAACGGAAGAGGGAAGCACTTCAACTCGTGTGCATAAAAATCACTCTAAAACAGATGTTATTGGGGATGTTCATGAGTCAAGAAGGATGAGAAACAAACCACGTATAAATTATAATGATTTGGTGAGGTTTGTTTGTTTCACATCCCAACATGAACCAAAAATGTGAAAGAAGCATTGAATGATGAGTTTTGGATTAAAGTCATGCAAGAGGAACTGGAACTATTTGAACATAATGATGTGTGGTATCTAGTACCTCGACCTACTGAGTCTAACGTGATAGGAACAAAGTGGATTTTCAAAAACAAAACTAATGAGGAAGGTCAAATTACTAGGAATAAGGCACGACTTGTAGCTCAGGGGTATACCCAGGTTGAAGGGGTAGATTTTGATGAAACCTTCGCACCAGTTGCTAGGTTAGAATCTATACGATTACTACTTGGAGTCTCTTGTGTTCTTGGTTTCAGGTTATATCAAATGGACGTAAAGAGCGCATTCTTGAATGGAATCATACAAGAAGAAGTATACGTTGAACAACATCAAGGCTTTGAGGATCATAAACATCCAGATCATGTTCATCGACTTAAGAAGGCGTTGTATGGACTGAAACAAGCACCAAGGGCGTGGTATGACAGACCACATTTCTCATCAACAAGGGATACAATCGAGGGGGAGTTGATCGAACTCTATTTATTCACAAATCTGATAATCATTTACTCGTTGTTCAAATTTATGTTGATGATATAGTCTTTGGTTCATCATCTCTAAAGAAAGGTGAATGGTTTGTACAAACCATGACACAAGAGTTTGAGATGAGTATGTTCGGAGAACTAAAGTTCTTTCTTGGTTTGCAGGTAAAGCAATTAGATGATGGAATTTTTATATCGCAAAGCAAGTATGCACGTGACTTAGTGAAGAAATTTGATATGAACAACAACAAAACTGCACTTATGTCAATGTCTACGACAACAAAATTATCAAAGGATTCTGAAGGAGAAGATGTAGAACAGAAGCTGTACCGGAGCATGATAAGAAGTTTACTCTACTTAACCGCAAGTAGACCTGATCTCGCTGCTAGTGTAGGAATTTGTGCACGTTACCAAGCCAATCCAAAGCGCTCACATCTTCAAGCAGTAAAAAGGATAATCAAATACGTGAAGGGAACTAGTGAGTTTGGTATATACTATACAAAAGATACTAATTACGAATTGGTAGGCTTTTGTGATTCAGATTGGGGTGGCAATGCTGACGATCGGAAAAGTACCTCCGGAGCATGTTTCTTTCTTGGAAATAACCTTACTTCATGGCACAGTAAGAAACAAAATTCTACATCTCTATCTACAGTGGAGGCTGAATATATAGCATTGGGAAGTTGTAGCACACAACTTATTTGGATGAACCAAATGCTATCGGACTATGGTATGGATTCTAACTCTTTTATTGCTCATTGTGACAATACAAGTGCCATTAACATCTCAAAGAATCCAGTACTACATTCTAGAACTAAGCATATAGAGATTAGGCATCATTTTCTTATAGAATTGGTTGAGAAAGAGCAATTGATAATTGAATATGTGCCTACGGAACGACAATTGGCTGATATTTTCACTAACCCCCTTGACATGAACCGCTTTATGAATCTAAGAAAGGCAATGGGTGTGTGCGAGCTTTGAAAGGTAAAAAGAGTAATGAATGTACTTTATTGAGTGAGAAATATGATAGTCGAAGTATACTTTCACTGATATTAAGGTGCACCTGGTGTTAGAATTTGAGTGTTTAAGAAGAGAATAAGATGTTTGTAGAACTAAGAGAATAGAAAGAAGAATTAGGAATAAATTTGAATTCATTCCATGAGTTTAAGCATTACATAAGTGGTTCTATATATAGAGACCATGAGCTTAATTTAAACTACAAGTACAATATAATTAATGAATTTGTCCTCATCTTTCACGGTTATAGAGGAGAAAGGGACAGCTCCTTGTTGCTTGGTTTCTTGAGTTGCACATGTAATTCTAATTACTCAAAAATAGCAATATCCCTTTCCTTCCTTCCAACGGCCACTTTGACTACCAAATATAGTTGTGTGTGTTTTATTTAATCCTTAGGAGATTATTAAGAACTAAAACTAATCTATATGATTAATCTCATATATGTAGAATTAATTCTTAACACTCCTCCTCAAGCTTAACTATAGTGTACTACTATTGATAAGCATAAGCTACCCATGGCTCCTTGCCTCATTAAAACCTAAGTGGGAAAACCCAATGGGACAAAACAACACTTAGGAAAAAGAGTACAATTCATTGCCATGTTAGACATATCATGTCCGAATGTTTGTGAGACCAAGCCGAGGGAATATGGACTCACAAATCTTCTTGCTTGTAGCCTTGGTGAAAATGTCGGCCAATTGATCTTCACTTCTTGTATAGCACGGTAGAATTACTCCTTGTTCAATCATTTGTCTAACCTTGTGACAATCCACTTCAATGTGCTTTGTCCTCTCATGAAACACCGAATTGGACGCAATGTGGATGGCGGCTTGGTTATCACAATGCATTGTAATGGGAGATGATGTCTCAATGCCCAAGTCCGTGAGAACATTTCTAATCCATACTAACTCATTGGTTAACTTCCTCATTGCTCGGTACTCGGCTTCCGCACTTAAACATGAAACCACCTTTTGCTTCTTGCTCTTCCAAGTAACTAGATGGCCTCCTATAAATGTGCAATAGCCGGTGGTTGACTTCCTATCCACTCGGTCCCCGGCCCAATCCGCATCAAAATATCCTACAATCTCCGTGTTTTTGTTGCATCCCATCCATACTCCTTGATCCTTTGTTCCACTTAAATAGCTTAGGATCCGTTCAACCATCTTCCAATGATAAGTTGTTGGAGCTTGCATATATATGCTCACTTGGTTCACCGCAAAACAAATGTACGACCTTGTTATGGTGAGATAGATCAATTTCCCAACAATTCTCCTATAGAGTTTAGGGTCTTCAAACGGCTCATCATCTATCTCCCCCTTACGCATCACTTTGTATCCATCTTCTAGTGGAGTTCTTGCTATTCTTCCTTCCATTGTACCTAGCTCATTCAACATATCAAGGGTGTACTTTCTTTGGGATAGAAATAGTCCTTCCTTAGAACGACATATTTCTATTCCTAGAAAGTACTTTAGTTCTCCTAAATCCTCAATATCAAACATAGTTTTAAGATATACCTTAGTGGCTTCCACGCCTTCTATGTCACTTCCCGTGATGATTATATCATCAACATAGACAAGCACCACCACGATTCCCTTTGAGCTTGGCAATGTGAATAGAGTAGGATCGGCCTCGGATCTTCTAAAGCCACATCCATTTAGTGTTGTGCTAAGCTTGTGGTACCACGCCCTTGGGGATTGTTTAAGACCATAGATCGCCTTTCTAAGTCTTAAAACATTTCCCGGTTTCACTATGTGTTCTAGCCCCGGAGGTGGATACATGTAGACCTCATCTTCTAATTCCCCTTGTAGAAATGCATTTTTGACATCCATTTGCCAAAGATTCCACTCAAGGTTCACGGCAAGGGAGAGTATGATCATATATTCTCCACCATTATCCGATCTAAAAATTTTAATCTTGGCATTAAAATGGTTAGTAACATAGTTTTGAAAATTTATAAATGCTTCTAGCACCCTATCCTTAGATTGTAACAAAGTAATCCATGTATACTTTGATTTTTCATCTATAAAAGTGACAAAATATTTATGGTTTTCTCTAGATAGGCATGGGGCTGTCCACACATCCGAATGCACAAGATCAAAACAATTTTCATAGTTTGTGAGAGATTTAGAAAAAACAGTTCGACAATGTTTTCCTAGAATACAAGCCTCACATTCATCCGATTTAAAAGAAACATTAGCCAACATTAAGCTTAAGGCACGAACATGTGGATGTCCTAATCTAGCATGCCAAATAACATCATCATAAGAGACTGAAAAAGTTTTGAAAATATTAGAAGCATTAAAAACATCCAAAATTTTAAAAACATCCGAAAAAGACTTGGTGTCTACAAGCATGTATAAATCATCCTTGGTGACTCCTTTGCCAAATATTTTCCTTGTCTTAATATCCTGAAAAGAAACCTCATTAGGACTAAAAATCACATTACAATTTAAATCATTTGTGGTTCTTTTAACCGATAACAAATTTGATGTAAACTTAGGCAAGTATAATGCTTTTGTATCTTTTTCAAATAAATTAAGAATTCCTTCACCTTCTATTGGAACCTTGTAACCATTTGCTACTATGACACTACCTAAGGCCGGTTTAATATTTCTTAAGAGATTAGCATCACTAATCATATGATGAGAAGCTCCGGAATCAATTAATAACGGTTTAGTATTTTTAGATGCAAGAAAACCTTTACCCTCTTTATTACCGGAATTCTCCGGCTTTGATGAGTGCTTCAATGTCGGACTTCTTGACCATCTCAGCTTGAGCATTCATCATGTAGGCGACCATAGTCTTGA
>CM071865.1:27163076-27183895 GCA_036759665.1 Gynandropsis gynandra
AATAATGGTTTAGTATTTTTAGATGCAAGAAAACCTTTACCCTCTTTATTACCGGAATTCTCCTTCAAGGCTTTGATGAGTGCTTCAATGTCGGACTTCTTGACCATCTCAGCTTGAGCATTCATCATGTAGGCGGCCATAGTCTTGAATTCATCCCCATGATTTTGAGAAGAAGATGCATCGGTCGGCTCTCCTTGTGTTTTGTTGGAAAAGTGAGCTCTTTGGTTCTTGAAATTATTGTTCCTTGGTGGCTTGAGGTGGGGATGAAGGATCCAACATTCCTCTTTAGTGTGTCCTTCCTTTTTGCAATACACACATTTTTTGAATCCTTGTTTGCCGCCAAAGCCTCCAACGCCTCCTTGTTGAAAATGTCCCTTGTTTGCTAGTTGAATCATCTCGCCTTTGCCTCCAAATAAGCCAAGTGACCCTTCTTCTTTTTGAATTTGAGCACACACATCCTCTAGGCTTGGTAGAGTGTCGGGCCTAAGGATGTGCTTGATAACATCATTATAGGCGGGACTTAGGGTGAAGAGGAGACTAAAGACTTTATCTTGTTCTTTCCTCTCATTGAGAACTTTTGGATCAATGGAGCTCGGCCTTAAGATGTCTAGCTCCGCCCATAAGGACCTAAACCTCCCAAAATGTTTGTTGAAGGTCATCCCTTCTTGTGTGAGATTGTTGATTTCTCTTTTCACTTCATAAATCCGGCTTATATTGGAGATGTTGCCGAAAACCTTCTTGAGGATGTCCCATAATTCCTTTGCACTTTCACAATAGGAATAGGCTTCAAGGATTGATGGCTCAAGGGAGTTTTGAAGGAAAGATAGGACGGCTTGATCTTCTTGTGTCCACTTTTCTGAGTCCATGGTGATAATTTCTTTTCCATCTTCACCGTGAGATGTTACCTTTGGAGCTTCATTTTCTTCAATATGCTTCCAAAGTCCTTTGCCTCCTAGGGCTGATTTGATTAATCTTGACCATAATAGGTAGTTTGGACCTTTGAGGATTATGGGAACAGCCATTTTTGTGCCTTCCATATCCATTTTGCTTGTAAAGAGATTTTAGTGATATGAAGAAGAAGAGAGATCGAGAGTTTGAGCATAGAAACACAAGAGAATGATGAGAGAATAAATTAAAACCGCTCTGATACCATGTTAGAATTTGAGTGTTTAAGAGGAGAATAAGATGTTTGTAGAACTAAGAGAATAGAAAGAAGAATTAGGAATAAACTTGAATTCATTCCATGAGTTTAAGCATTACATAAGTGGTTCTATATATAGAGACCATGAGTTGAATTTAAACTACAATTAGAAGTAAACAAGTATAACATAATTAATGAATTTGTCCTCATCTTTCACGGTTATAGAGGAGAAAGGGACAACTCCTTGTTGCTTGGTTTCTTGAGTTGCACATGTGATTCTAATTACTCAAAAATAGCAATATTTCTTTCCTTCCTTCCAACGGCCACTTTGACTACCAAATATAGTTGTGTGTGTTTTATTTAATCCTTAGGAGATTATTAAGAACTAATCTATCCATATATAATTAATCTCATATATGTAGAATTAATTCTTAACACCTGGCATGTTTGAAAAAATTTTTAGTGCACAGATGAGAACAACACTCCTACACTCCGTTGTCAATAATTTTGATAAGAGTGCAATGGAATTGGCTCGGATCTAAGTGGTGAGACAGATTTCCAACTTTGACGTCTTAAGGGTATAAGGTTAGTAAAAAAATTAATTAATAAAAAAGACGAAAGAAAAAGAATATTCAAGCATACATTATGCAAGAATAAATAAAAAATGGATGATAAGAAAAGAACGAAACCTACATACTCCGCTATGATTTGATCATAAGAGTATACCTACAAGGTAGTCTGAGTCTAAGTGGTGGGGAAATCTGTCAATTTCGATGCTCTAGAAGTCCAGAGTGTTTGTTCTTAATCGGGTACGTAATTCTATTTACATACATGACGGGTGTACCTGGTAAATGTGCTGAGTATATTTGTGCTGTCTGTTTTGATTTCAATTTAGTATATGATTTATTTGATTTACCTAAAAGGCAGTATTTTTAAAAATATATTGAAGTGTTGAGCGGTAATTGCTAAGGGTGGTTTGGTAAATATCTGTTAAATTGAAATGACGTTTGTTTCTGGAAAATATAAAATGCATCTTGCATGCACAACATTTGCAAAATCAATTTTTCAATTTCAAAATTTCGAATTCTCTCTGAAACCCTAAAAATGGGACCAAAGAAATCTGTTCGTTCGCCTACTGCAATTGTGAGGAGAATTACTAGGTCAACGGCTGCAAGGGATTTGACGACTGCACAACAGGAGAAAGAGATGAAGAAAAATCAGGATGCAATTCCTAAGAAAGGAAGAAAGGTACGCAATTCCAAGCAATTTGTTGTTACTGTGGAAGAACAGGAACAAAATCTTGAAGAATTTGTAGAAGAAAGAGTGGATCATGCAAGGCTGGAGATGATTCTGTTCGAAGCACCTATGACACCTCCAGAGAATATCGCAGAACCGGACTTGCAAGAAGATGTAGTTCAAGCAACAAAGACACCATCTGGAAATACCAAAGAACCACACCTGCAAGAAGATGAGGTTCAAGACGATACGGTTTCAATTGAGGAAGTTGAGATACCGATAAAGACTCTGAAAAAGAAGACTAACAAGGCAAAAAGAAAGAAGGACAGGGGATCAAATAGTGGAAAGTCGAAGAAGACTACCACAGAGTCTCTCCTGAGCAAGATCCACGAGGTATTCCTGCAAACTTAGTTAAGGATGTCTATTCTGTTAGGTTCTTTACGCCCCTATATGAAAATCGCTTTAAAACCATAAGTCAGCGAGAAATTTTTAGCGAGAGGGGTGTGAATGTCACACATTTTAAGGAAATAGGTTTATGGAGATTGCTTCAGGATAGAGAGTTAATGGGTACTATTTCACACGTATCACAGTACAGTAAAGAACTGATCTTTGAGTTCTACTCAAATTTATCTCCTGCAATTGAACTCACAAGCAGCTCTATGTTTCATAAGGTATATCTTAGGGGGAAAGTATTTGAGTTTTCTCCGTTGCATATAAATAGATTTGTGGGTACTCCAAATTCTCCAATCACTAGAGAGAAGGAGTTGGAACTTGAACTAGATATGAACGTTGTAGGCCGTTTACTTACGGGAAAGGATGATGCACGATGGTCTGATAAAATAGGACCAACTAAGATGACTTGGGATTGTGCACTGTTGAATAAGATCTGTAGATCAAACTGGTTACCCACAAAGAAGGCAGATCTACTTAAGAGAGAGAGCGCTATCATGGTGTATTGTGTCAAAGTGGGTGTACCTATCAACATGGGAAAGGTTATATTTGATCAGATACTTACTCAAGCTTATTCCAACGGAACACGGTTTATTCTACCGTTCCCATGTCTTATTCAAGGAATTTTAAGACAACAATGCCCAGATATTGTTAGAGAAGATGAACTAGAGGAAAGGATTCCCCCGTGGATGAACTACGAACAGAGATATGTGGATAAATGTGCTGCTCAAAGTGACACCAGTTTTAATTCAGATGACAGTACAATTGTGTCGCTACAAAAACTGGAGAAGAGAATTACGGACATGATAGCTGAACAACACGCTATCTTAAAGCATGTGAAGTTGATGATTCGATCTTCTACCAGTATAGTTTTCTAATCCTTTCTCTTCTTATCCTCATCTTAATTTTTTTATGTCTCTAATCTTTATGTTTTTTATCTTATACTCACACAAACAGGGGGAGAAAGTGGATCTGCTGGTACCGGAGGTGTACCTGGAGCAATCTGAATGTTGAAGACAATGACTGACCAGTAGTTTGCTAGATGTTAAGCTTTGATTTTTTTTAGACTAATATTGCTAATGATTACTTTTGTTGGACCAGCTTAACAACTTTGCTAGACATATGTTTTTCATATATGTTGAAATCTTTTTGATGCATGATTGTTGATAATGTGTTTGTTGAAGTACAAGATCAAAAAGGGGGAGATTGTTAAAGTATATTTTGATATGAAAAATTGTGTGTTGATTTGCTATTTTGAATAGGTCAAAAACAAATAAGTCAAAGGCTAAATTATAGGAGAAAATCAAGGAGCTAAAAATAAGGAAGTTGTTGGAGAAAAACATGGAGCACAATGGAACAAACACATCATGCAAATCCTATAAAGAAGAGGAGTGCTGGTCGAATTTAGATTGCACACAATAGAAAAGACTTCTCCATCTATTCGAAAAGATAATCAATGACAAAAAGAGAAGTAGAGCCGATAAACGTTAAACAAGATTAAAGTTTTGTATACACTTTGCGAAGTGTTGTTGTTTACACAAATCATAGAGTGTTCGTCTAGGGATTTGTGGGGGAGTGGCTTGCGAGTCATTCTGTAAGATTATTGAGAGAATAGCCTTAGGTTGTCACACATGCGTGTGTGAAGCTCGGGATTTAGAATTCGGGTTCAAGGTGGGTTAGAGTCTCAGGATGTGTCTGAGTCTGTTTCCAGGTGTGCCTGGTGTACCGATTGAAACGAATAGAAAATCCTTTGGAGTTTTAAAACTCTACCAAATTGCATTGGTCATCTACTCTTTATTTTTTCATTAAGAAAGAGTGATAACATTGTAACTAAATCTTGAATATATTTATTTACATCTTTACTTATGTGGAAATCATTTGTATGATACTATTCAAAACAAAAATGATATACATGTCAGCTTTGAGGTTAATAACATGATTTAATTTGAGTAGTTTTAATAAAAATACAGAAAAACTATTTATTATATTAAGGATTGTATTTTTCATTTATTTATTATATTAAGGATTGTATTTTTCATTTATTTATTATATTAAGGATTTTAATTTGTTACAATGAAATATGTTTTAGGAATTTTCACCGATTTTAAAACAAATTTATACAAGTATATAAGTTTTATATAAAAAGTACTCTATTAGAGTTGGAATACATAACAAATGTAGATATGTAATTTTTACATAACGTGCATAATTTTTTTAAAAATATAATATATAGTAACTGAAGGAAATAAAATATCATTACAACTCTAAATTCGGAATTATAAATTGAAAAATGTATATACATTAAATGGTATCTAAACAAGTTGGAAAAAACATCATAAACCGTAAAATTGATTGATTTATTCAAAATGAATATATAAAAATATCTCTCAATTTAATATATGGAAATTATGTATTTACATTTAGAAAACAAAATATAATCATGGAGGGGCATGTGGGATTACATTTTCGCATATAACGATACACACAATTTCCAATTTGGGAAAATAGAGAGACCATAGATCTTAAGGTCGGGCCGTAGGGTACCCACTGAATTACGACGGTGAATAAATCACTATAATAATTTACAAAATTAATAAATAAATTAGGACCTACGGTTTTCCAATTTATTTAACTACTAAAAAAAATCCAGAGATGTTAAAAATTTATAATATATAATAAAATTAATCTATTAAAAATAAATCGATATATTAGAAATATTAAAAATTTTAGTTCATGGTATTACGTATATATTATTTTATCAAATAATAGGTAATAGATCCGAATAAAAAATATCAGAATGTTATAATATAAAATTAATCTGTTTTAATAATAAAATTAAATAGAAAAATATATTTTTAAATAATCTTCGATAACACGATCTAATTATGATAACTCAACAATATATGATAGTTATATCAATATTATATTAAAAATATGTGATTTTTAAAACAAAATTTTTTTTATATAATATAATAGACGATTATCAATTTTATCATTTGTTTCATTTCAGCAGTCTCCAATATTTTTCATATTTTTACAACTAAATTTTCATCTAAGTACACGAATTTATTATCAAATATAAATTTTTAAATATTAATTTATTTCATAGAATTCGCGAATAAAAAAAATATATGGATTTATACAACGTATTTATATGTTTATCTATCTCTATTTTATTTATTTCTCTCATTTTATCAATTTCTAATACTTTTTCAATTTATTATAACCAAACTTTCTTGTAAATATATTATTAATTTTTATTCACATAAATACGTAAATTTGTTATATTTTATAAATAAAATTTAAAATTTGAAATATTAAAATATTTTGTACTTTATATAGTTTTATATTTATCTATATTTTATTTATTTATATCATTTCATTAGTTTATAATAATTTTCAATTATTTTATAATTCAAATTCTTTTTAATTCGTATTTAAAATTTTATAATAATAGTATAATGAGGTGAAAGTGTGAGAATTAAAATATTTTGTAATGTTTTATATATAGATTTATTAATTTAATAAATTTTTTATTTATTAAAATATATAATAACTAAAATATCTTCTAAACTAATATAAATATTTTGTGTTTTAAAAAAATATTAATATTACTAATATATAATTAATTTAAAATAATTTATAAATGGTAATTAATGTAGAATAAAAAACAAAAAGTACTTTAATGATGTGAAAGTTTGAAAAAAGAGAATACATAAAAAAGATCAATATTTGTTAATAATAATTCTGAACAAGTTTAATAATTTACTAAATTTTATATAAACATTTTTATTATTTATTAATTTACAAATTTTTTTATTTATTTACATATATATTATAAAATATCTTCATATTTTTGTTTCGTTAAAATATTAATATTATTAATATATAATTCATTTAAACTAATTTATGAATGGTAATTAATGTAAAAAAAGTAAAATAAAATAATAATAGGATGATGAGTTGGCATTATGAGAGTTGAGAGATTTGCAACATTTTATATATAGATAAAGTTCAATAATTTATTAAATTTTATTTCAAATAAATATATAAACATTTTTTATTATTGATTAATTTACAAATTTTTTTATTTATTTACATATATATTAAAAAAATATCCTCATATTTTTGTTTCTTTAAAGTATTAATATTACTAATATATAATTCATTTAAAGTAATTTATGAATGGTAATTATTATAGAAAAAAATAAAATAAAATAATAATAGGATGATGAGATAACAACGTGAGAATTGAGAGATTTTGTAACTTTTTATATATATCAAGTTTAATAATTTATTAAATTTTATTTCAAATTAATATATAAACATTTTTTATTATTTATTAATTTACAAATTTTTTATTTATTACATATATATTAAAAAAATATCCTCATATTTTTGTTTCTTTAAAAAATTCAAACTTATTTTTTCCCTTAAAAACACTAACTTTAAGAATATAATGTAGAAAATACCAAACTTTTTAATTTTTGCCTATAAAACACAAATTTTTCCTTATAATTGGATTTTGAATTCCTGTTTTTCTAAGAAATATAAATGAAGTTCTTCTTATAATTCCGTCTTTTTGTAGGAAATTTATATGGTATCGACATTTGCATGTGAATTTTAGGTATATGCGTACGTATGAATGTATATATATATACGTATCGCTAATGTGTGTGAATATGTCGTGGATCTCAGTTTTAGCTTTTCATTTGTCTGGTGTCCGTACATTTAACTAGAACACCTAAAAAGGTGATTATAATGATTTCTTGTGAGATCAAAGAATTTTGAAGCCTTGAGATTGAGAAATGCTTTCCATAAGATAGACACATTTTGCCGACTCGAGCATTTATGCAGCATTGTCTTCCAAGAGTTCATTTTCAATTCGGTTCTGTTTGTTTTCATTTTAAGAGTTGTAAAAAAATTAGTTATAACCCTATTAATTAGTTTATGGGATATGTTTTTCAAATAACATACCAAAAATATTTACATGTTTTATATATTTTCGTCCTAAATTTGTATTACAATAAAAAAATAACTCGAATTTCAAATTTAATACAACCATTTGTACATTCTCAATATACAAGTAAACAACGAAATATAAATCAAATACTACTACATTTTTTTGTATAACTATTAATTAATTTCATTCTTATCTTATTTTTCTTAATCCATGAATTCGATCCTGAGTTCACCATCTCACCAATATTCTCATTTATTATCAATTTGTGAATCTGGTTTTTTTCTAACTATTATTGAAATGCTATACATTTACATCAAATTCTTCTTTTTTGTGTGAGGATAACATTATGCAATATATAGTTTGGAAAAAACAAAGATGTTTTCGGAGTTTTGACATCACTGTTAATACAAGTTACAAATTTGTTTATTATCTATATTATATTTGTTTCGCTATTCAACTAGTTAATAAAAAGACAAAATATTTTTCACATTTCAGATTTGAAATTTTATTTTTGAGAGTATTCATATTTACTAGTTTTCAACCTATAGAAAAATATGATGAGTATGTATATCATTTTACATTATAAAAAAATGGAGAATTGGTAAAGAATAAAATAAGGACAGCCAACTTTAACATGGTAACCGAGGCATCTCTACACATCGATAGAGACACATGGGTTGGGGAAAGATCTTTGCTTTGACCTATTTTATCTTATTTTGTGTCTCCTTCTTCATCTCCTATTATAAATAAACACCCAAACTCAATTCCAATTTTATCATTAATCCATTTCAATCAAACAATAACATGATGTCTACTTCGAAAATTCTCTCTCTAATTATCCTTCTCTTCTTCTTCTTCAATCCTTTCCTTTCCTCCGGTTTGTCTCTCTTGTAATCCCTATTTAGTCTTTGCATGCATGCATATTCTTAATAATAATTTATAGTCAAAAAATTTAATCGTTATCGTATATATTTAAAAAGCAAACTGTAATATATATATATATATATGATGAAAATCATCTCATTGTATAAATCATACAAGTTTACATACAATCGTGCCATTTTCCAGTCTTACTTAGAACTGTGTAATGAAAGCATGCTTATAAAGTCACATACTTTTCATGCATGTCTATGGATTTATTTATTGTTTAGTATAGTAAAATGCTGAAAATGTGACTACACTATTTTTTTTATTCTTTTATTATTCATATCAGAATATGGGATTGAAGATTCCAGTACTCATGCCGTTTCAACTAGAAAGGTATGTTTACTTATTGATTACATTTATGTATTTTCGAATTATGGATATGAAAATATACAATAAGTGCAGTAATTTATATTAATTAAACTTGAATTCTATACGGTTTTGTTATATTTAAGGTTTCTATTCTATATGAAGCTAAAAAGCCAATTATAATGTACAATAAATACACGTTAATATAATAGAGAACACATGTATATCAATCATAATATATACGAGAATTTGTACTTTTTCTCAATCGAATTGATTCGAAAATTTAATCAGGTGAGTGCGGATAAAGATACGATAAGAGGAAGAAAATTAATGATCGGAGATCAAAATAATATGAAAAATAAAAATGTTGAAGATTTTGGTAAAAAGATGGCAAAGATTATAAATTCACCAAAGACAAGTGTTGGTGGTCATGAAGTTGATGAGGATGGACTTGTCGCCTACACTGCTGACTATTTGAGATCGAGGCATCATCCCCCCAAGAACAACTAAATATATTACAAATAATTAAAATAAAAAGCTCTATATATAACTATATATAGGTTATATAAGATATATATGATACCTTCTAATATATATGGACTGGTTTTGCATATCTTAATTTCCATAATTACTTATTACAACAAGTGTGTTTCTTCTTTTCCCCTATTTGTGTTATGCAAAAAAAATGTCATGTAATATTACATATATAATGTTATGCTATTAATGTTTCCAACATCCAACACTTATATAAATTTATTTACATTTTACCAAAAAGACAACAATAATGTCATTTGAAGTAAAGGTGACAATTCTTTAATTTTCTTTTTTTTTCACTAATCTTCGACGTTGTACATGAATTTAGGATATATAAACGAAGAAATCTCGAAATTGGTACGTAGAATGCATCTTTGAATTATGAAAAAATAATGTATTAATTGTTTGATGTCGTCCGTTGTATAATTTCTATATCATCACAAAATCAGTTTAATATATGTGAAATAACTTATGTGTAATTCGTTTACCGACCAATATAGAGTATACGGGTAATAAATGCATCCCTTCCAAAAACCTGATTTTTGGAACGTATAAACTCTATATTACTAAACAAGAAACTCATTTATTAAATCATTCAAAGTTTTAACATATGAATTATAAAAAAAATATAAATATAAAATTATCAATATAAAATTAAATTAATTATAATCGTTTAAAATGTGTATATATATTGTCTAAACTTTAATAATATATATATATCAAAACTATATCATGATATAATAATTTGGTTAAAATCCAAAACCCTAAAACGCCACCTCACCTCACACTGTTTATGCGTCATAGTTCACCGTCGGCGGTATGATTTCTTCAGGACGGCCCCGATGCCGTCATGTTCAATCCGCAAAATCCACTCCGAATTCTCTTCACCGTCAATATGAAAAACATTATTAAATTGACGTTTTCCAATTATTTTACCTAGCATAGTCAAGTCATTGCTCTTCTCCAACCGCATAGTATTGATTGTGGATGAATTAAATCATACTTAGATGTATATGGTTTAATTTTACATAACGAAGACACTCAGTTCCCACTTGGCAAAATCGGTTCGATCGTCATGACATGAGAGAGCTCTCATCATATCGTATCAGACGACGAACAAGTTGCCAATAGACTGACTAATATCCAAAAAGCATTACATATTTTTTTCTCTTTCTGTCCTTATCACATCACTTACCTGTTACATGTTATCTAAACCCTATTCTTCTAATATCGTTAAATTAGAACATTTTTAATTTGTCCAATTATTTTTATATAGAATATAATATACAATACGACAAATTTTTTTATAGGAGAAATTCGGGAAAAAGATAAAACGAGCTCAATAATTCCACAAGAAATCGGATTAATCACGATAATTCGGAAATAAATAGAAACTTAAAGTAAGTAAAGTCCCAATAGCTTGGCGAAAGGCCGAAATAAGAGTGAGGTAATGCATTGAAGCAGGTGGGTGTCATTCTCATTATATCAGATTTAAACCAATCTTTACAATATCATAAAGCTTCAAAACATAATTAATTGAGGAAAGATATCTCCCTATAATCTAATAAATCTTTGACTAATCTTATTCTTAATCAGTATGACTGGAATACTCTCATGTGTAATGAATAATAATTATATAAAAAACAAGAAATAGATTATTTTATGGTACTATTATTTATAAACAAGCAAAAGCCGGGGGAAATTAACGAACGAAGACAAGAAGAGGAAAGACCAAACGTGGATGGACTTTGGTAAGAAAAATAAACAAAGGCATCTAAGGGGGAGAGGGTCCTCGGTGTCTCCTCTGCTAATCCTAATGGGTCAAAGGATATTTACAACAGTAAAAAAAAGACAAGAAAACTCTACCACAGTAAGTGAGTGATTCTCGTCATCTGATAGGTACCCAAACTACTTCCCTACCAAACGAGAAGCAAAGCCTTCCATGCTTCTCTCAAGAGTGTACTCTCTAACTCTTCTATTATTTGATCTCTCTTTTCCTCAAAACTGGCACGACGTCCCGAGTCTCTGCCTCTTCCTCATAGTTGCCCTTTTGCGTTTTCCAAATGCTGGTTTCAGTAATTCGTTGAACTTCTCCAAGAACAGTGCCCACTCGTCTTCTCTCATGTCCGCTAGCTTCACGAAGCTTGCACTGACTGGAAGCTGCTCGTTTGCGCTCTTGTGTCCTGATGATGTGTTCTCACCTTTGTTTCCATTGAATTTTGGGTGTTTTTCCGCCATGTTGGTTAGATGATCGTTCTTCATTGACATTGGAAGAGTTGGCACCCTTTCAGAATAAGTAGCTGAAGTGAAGTAGTTTTTGTGCATTGCCACCCCCTTTGTTTCTTCCTCTTCTTCTTCCTCCTCGACACATTCGTCGAGCTTTGCAAGTGAAGGGCGCCCATTTGAGAAGGGGTTTCTCGTGCAGTAGTAGTAGTCATCGTTTGCCATCTTGGAGCCAGAAGCTATTTCTAGATCATCAAAGTCCAGATCGAATTGAAACTCTGCATCTCCTAAGTCTGACTTTGGAGATATAGCATCTCGTTCAGTAATCAATCTCCTTGCTTCCATACAAACAACCTCGAGTTCACTTGGCTCCTCATCTCCAGGGCGAAATTCCCGCGTCATCATCTCACCAATCTCTGCTAAACAAAGTCCATAAGCAGCAGCTTCTTTGAGGAAAATAGTACATAGAACTAGAACTCTGAGACATGCCTCTCGAATCATTGGAAGTTCTGTGCGCAGCATGCCACAGTCCTTGAAAGGATCTAGACTTTGTATGTAGTCAAGCTCATCATCAGAGAAAGGTATCGAAGCTTGAGGCCAATGAATCCACTCGAAGTAGGGATCCTCGAGAGTTTCTGGTAGGCAAAGGCCGTGATCAATGGGAATGAGCTCCACTTGACCAAATCTTCCAAGACCATCAAGTTTTCTCACCAAAAGGTTTCCACCATGCCGATCTGTGTTGAAAATCCTTATGTCTAATATCCCAATGCGGTGCACAGCTGCTACTGGGAAGCTCGAAGTGCCATGATCGCTGGCATCAAAGTCATGAGGTATGAACTTTTGGAAGGATGCAATTTTACTGACCAGCTTCTTCTCACGAGGTTTCTTCCCATTCACTCCGTCATTGACATTGAATATCGAATGTGTGATTTTAACGAGAGCAGTGGGAGGAACATTAGCAAAGTGATCATAGTCGAGAAGATAAGCCGCAACTTCCCTGAATCCAGTTTCTCCAACTCGTACAGAACGTTTTAAGCCAGGTTGCCCAAGGGCTTTCCCAACAAAGCCTTTTGGATTGTTTGGTGCAAATGGTTCCTCATCCGTAGGCTTGACAATTGCAACACTCTGACCTTTGCCATTCCTAAAGTAGTACGCTCCTCCAAGCCCACTATGAACAGGGAGAGGTTCAACACCCATCTTCATAGCCTTAACAATGTCCTTAGCCATTTGTTTTACGGAAGAAAAGCAATCTGAGTGCCCCAGGATCTCAATAGGACCACTGTGATCTCTTTGTTGAAGATCCCTCCCAGTAGGAGAAAGGCACGGCGTAGACGAGCTTCTGTGCATAAAGTTTCGCTTCAGAAGGAGCGGAGAATCATTTCTCACAACACTAAGGTCATTCTTTAGCACCGTATCCCCAAAGGTCAAGGAGCTTTCCTCGGTGGGGAAATTAAGGGCAATTTGCAGCCTTCTCTTCACGGTATGAACATTATCACTGCGATCCAACTCCATCCCCAACACACAACCAGTTTCAGTTTGCACAAAAACCCGTCTACGCCCCACAGGCTGCTGCTGCTGTTGCTTCCCTTCCATCTTATTAACCCCATGAAATTCCCCACCAAGGGAAGTCTTAGAGACTGCCACTGCCATTTGCGTTTGAACAGGACTGTCTAAGTTCCGCGACATGAAAAGGGTTGAGAAACCACGGGCCTTTTGTGGTCAGCAGCAGAAGCCGCAGATGAAGAAATAGACACCGGAACGAAGATATACTGTTTTCTTCCAGACCAGTGCCTATGTTTGAAACCAATACGAACCCGGGAAAGAAGAAATAGACACCGGAACAAATCACTGAACGTGGAAAACCCAACTCGATCAGCAGAAAACAGTAGCTACTGATAAAAAAATCGAGCTTTAAAAAGAATTTCAACCCGGTTTTACATCAGGAAACCCATGCTTTATCCCCAGAACAAGGAGAGAGAAGTCTGCAAAACGATCACATATACGATCAGCAATCACCAGATCTGACTGTCTTATATATAGCTCTAAGCTTACACAGCTTCCGAAAATACGCGAAATTTCTTCCTTGTGAACACCTCCAACGCATTAATCCCCTACTAATAGCTTGTTCCAAGAAACTTTACATGGAGCAATAGATATAGCAATAAATTCCAAAATTTGACAATTTCACTTTTATTATTCTAGATAAACCCCGGAACGTGGAAAAACATCATATTTAGAAAAAAACCCAGATAGCCAAGAAAACTGGAAGCATCTGTACAAAATCTAAGGCTGATAAAATGCACAAAACCCGAGAACTACGACCAAATAGGTTAAACCACATAATCAACCTCGCAAAACCAAATCAATCACATTGATTTGCTCCACAAGCAACAAATAGCCTGGAACCAACCACTGAGCCACGAAAACTCACCGAAAAATGAGATCTAAAATCGGAGAGGAAACTGAAACCAGAAACTCCGGCAAAAACCTTGGATTACAAAAATCAGCAGCTTCGTCGGCCACGACAGATACAAAGAGGAGAGAAAGGAGACATGGAAGCGGCGAATCTCCTTTGATGAAGGGAAGGAACCGCCTTAGTCGACTCAGTGAGTCATTTATCCCAAGCCGCCTCTGTGTCTCGTTGCTTCTCCTTCGCTCCGCTTGCCTCTTGCGGACGCTTTTTAACTCACAGCGCGTCAGACTCTGATTAAATCACTAACCATGGTTTGAGTTTTCGCCCCGGTAAAACAAACTATCTTCATCAGATAAATTGAACTAAAGACACGTCAGCAAATTATCGTATTTTTAAATCCTATCATTTTATTGGGAAAAACTCAAAAAAAACCCTCAAAAATATATTTTAATAAAAAATAACCTTGTACTTTCAATTAGATATTTTAAACCTTCAATAATGTTTTTTAATCAAAGTAAACCATTAACAGAAACGCCGTTTTCTTTTTCTTATTCCGTTGCTTTCCTTTGACCATCTCTTGATCCACCCCTTCCTTCACTGCACCTACAACCTCCTCAATCCTCTCCGACAATTTTCGGTTTGGAATTCGACGAGCATCCAGTTTGTGATACACCGGGAAAACAAACGATGTCGTTTCCTGGCCACTTTCCTCACCATTTTGTCCCTCAAAAGCCCTAAACATCACAACAGAGTCGGGGAAAACAGAGCCGTAGATAACAACAGCGATGAGAGAAATACCCAGAAGACCCAACACCCATCTCGGAGAACCCAGAGAAAGATCCGACAATCCGAGACCAGATTGCGGGTTCAGATGAAATGGGTCCGGTTCAAGTCTGCGGTTGGACTCGTTTTCCGGCGGATTTTGCGGCGGGTAATCATCTTCAGTGAGAGTGAAAGCAGTGATGGTCTTGCCTTTAGAAGGATCATCAAGAGGCGGGAGAGTGATTATAACGACGCCATGGATGTTTCGCTGTTGCTCTAGAGAATCATGATCCATTACCGCGTGTTTCCGATCAAAATCATACGAGAATTCCGCTGAATTCGATCGGAATGAAGGAGGTAAACGCAAGGAGAGAACTGTTCGCAGAAGTCAAGAGTTGGAAATTTTTTCTGTGTGAAGGAAAGCTTCTGGAAGGAGAGGTTTTGCTTTGATTACCGGAAACCTGAAATTTTTTCTGTGTGAAAGAAAGTAACGGAAGAAGAAAAAGAAAACAGCGTTTCTGTTGATAGTTTACTTTGATTAAAAAACATTATCGAAGGTTTAAAATACCTAACTGAAAGTACAAGGGTTTTTTTGATTAAAATACATTTTTGAGGGTTTTTTTTTGAGTTTTCCCCTATTTTATTTAGAACGACGTTTTTTTTATATATTTTACATAGAGAATTTCATCAAACTATCATACTTTCACCGAATTATCAATAATGACAAAAAAGTAATTCATGAAAACATAGATTCCTACAATTTATATATATAAACATTTTCCAATCCAATTCATATAATTTATTATTTTAAATAAATATGATTTTATTAAAGTTTATCCTAAAAATATATAATTTTATTAAAAGTTCTGATGAATTTTAGTAAAATTATATATATATACATATACATTTTAATACAATATGAAATATGTAGTTTAGATTAAATTAGTCTTTATAAATAAATTAGATGAATTGGTACAACATTTATACTTATTAAATATATTAAATATACTTAGTAGTAAATATTTATAAAATAATATGGTGATAGCACATTTGACAGTTACAGTAACAAAAAATAAATCAAATGACTTTAAAAAAATATTAAGATAATTAGATGATATTTAATTCATCCGGTAATTTAGTAAGGGAAAATATAAAAGATACAATTTTTTCTATTTTATGTATATTTTCGAAAATTTAATGAAAAATTGAAAAAAAGATAAATATATATTTATTTTTGATTAATGATAAATTTGATATTTATTCTAAACGAAATTTATTTCAAAATGAGAGGAACGAGTGAATGATGATTTTAAAATTGAGAACAATTTCCAGCGATTTCAATCGAGTTCGAGTGATTTCCAGCGATATTCGAACAATTTTCGAAAGTTGTATAGATCGCATGCGTATAATATTCATATAGATAACGAAGATCACATTGATTATTTGGATCCAAAGAATCACATAAACTATTCAAAATATTAATATTATAAGTGGAAAGATGTCAGAAGTGTATTCTATCTGGATTGTATGAATGAGAAAGAACAAATAAAATTGAAATTTAATTTTTGTAGACATATCAAATGTATTATTATGATTAATATTTTTAAATTTAGCCCTGTATATTGTTTTTACCGTCCTCTCTTCTGCTCAGAAGAATCTGGAACATGCCAAGAGAGCCGTCTGATTAAATATCTTTGGAAAGATCATAACCGTCTGATGATACAATGACACGTGGTTAACGTTCGAGAAGTACACGTGGTGCTTAGGGATTAGGTTATGACGTGGTGCTTAGTACCGACGAATGAGAGGAGTTTTCCGTAGCTTTTCTCAACGAAAAAAGCTTATTTAAAATATACACAAAAATCTATTAACTAAATAAATATAACTTTAAATTTTTAAATATTTTAGATTTTAGTATATATAATTCTAATTGTAGTCATAAATTTATAATTTCTATTTTTTAAAACTATAATAATAATAATAATAATAATAATAATAATATAATATTGCTTTCGGGACCAGGATATAAATTGGGGTAACTTTAAAAATACCTTTGTAAGACTAAAACACTTCAAAAATACCCTTTCCGAAAAAGAAAATATTTTTAACTTCAAAAATATCCGTATAAATGTTGATATTTCCAAAATACCCCTGCGACCTTACGATCCAATTCGACCCAACGACCCGGTTTGACCATGCGACCCTTGTCCCTCTGTGACCGTTGGACCCCTGCGACCCTTGTCTCTCTTTGACCCTTGTTCCTCTGCGACCCTTGGACCCCTACGACCCTTGTCCCTCTGCGACCCTTGTTCCTCTGCGACCCTTGTTCCTCTGCGACCCTTGTTCCTCTGCGACCCTTGGACTCCTACGGTCCTTGTCCTTCTGCGACCCTTGTTCCTCTGCGACCCTTGGACCCCTGCGACCCTTGTCATTCTACGACCCTTGGATCCCTGCGACCCTTGTCCTTCTGCGACCCTTGGACCCCTGCGATACTAATTTATTATTTACAAATTATTTACATATAATATGAATAAAATTTCGAAAATACAGCTCAAATCAAAATATGTTGGACCCGTGCGACCCTTACGACCATTGCGACCCTTCCGACCATTGCGACCCTTTCGACCATTGCGACCCTTCCGACCATTTCGACCCTTTCGACTAGGCTTTTCAATGTCAGACTACTGTTTTTTCCAGGTTCTAGCTATGCTTTTTATTTTACCAATGCCACATTGAAATTATTGTCTTTCTGGATTGTAGCAGCCCATTTATTTTTCGTTATAAATAGAGGAGGAAAAACCGTAAAGCTACAACAAGCACCAAATCATCTCTTGTTTCGAGTCTTTCATTCTCTCAAAAGGGTGATTTCTAACATCTAACCCTAAATTCTCTGAAAAATCCTTGTTACCTTTGTGACCGTTAAGGTCACATGGTCGACCCAGGGCATCGTGCTGTCTATTTGTTACTCAATGTCTTGGTAATCGTCGGACTCATTCTGTAGGCAGATACACACAAGTACTTACAACTTGGATGGAGGACTTTGTGATGTATCTGCACTACATAAGGTCTTGGTAATCGGCGGACTCAGACATCAAGTTGTATCCGCGTTACCTAAGGTCACGGTTGGAGGTCATTTGCTACGTGGAACTCACCATACATGACTCAAAGCCCGAAATGTCAATGGAGCATTTCCTCGCTCCCGATCCGTAGATCCGTCTTTTCTTCCTCCTTCTCCTTGCCCTAATGTCTCTCCTTCTCCTCTGATCTGTTCTGGTTCCAATCTGCCCTTTTTAGATCTGATTTCCCTTTAATTTACTCGTTCTAGATCTTAGGAAAAGTTGTTGGGAATGAAGGACCCGAGCGGGCACATCATGCACCCGCTCGTGCAACCACTCTGCCCGACCGTGTTGCCTCTTTCAAGCCCGAACGGGCACCCATGCCCGATCGTGTAGACTCTCAACCCGAACGGGTAAAACGCACGGTGATTTCTTGGATGAATTGGCCCGAGCGGGCATTGTAAAGCCACCCGAGCGGGCACCTATGCCCGAGCATGTCCCTTGAGCACCCGAATCGTGCAAACCTACGGGATCGTTTGGCATGAATTAGCCCGACCGGGCACTCCCTATCCACCCGAGCGGGCATGTCTTGAAATGTCGATTCCGCTCCTTTCGCTCGGTGTTTGAGTGCTCACTTCCATCCGTGGCCTTGCACAAGTCGAACCTTGTTACACAACTTTGTTTTCGGGGTTAGATTGCCAAAATCACTCGTGTTTCTTCTCATGTCTTCGTTTCCTATACATAACACGAAATGTGGATAAAGTCTTCGAATATACTCAATAGATGAATGAAATATAAATAATCTACTCTAAACTAGACCCAAGAATGATATAAAAACTATAACGAATTACGTGTTATCAAACTCCCCCAGACTTAACCTTTTGCTCGTCCTCGAGCAAACCTAGAGTCGAGTACTAGATGAGCTAAACAACCATGGATACTAACACGAATACTTCGAAGGATTAGCCATCAACGCGTCACATAAACGCAAGCCTAAGCGTACCTAGTTCAGACCTCTATCACCCGAAAGCCTCGAACCATGCAATCCTACCAATACCCTAAGTCTTATCCGTACTCCTTCTTTCGGAGCCGACACATGAGTAGAGCATTTTGGTCAGGCTCGGGACCTTAAACAAGCGCTTATTGGGAGGCAACCCGACTGTTTCATTTCTCATTTCATTTTTCTTTCGGACATATTCTTTTTCTTTTCATATTGATGTACTCGGTGGGATCGTATTCCTCTTTTTTTTTGGATTGTGTGATTCTTTTTCACAGGTTTATCAACGTCCATATCATCCATGAAGAGGAGACACAAACTCGGGATTGGAAGTTACACAAGGTGCACACGTTCCAACTCTTGTTTTCCCGTTGTTTTGTTTGCGATATCCTCTTAGGTTTTGAACACCGGGACGGTGTTTCATTCAAGTCTGGGGGGGTACTCGTCGAGTATTATTCATGTGATTAGGATTAGATGATTAGGATTAGATGTTGATTTTTGTTTTTAGGAATAAACGGATGGATACCTAGCATGAATTTTCGAGTTTTAGTCATTATTGTGCGACTTTGTCGAATCGTGAACTATAGTCTAGGTGTGTTTAGAAGTCTTCTTGATTTCTGATTAGTTGAAGTAATTATGCTTGAAACCATGACTTATAGTTACATTCACCTCCTAGGTTTCAGTACCAAGTATCATATCTCCGAGTATACCGATTAATCGTTGCTTGTTTGATAGATTTTACCGTTCATTAGATTCCACACGCTTATACTCCGCTGTCAATTTTTGGATAAGTTTTCTAACTATTTCAAGTTTATATTGACATGAGTACATCGAGATCGATGGTTCGGGTCTAAGTGGTGGGTTGAGGCGCTATTTTACGTCTTAAGGGTTAGAGTCATGCGTATTCTTCAATAAAAAAAGAAGTAACAAAATAAAAAAAAAAATATATTCTTCAATGACGCATCTCTTCACTCCGCTAAGGTTACGAGACCTTATGAGTGTGCCATAGGCAGCCTGGGTCTAAGTAGAAAGCTACCCTCTTCGACTTCGACGTCCTAGGAACCAAGCATGGATCTATATAAAAAAAAGAAAAGAAGAAAGAAAATAAAAAAAAGAATAAGAACGAGAATTTGAGTTTAATGATATCTCAAGCTTAGGAGAGTTGGTATGGAGATCGCTTGGACGTTGTTTAGGAGTACGGATTAGACTTAAGTCATTGGTAGGATTGCATGGATTCGAAACTTTCGGATTGATAGAAGTCTGAACTTGGTACGCTTAGGAGCATCGAGCGAAAGGAGCGGAAACAGCATTTGATGGTGTACATGCTCGGGCATGAAGTGTGCCCGCTCGGGCTGTGTTTGTGCACCCGATCGGGCTGTAAAATGGACCAGAATTTCGCCGAGAGATTTCCCGCTCGGGTCCACCTTTTTCTCAACAAACTCCTAAGTTTTAGAACGGGCAAATAATGAGAATTCAGATCTGGAAAAAGAGGATTCAAACCAGATTTGTCGGATCCACCTTTTTCTCAACAAACTCCTAAGTTTTAGAACGGCCAAATTAATGAGAAATCAGATCTAAAAAGAGGAGATTTGAACTAGATTGGAGAGGGGAACATTCAGAGACATTAGGAAAGAAGGAAAAAGGAAGAAAAGATGGAACAAAGGATCGGGAGCAAGGGGGATCTATTGAAGACATCGGTTGATGAATAGGGAGCATTCTTATTCTCTTTCTATGTCGAATTTAGTATTCTTTTATGTTTCGTTCTCTGAGTTCATGTCCAAGTAGATCTATTGCCATAGGTTAGAGAGTAT
>CM071865.1:27184478-27218626 GCA_036759665.1 Gynandropsis gynandra
AACTCATGATAGTACCTAAGACCAATTATCCTTTTAGAACTTCGTTACATCGTTGTGCAACTCTCGATACCTATGGTGCTTAGTCATAAGTTTATCCCGTCGATTAGTTTAGTTTAGTTCGTTCGCAATCCACAATTATTCAATTTACACGTCTATTCCATTAGTTTAATAGCTTTAAGGTTGCATCAATTCCTTGTGTTCGACCCTAGTTACTACACGATCCGTATCCTTGCGGAAGCGTTAGATCTAGGTAATTTATTACTTGAGTTAACGCACATCACTTTGTGTACTCCAGACTCTACACCAATCACCATTGCAGGGGACTCATTTTCAGTATCCGAGGTATACCTCACTTCGTCTAAAGCAACACTCCTATTTTCCGTAGAATCTCCATCCAAACTAGATATCACCTCCAGTTTCAGAACTCTCCTTGAGTTATCTTGATTTTCACCATGCTCACATGATTTGTTCATTGAGACTATATTCTCCTGAACAATCATACCAATACTTAACATACATCACTTCTCCTTAAAAATCCAAACCATAAAACCCTTAACCTTTCTCAAGTATCCTATGGAAATGCATTCCTTAACTCTTGGTTTCGCTTCTCCACCATCCGTGTGTACTTTGGTAACACGCTTAAATTTTTTTGAGGTGAGTGTATGATGGAACAACTCTTGCACCACTCAACAAGGACATAATACCCAATGACGAGGTTATGTGGACCAGATTCTTCGTAATGGCTGTTACACTAGCCCTAAATACCTTGGGCATCACTGATTCTCTAAATATTATCTTCTTTTCTGTCATTAATATCTTGTCCATCAACTTTTCAATTTCAAAAAAGACCCTATGAGTTTTTCCATAGACACAATCCACACCGAACTATATAGGTGACACCTGAATCCCATTGAGATATCCTTTATTTGTTGGAGTATGGTCTAGAGACCAATCATTTGGATGATTCTTATTTGAGTATTTCTGATGTATCATGACATTTTCTATAAAATGACACTCTATTATTTCATTTTATTTACTGTCTGCGTATATAAATAGATGGAATAATATAATTAGAAATATAATTTAAGATAGTCTTGAAACATCCCTAGTCGAGTATCATTGAGAATAAGGATATCAATGTTGCATTAAGACTAGTATGTGTAAATTGATATGAGATATCAATTTAACACATAGGTGCATGTTAGAGAACAATGTATTGGACGATCCGCCATGAGATTGCTACATAGATTGTTATAAGAGTATCATAGCAATTCTCATAGTGATTATGATATATATATATATAATCCTATGACTTGAGATCGCCAGAGATCTTAACATAAACAATTGCATGCTTTGACACTATCAAACGTCACTCGTAAATCGGGACGAACAAGATAGTGATTGGGTATGCAATCTGTTTATGTAATAAGATGTTGGTTGATCGAGATAAGGATTTGTCCTTCCTATATAACAGGAGTGATGTCACGAGCTCATAGATTGAATTAGATGGGTATGATACATTCCATGACTCATGTTCAATCTAGACATCAAGGACAAAAGGATTAATATACATAAATCACGAGATTGGTAATGTCGAGTCACAAACATTTTCATTGTTTAGGAAATAATGATGTGTTTCTAGACACCGCTCATTATTTGTAATCAATGCAATGAGAACCTATTGGGTCGCACACAAAGACAAATGGAGTTGGCCATGTAATTCGGCCAATCCTATTATAAATAGGATTGAGAATAATTCGAGTTATTAGGGCCAATTCTAATTGAATTTTGAATTCAATATAATTGGACCTAATTCGGCCGATTAGGATTAATTGGGCAAAACCCTAATTAAGGTCTTAAGTTAGGGTTAAACCAAAATTTCCCTATAAATATAGTGCTTAAGCTATGTTCTCAAGAAGACAGGGAAAAAACAAAGGCACTTCATCCAATATAATCTAGAGGCCGAAATCCTAATCTAACAACTAGGTTTTTCGACTTTGTCCAGTTCTCCTTCGTCTGTGTGGATACTGACAGAGACATGAGCGATTCGCTGTTGTTCGTGACTCAAAGATCTGAGCTTTAGCACACAGCAAAGTATGTGCTAAGAAACACTAATCAGATATGTATCCGAATCAGATCTCACCAAAGGGAAAACCGAGAAAAACTCTATGTTTCCGCTGCGTGTTTTCCTCTCGGTTCCCCTACATCATTGACCGATTGATCAAAACCGATCTAATTGATACCAAATCTTCTTTGCTAAAAAGTTATTTCACTTGTGTCCATTTGTGTTAAATGATAGTGTAACTCCATTGTCTTTCCCTGCAACAAATACAAGCCGTGAGACAACTTGGCCTTTAGCACGTCCATGCATCCTCTCATAACCTGAAGAATACCCATTGAGGATTTGAACCACAACCTTGGCTCAACAACAGTTGAAGATAGATAATACTCCTTTTCATTTATGAAACATATCTCACTTGTGTTATCCATATGGTTTTCCCATCATCATTTTGTATCTTCATGTCTCAAATGCCCTTCACTTCCCAAACAACATTCTTGCACATCCTTACGGATCCACCTACATCTTCATTCGATTCAAAGAACCATTCCCATCGTGGAGTCATGTGAAGTACACTCGGTATCTAGAATCCAACCATCTAAATTATGTCTTGATGTAGATAAGGCTCCCGAGACACATAATCCCACAACCTCCGTCTCAAATACCCTATTCCTTAGGCGAATAGGTTTGTTTTCATCTAGTTTCTGTGTGGGACATGCTTTCTTGTTATGTCCTTCTGAACCACACAACCAACACCCTTTTGTTGATCTATACTTGGAATTGCTCGAGCTATATCCCTTTAGATTTCTTTTCTTTCCATGCTCATATTTTCTTCGAGCACTAGCACTCTCCTTAACAAACAAACCCTCATCTTAGATTCTTTGAGCTCTAGAGTTAACGTCTAACTCAAGATCCTTTGAATGTATTACATTTATAACTTCTTCCAAAGTTAGTGATGCATTCCCGTGTTTTAGGGTATCCCTCAGCTGATCATATTTTCTAGGTACAAACATAAGCAATATAATAGCTTGATCATCATCAGAAATAACAACTTCAACGTTGTCCAAGTCTGCCATTATCCCTAGAAACTCATCTATGTTGCTTTCCATTGACAAGCTCTCATTCATCTTGAAGCCATAGAATTTTTTCTTCAAGTAAATCCAATTGGGAAGAGATTTAGACATGTATAACTTGTCAAGTACCTTTAACATGTCTAGTACAGTTTTTTGCTTGATGATTTTCCTCAAAACTTGGTCTACTAAGCTCAAGATTATTGTGCTTATCGCCCTCCTTTTCTTTTCTTGCAAAACCACTTGTTTATCAGTCACAGATTTCTCACCACCTTCTCCTCCAGCTTCAAATAGACATCCATCTTCTAAAGCTTCACTTAAAACCCAGAAGCTCAAGCTGAGCTGTAGGTTTCTCCTTCCAAAATATGTAGTCTCCTCTTCCATCCTACTTCTCCATTTAGATTTTAGCCGAGTACATATTGTGAAATCAATCCAAAGCCAACCCGAGCTCTGATACCACTTGTTGGTGTTTCAAAGATCGAATCCTTGGCAGAACAAACATCCGTCGACCTCACACCTCTTGGTTTCAAATACAAAATAGTTTGATCCAAGAAAACTATAAACAACCACAAACTGAAAGTAAAGTGAACATAAGAAGTTTAACGAGTTCAAGTCATTGGTGTGATAACCCTGCTTCTCACCGAGATCGGAACCCGAAAATCCACTATAACAAGAATATAACTTACTAGAGTTATAGTAAGCTTCTTTCCACCTCACAAGTATCCAAGTGCAGCCAGAAAACTCACCTGTATTTTCCCAAACCCTACACTTTTAGTATCACTTATGTTTCGTGGTATCTATACCCTCTCACCATTCCTTACACTCTCAGTTCTCTCCCCTTACAACAGCCAGTCAAAAATCACTAAGAAACACACACACATTGATTATTTCCCTTGATACTTCCAATTGTGCTCAACCCAAGACTCTCGAAGTACATTTTGAAATTCCAATGTGTTTTTAGTGTGTTCTCAAACTCAAAATAAATTGGTATATATAGCCAAATATTCAACCCTCCTATTGGTTAAGGTGTCCTTAATTAAGCTACAACCTTTTTATGGAATTGGAGCACATTCAACTGCATCCCACAACTTTTCTGACACATTTCGAAGAAACCGAAGTCAACTATCATTGAGAAATGTTATTTCTTTTTCTGTCGAGATGCATCTAACACCTTTTCAACAACAAATATCTCCTAGGTATCAATTTCATAGTCTACACCAAATAGATTGCTTACTGAATTCTTAGAAACAATGAACACCACCAGAATAGTATTAAACTGAAAAATAAAAAAATAAGTCACGAGCTTACAAGTTGGAGTGAACATTGTGTTCACCACGTATCTTTGAAAAAGCTTCGATCTTATTCACTATATGACACTAGAACAAGAAGAAAAAATTAAGTCTTGAAAGATTTTACAAGAGGAATAAGAATAATAAAAAAGTTTCCCTCACGGTGAACATGATTTCTGGACAAGTTTATAGCACATTGTGAGTCACAAAAAACTCTATTTGTTTGGTTCTCAATCCAAGTTTTTCAACTATTCCTTTAATCTGTAATGCTTCTTTTACGGCCTTTGCTAAGGCCACGTGTTCTACTTCAGTTGTTGACAAAGCAACAACATACTGTGGAGATGACTTTCAGCTAATAAGAGTCCCCTACTAAAAAAATTTATCATGTAACCGACCTCCTCATATTTATATTGGTTGCATAATTCGGATCACAATATCCATGATTCTAAACTCATTTGAGAACCTAAGTACCTTGTATATATCTCATGATCCATTTGACAACCTCCACACTAATAGGATAAGCAAGATCAGGTCGAATACCTATCATAAAGTACATGATGCTCCCTACTACATTGTTGTATGGATCCATATCCTTCTGATTTTGCCTTTCCACTTCACTTGTTGCTTTCAAATTGAAATGGGCTCCAAGGGGTGTAGCTACAACCTTGGATTTGTCCATTACAAAGGTGACAAGAATCTTTTTCATATATTCCTCATGTGTTAGGCTTAACATCCCATATTATCTATTTGTATAGATTTTCATTTCAAAATCTTCTTTGCTTTCCCTAGGTCCTTCATATCAAATTCCAAATTGAGTCTCTTGATTTTGATGAGTCGTGCCTTGTTCTTTTTTGTAATGAGCATGTCATCTACATACAAAAGGAGTTAAATGTACGTGCGAACTGTTAACCTTTTGTAATACACATAAGAATCAAAATTGCGTCTGCTGTAAAACTGATCTTCATTAAACAATAAAACCTTTGATTTCATAGCCTTGGTGATTGCTTTAAGCCATACAAAGACCTTCTCATCAAACACATTATGTTTTCTTTACCTATTACCTCAAATCCTCAAGCTATCTCATTAGAATCTCCTCATATAAGTTACCATGGAGAAAAGTTATTCTAACATCCAATTATTCTAGCTCCATGTTGAGGTAGTTTGTTCATGGTAGGCCACACCCTTTACTTGTTAGTATCCCTTATATCATGATTTAATCACGATGAGTACAATCAGTTATATCTTTGGCAAGAAGATCTTGTGATTCAATTACGGTGATTACAATCAGCTATATCTTTGGTAAGAAGATCTCGATGATTACGGTCGACACTAATTTTGGTAAGAAGATCCTCATTATCTTTAACTCATGGAAACTTGTTGATTGTTTAGAATCATTCCTTATTATCTTCATTCCTTTTTTTTTTTGTGTGCATATATTCTTTCCTTTCCATATATTTGTAAAGTTTTCATTTTCTTCTGTCTTCTGAACATTGTAATCTTCTCTACACAATATTCTTCATATGTAATGTGAATAATAAGATAAAAACCTTTTGTTCTCTTTGTGTCTTCTTCTGTTGATCTCCACCAAATTCTTCATGGTATCAGAGCAGAAAGTCTAAGGACCAAATTTTTTGTCTTGTTACATATCGATGGACGTTGTAAAGTGTATTCTGATTCTCCTCAATGGATAAAACTACACAATCTAGTTAAGAATTCTCGAAGCGAACCTTCGAAGCTATTGTTTGTGGAATTACATCTACCCCGAAGAAGGAGAAGCATCTGATGCGAGCGTGAGGCAAGAAAAAATGGCCCAAGATGAATCCAAAACTCTCATTCTCATCCAGAATTCTTAGGAAGTTTGTCTTCTTCTGGCCTATAGCCACATTCGAAAGTATAAGGGCTTGTGGGAAGAGCTGAAAGCCATA
Organism: Gynandropsis gynandra; assembly: GCA_036759665.1. NCBI lineage: Eukaryota > Viridiplantae > Streptophyta > Magnoliopsida > Brassicales > Cleomaceae > Gynandropsis > Gynandropsis gynandra. Next base: position 27,190,822 of record CM071865.1, read on the forward strand.
TACGACCATGTCTCTAACTTCTACCGAATTTCTGAGGTACGAAAGATGCTTCAATCCATCCATTAGGAAGGACATCCATTTAATGATCCCATAGCCCAGTTTAAAGATCTGTGGGTCGAACTCGATGATCTACGTCCAGACCGTCGAATCAAAAGAGATCACAAGTCGTCATAATCAAGACAAAGCTTTTGTCTCCTTTCCACCCTTGATGCATCCTACCACTAACTTATCAACTTATGTTCTTCGTCAATCGGAGTTTGCAACCCTTAGTGACGTGTGCATGCTAATCACGAAAGAAGAAGGATCAAATCAACTCTTCAAAGGAAACAAGAAATTCGGAATACCTACAACCCGAATTGAAAGAACTACTCGAACTTCTCATACCGAACGACTCAACCGATGAAGTATTCGGGATTTCAACAACCACAACAATCGTACCAGCAAAATAGTCAGCAATTCCAACAAGTTCCACAAGCTCCTCAACCTCCTCAAGCTCCTTCGTCAAGCCTTGTGGCAGTGATGCTGGAATTCATCAAAGAGCAAATGCAGCAACAATAGATTCAAGCAAAATTCAATGCGGATATAGGGACTGCAATCAACGAGCTCAAAACACATGTGAAAATGTTAGAAAACTCCATAACATAGCAAGCTGCCTCATCCTCTTGGAATCTCGGACAGCTTCCCGGAAAACCTGATCCAAACCCAAGAGAGTACGTGAACACTATTAGCTTGTGCAGTAGTGATGTGATCAAGCACACGCCCTCCAAAGAGCAAGAGCAAGTTTCTGGAACGTCCATGGAAAAAGGCAAAGGTACCATCGTGATTATGGAAGGAGTTGAACCAGATTTGGAAAAACCATATGTTGCTCCACTGGCGTACCAACCTCCAATACCGTTTCCTCAACAGTTGGTGAGTAGCAAGAATATAGAGAGAGTAGGTAGATTTCTAGAGGGTTTCAAGAAGCTCGACATCAACATCCCATTCGTGGAAGCCCTCCAAAAGATGCCTAATCATGCCAAACTCCTCAAGGAGGTTCTTTCTAAGGATAGGTGTATCGAAGAGAGTGAGACGGTAGCACTTACCGAGGAATGCAACGCCATTCTTCAAAACAAGCTGCCCCTGAAGTTGAAGGACTCCAGAAGCTTCTCGATTCCATGCACAATAGGTAAAATTGACATTGACAATGCTTTGTGTGACTTAGGAGCAAGTGTGAGCCTCATGCCATACTCATTCTTCAAGCGGATGAACTTTGGAGATCTCAAGCCTACAAAGATGTCTCTACGCCTCGTGAATCGCTCGGTAAGATATCCGGTGGGAATTGTTGATAACGTTCCCACCAAGGTAGGTAATCTTTCCATTCCCGCTGATATTTTTGTACTTGACATAAAGGAAGATGCTAGGGTGCCTATTATTCTTGGTACACCATTCTTAGCTACTGCAGGTTCCATGATAGACGTAAAACAAGGAAAGCTTTCTTTACGCGTCGGAGATGAGACAATAGAGTTCAACTTGTCCACCTGCATGAACGGACCCTCCTTCTAGGAGTCATGCTTTAGAGTTGATTCGTTGGACGAGTTAGCGAATGACATGCTTGATCAAATAAGTATTTTCGATCCTCCTGTGCGATGCTTAACACGAGTTTGCGAAGATGCAGAATTTATCAACGAAGGAACCGAGGTGTACACGAAATTTATGAGTGCTATTGCAGCACTAAGAGATGCCCCATGTGAGGAGATACAACGTGAACCAGATGCTGATTTTGCAATGGAGAAGTGATGCGTTATCAAAGTTAAACAAATATTTAACCTAAACTGCCCGCAAGTGCACGACACATGTGTAGTACTTTAGGTGTCGATCCCACAGGGACTACGCAATACAACCTAAACTCAAACTACGAATCAAAGTTGTAAACGAACGACATATGGGAATTGAGAATGAAATACTAAAAAAAATAAACAAATGAATTCTAAGCAATGAGACAAACGTTCCAGGAATCCAGTTTCACCACAAGACTACCGAAAACAACAATCAACCTATTTATCATGCAATCCCAGTCTAGTTATCTAGGGGCAGACGATTCTAATATGATATCTACACTCTCTCAAGGCATAGACACATGATCTAGTCAAGTTATTCCCTACTTTCGTGGCTGACACCTTGAACTAAACCCATAAGATCTAAGATTCATCCGTTTTACCCTCAACCCCTGCTACCCTAGTTCCGTGGCCTAAACTCGGCTGTTCTAAACCTGATCTTCTAGGACTAGAATTCTCCTTTCGGTCCTTCTCCTAATCCCTAACACATTCATCTACTTGGCATTCATAAATACAAGTCAATCAAGCACTCAGATAAAGAATAGATAAACGAAAACGGGAAGATGCATTCAAAGATAAATCAAAGTGATTCTGGGATAGCCATGGTCTAATCCCTTCTCCTAGAACAAAACAAAATACTCGCTCATGCATCCGTAAACAAACATAATTGAAGTAGAAAGTCTAAGGAACATGAAAACCAAACGAAACTGAAATCGTGGGTTGATCTCCAATGCTCCTTGGACGCCTCCTTCGCAAGAACCTCCTTCTTCTCTCTGCTCTCTCTCCTCGATCAAAAAGTCGAAACTAACTCTCTAACTGAAGCTCCTTCGACCCTTAGCTCCTGGTCTTCCTTTTGTTGCAGCAGCCACCGATTTTGTCTTTTCTTGAGTTTTCCATTACTTTCTCTAGCGATATATCACTTATTCCTCTTCTCTAAATTCGTTTTCCTTATTGTATAAGTCCCCAACAAACTCATCATCGTTTTAAGACAAATTAACTTATCTTGAGTTGCAGGTGACGGATACGACCCGCGCTGGCTGAGTGTGTGACTCGCTCGAGTGCGATGCGCATGATCGCGCGTGATCGCAATGGAAAACAAGGTGGTCCGCTCGGGCTAGGGAGTGCCCCGGTCGGGCTGATGCGTGCCCCGGTCGGGCTGGGTTGTGGCTTGCTCGGGCTGATGCCCTGACTGTGTTGCTTGCTTGCCTGGGCCGGGCTCAAGTTGCTGGACAAACTTGCCGACTAAATGCCCCGTGCGGGCAAGGGTGTACCCCGCGCGGGCATGGCTTGTTCCTCGCCGATTCTCGTCCCGTTTGTTCCGTGATGATCCTCGATGTTGGCGCTTTGTCTCATGCACGTCCTTTAGCTCCAAAATGAACCGAATACGTGTTAAAACCTATAAAAACACGAAAACACGAAAACGAGTAAAACAGATACAAAATCATACGTAAACATCGCATCTATATCATAAACATCTCTAAAATCGAGCAAGAAATACGTATGAAAACGAGATGATCAAAATCCTCCAGACTTGAATGTTTGCTTGTCCCTAAGCAAATGTAAACATGGAACACATGGGGTACACAAAAATCTGAGAATTCCCCTTCTCCTAAAAATACTGCTAAAGCGAACCTAACCGATCAACTAGCACGTCGAGAGCAAATTCGTCCTAATTAAGTTTTCAGTCTTCATCCTAGGTTCACCAAGGCTACCCACGAGAAAGTAAGTCGATGGCAAACTAGACAAGCCACCATAACTCTCTCCACCAAAAAAGACTTCAGACAATGCTAAACCTAGAACAACCGAGGATACTTGTTTCTTTTCCGAGCTTCTTTCTTTCTTTATTCCTTTTTTCTTTTTGTTTCTTTTGTTTTTATGTCTTCTGTTTTTTTCTTTTTTTTCTTTTTCTTTTATTTTTTTTCTTTGCATACACACTAGGCTTCTAGAATGTCGGATTTGAAGGGATCCAACCTCTACTTAGACCCAGACTACCGATGAGGGTATACTCATGCATCTCGTTTAAGAGTGCAGCGGAGGAGGCGGCGTTTTATTGTGTCATGCCCTTAGGACATAGAAAGATGATCGCCAACCCACCACTTAGACCCGAGCCATCGAAAGAGTATCAAGGTCGATGCACCCATATCGATTTTAGATAATGCTTTTAGGCGTTATTTCTATCGACAACGGAGTGTTAGTGTGCGCTCTTAATCTGCAAAATAAGCTCGATCTCATGCGATATAATAATCCTTATAAAAAAAAGAAGTAAAGCATTGTCTACACGAAGTATGACCATCTGGATAGAGAGAATAAACGATAGACTAGCCTAGCAACCTCGTCTAAACCCCCCACAAGCAAAACTAGGATTCCCAAAGAATTACGACCTATTGTTTTTCAGCCGACTAATAAGCTCTAAAGCTTAGGAGAAACCTAGCTCAAACATGCAGAATCTCGCGGAAAAGGCCAACTTCTTAAGCATCCTAGGTTCAAAACGTGGCACCGAACAAGTGCTTGGGAAGACTCTGACTCACGAAAGCTAAAACAACCTAAAAACAAAAAAAAAATCATGGAGAAAATGAAAGAAAATGAAACGAAATCACCTGACAAACGTGAGCTGCTTCCCCAGACTTGAATTGAATGACGTCCTCGACGTGAAGCTACGATGGAGGGTAAGGGAAGTGAAGTCACGTTTGTGGTGATATTTTTTTTTAAACGATTAACCGAGTCTTAAACTAAAAACTAAGGAAAATAGAAAACAAATAGCTGGGTTGCCTCCCAGAAAGTGCTTATTTAACATCTTTAAGCTTTGACGTCTCCATTCCTCATGCGTGCGCGACGGGTGGATCGGAAAGGGAAATGGAGTTCCCACTTTCGACCGTTTGAGCGGCTTGGTAGAGCTTTAGTCGTTGTCCATTAGCTTTGGATGTTCCGCTCGAATCGCTCCATAGTTCCACTTCTCCATGTGTGAAGACTCCTCGTACCTGGAAAGGACCAGACCAACGGGACGGTAGTGTGTCCAAGAAAAGCTTAGGACGAGAATGAAAAAGTAGAAGTCACCTAGTTGAAAGTCATGAGGTAGGATCTTTTTTTCGTGCCATCCCTTAGTTATTGCATCATTCTTCGGCACATCATGCACGGGATTCACTTGTTTGCTGCCCGAGGTTGGATAAATGGTATCTGCATTGAAAATTTTTATGACGACTTTTTCCATTACCTCGTGCAAGTGCGGGTGCAACCTCTTTTCACTTTCAGTGGAGGGTTTGTGGCTGTCTTCTGTATAATTTCCGTGCATATACATTGAAGAGCTGACTCTCCTATACTTCTTTACGCGTGTGGGTTATTTTCTCATCTCATATGTACTCAAGTTAGCATTCATAACAACATGATATATTTTATCGCGTTCAACGTACTCATACCGAAAAGAAGACGACGGAGGGTCGGGCTCAAATTCAGACGTCTTCTCCGCTGCGAAACCAGCGTGCATTTCGTGTGGCATCTCCTCACGTGGGGAGTCTCCTAGTGCTTCAATAACACTCATGAATTTCGTGTACATCTCAGCTCCTTTGTCCGTAAATCCTGCATTATCGCAAACTCGTGTTAAGTATCGTACAAGAGGATTAGAAGCACTTACTTGATCAAGCATGTCTTTTGCTAACTCGTCCAGCGAATCGACTGTAAAACATGACTCCTTGAATGAGGGTCCGTTCATGGGGTTGGACAACTTGAACTCTATCGTCTCATCTCCGACACGAAAAGAAAGCTTTCGTTGTTGTACGTCTATCATGGCACCTACAGTAGCTAAGAACGGTCTACCAAGAATAATAGGTGTCCTAGCATCTTCCTTTATTTCAAGTACAACAAAATCAGTGGGAATGCAAAGCTTACCTACCATGGTGGAAACATTTTCAACAATTCCTACCGGATATCTTACCGAACGATCCGCGAGGCGTAGAGACATTTTTGTAGGTTTGAGATTCTCGAAGTCCATCCGCTCAAAACCGAGTTTGGCATGATGCTCGCTCTTGCTCCTAAATCACACAAAGCATTTTCAATATTGATATTATCTATTGTGCATGGAATGGAGAAGCTTTCGGGGTCCTTCAACTTTGGTGGCAGCTTGTTTTGAAGGATAGCGCTGCATTCCTTGGTGAGTGCTACCGTCTTGTTCTCTTCGATATGCTTCTCTTTGAAAAGCACCTCTTTGATGAGTTTGGCATGATTAGGCATATTTTGGAGGGCTTCCACGAATGGGTTATTGATATCAAGCTTCTTGAGACCCTCAACAAATCTGCCCACTCGTTCTTCATTTTTACTGCTCACTAACCGTTGAGGAAACAATATAGGAGGTTTGTGCGCCGGTGGAGTAACATATGGTTTGTCTAAATCTGGTTCAACTCCTTCCATAATCGCAATCTTACCTTTGCCTCTTTTCATGGACGTACCAGCAGCTTGCCATTGCTCTTTGGAGGGCGAATCCTCGATCATATCACTGTTGCACATAGAAATAGCATTCACGTACTCTCTCGGGTTCAATTCAGGCTTACCTGGAAGCTGTCCGGGATTCTGAGAGAACGAGGCAGCCTGCTGTGCCACGGAGTTCTTTAATCTTTTCACATGATTGCTCAAAGATTCCATCTGATTTTTGAGCTCGTTGATCGCTATCCCCACATCCGCATTGAATTTGGTTTGAGTTGAATGTTGTTGCCTTTGCTCCTTGATAAATTCGAGCAGTACCGCCTCAAGGTTTGACGAAGGGGCTTGAGGAGGTTGAGGAGCTTCCGGAACTTGCTGAGCATGCTGAAATTGATGGTTATTTTGCTGGTATGGCTGTTGTGGTTGCTGAAATCTCGAATACTTCATCGGTTGAGTCGTTCGGTATGACAAGTTCGGGTGATTCCTCCAATTCGGGTTGTAGGTATTCCTGAATTGTGTGTTTCCTTGCTGCTGGGAATAGTTCATGTATTCCACGTCCTCTTCCAGCGTGCATTGATGAGCCACGTGTTCTATTTCTCCACATTTCACGCAGTACATGGCGTTCGCTGCATTACCCATTGCTATGCTCTGATTCGGCTCGTATAGGCGACGAGTGTTGTTAGGGATACCTCTCAGTGTTAACCACATAGTGTGGTTCATGGCAAGGTTATCAATCAGCTCGTATGCCTCCTCGACGCTCAAATCCATAAATGATCCTCTGGCAACGTTATGCAACTTCATTTGGTGTTCATCTGAAATTTCGTTGTAAAAGGTTTGGATAACGTATCACTGCTCAAGACCATGGTGTGGACACATCTGTAGAAGAACCTTAAATCTACCCCATGCTTCAAACAAAGTTTCTCCATCTCTACATCTGAACGTTTTGATTTCCCCTCATCTGAATCGTCTTACTCGGACGAAAGAAGCGTGATAAGAACAATGTGCAGAGCTGGTCCCAAGTCGTGATTGAACCAGCAGGGAGGGATTGCAGCCAAGTTTTCGCTCGTCCCCCAATTGAGAAGGGGAAGAGACGCAGTAAGATCGCATCCTCCGAGACTCCGTGTATCTTGAATGTACCGGAAAGATCAAGGAAGTCTTTGAGGTGCTGATGGGGATCCTCGTGATTTCAACCCATGAAATGCTTCTGATAAAGCATGTTGATCATCGTCGGCTTAATCTCAAACTGTTCCCTTGCAATAGCAGGCATCCTTATGACTGTTTGCACGTTGTTCATGTTCGGTACCACGTAACCTCTGAGGCGACATGGTTGAGGAGCCTGTGGTTCTCGCAGTTGAGGCACGAGTTGCTGTTGCTGCATATTCTCCAAATCACTGATAGGTAATTGAGGTTGTCCATGGCCGTGCTGATTATCCCTATCTCGTTGATCTGACGGCTCTACGAAGGACAAACAAAAAACGATTTAGGTAGAAAGAACGAAAGAGAAGATCCTCCGAGACTCCGTGTATCTTGAATGTACCGGAAAGATCAAGGAAGTCTTTGAGGTGCTGATGGGGATCCTCGTGATTTCAACCCATGAAATGCTTCTGATAAAGCATGTTGATCATCGTCGGCTTAATCTCAAACTGTTCCCTTGCAATAGCAGGCATCCTTATGACTGTTTGCACGTTGTTCATGTTCGGTACCACGTAACCTCTGAGGCGACATGGTTGAGGAGCCTGTGGTTCTCGCAGTTGAGGCACGAGTTGCTGTTGCTGCATATTCTCCAAATCACTGATAGGTAATTGAGGTTGTCCATGGCCGTGCTGATTATCCCTATCTCGTTGATCTGACGGCTCTACGAAGGACAAACAAAAAACGATTTAGGTAGAAAGAACGAAAGAGAAGAATAGGAAAACAAAAACAAACAAGAAAGACTCTAGGCTCGAATCTAAGACGTGTTGACAATGGTCACCGACAACGGCGCCAAAAACTTGATGTGTTATCAAAGTTAAACAAATATTTAACCTAAACTACCCGCAAGTGCACGACACGTGTGTAGTACTTTAGGTGTCGATCCCACAGGGACTACGCAACACAACCTAAACTAAAACTACGAATCAAACTTGCAAACGAAAGAAATATGGGAATTGAGAATGAAATACAAAAAACAAATAAACAAACGAGTTCTAAGCAATGAGACAAACATTCCAGGAATCCAGTTTCACCACAAGACTACCGAAACCAACAATCAACCTATCTATCATGCAATCCCAGTTTAGTTATCTAAGATAGACGATCCTAATATGATATCTACCATCTCTCAAGGCATAGACATGTGATCTAGTCAAATTATCCCCTATTTTCGTGGCTGACACCTTGAACTAAACCCATATGATCTATGATTCATCCGTTTTACCCTCAACCGCTGCTACCCTACTTTCATGGCCTAACCTCGGTCGTTCTAAACCTGATCTTCTAGGACTAGAATTCTCCTTACGGTCCTTCTCCTAATCCCTAACACATGCATCTACTTGGCCTTCACAAAATACAAGTCAATCAAGCACTCAGATAAAGAATAGATAAACGAAAACGGGGAGATGCATTCAAATATAAATCAAAGTGGTTCTGGGATAGCCATGGGCTAATCCCTTCTCCTAGAACAAAACAAACTACTCGCTCATGCGTACGTAAACAAACATAATTGAAGTAGAAAGTCTAAGGAACATGAAAAACAAATGAAACCGAAGTCTTGGATTGATCTCCAATGCTCCTTGCACGTCTCCTTCGTAAGAATCTCCTTCTTCTCTCTACTCTCTCTCCTCGATCAAAAAGTCGAAACTAATTCTCTAACTGAAGCTCCTTCGACCCTTAGCCCCTGGTCTTCTTTTTCCTTCTTCTTTTCTTGCCTTTTCTCCCTCTTTTTCCTTCTGGCCGTTTGTTCTTTTCCTTTTGTTACAGCAACCACCGATTTTGCCTTTTCTTGAGTTTTCCATTCTTGATTAAGTTGGGCAACGTTTCCATTACTTTCTCCAGTGAAATATCACTTATTCCTCTTATCTAAAGTCGTTTTCCTTATTGTATAAATCCCAAACAAACTCCTATTCGTTTTATGACAAATTAACTAATCTGGAGTTGTAGGTGACGGACGCGTCCCGCGCGGGCTGAGTGTGTGACCCGCTTGGGTGCGGTGCGCATGATTGCACGGGATCGCGATGGAAAACAAGGTGGTCCGCTCGGGCTAGGGAGTGCCCCGGTCGGGCTGATGCGTGCCCCAGTCGGGCTAGGTGTGGCCCGCTCGAGCTGATGCCCCGACCGTGCTGCTTGCTTGCCCGGGTCGAGCTCAAGTTGCTGGAGAAACTTGTTGACTAAACGCCCCGCGCGGGCAAGGGTGTACCCCGCGCAGGCATTGCTTGTTCCTCACCGATTCTCATCTAGTTTGTTCCGTGATGATCCTCGATGTTGGCGCTTTGTCTCGTGTACGTCCTTTAGCTCCAAAATGAACCGAATACGCGTTAAAACCTGTAAGAACATGAAAATACGGAAACGAATAAAACGGATACAAAATCATGCGTAAACATCGCATCTATATCGTAAATATCTCTAAAATCGAGTAAGAAATACGTATGAAAACGAGATGATAAAGAAGGCGCCCAAACTTGAGCTCGACCCTCCTCCGTCTTCTTTTTAGTATAAGTATATTGAATGCAATAAAATATATCTTGTTGTTATGAATGCTAATTTGAGTTCAGATGAGATGAGAAAATCACCCACTCGCGTAAAGAAACGTAGGAGAGTAAGCTTTTCAATATGCATGCACGGAACTTCTACGGAAGACATCCACGAACCTTCCACCGAAACTCAAGGGAGGCTACACCCGCACTTGAAAGAGGTAATGGAAAAATACACTATAATTTTTTTTGATGCATATATCATTTATCCAACCTCGGACAGTAAACGAGCGAATCCCGTGCATGATGTACCAAAGAAAGAAGCAGTGACAGTGATCCGAAATGTGAACCACGACTATACTAAGGGATGGACGACAAGAAGATCCTAGCTCATGACTTCCAACTAGGTGACTTAGTTCTACTTTTCAATTCTCGTTTTAAGCTTTTCTCGGGCAAACTACTGTCCCATTGGTCTGGTCCTTTTTAGGTACTAGAAGTCTTCACACATGGAGAAGGAGAACTATAGAGCAATTCGAGTGGAACGTTCAAAGCAAATGGGCATCGCCTAGAGCTCTATCAATTCGCTCAACCGACCGAAAGTGGAAACACTATTTCCCTTTCCGATCCACCCATCACACATGCATGAGGTATGGAGACATCAAGACTTAAAGACGTTAAATAAGCGCTTTCTAGGAGGCAACCCAACTCTTTGTTTTCTATTTTTCGTAGTTGTTTAGTTTAAAGACTCATTTATCACAAAAAATAAAAAAACAAAAAATACAACAACAAAGGTTACTCAGCTTTCCTTACCCTCCATTGGAGCTTCACGTCGAGGACGCCATTCAATTCAAGTCTGGGGGAGCAGCTCACGATTGTCAGTTGACTTCGTTTCATTTTCCTTTATTTTCTCTTTGATTTTATACTGTTTTAGTTTGTTTTTGTTTTTTTTTTGTGACTTAGAGTCATCCTAGGCACTTGTCCGGTGTCACGTTTTGAGATGAACCCTAAACCTAGGATACTTAAGAAGCTGGCCTCTTTCATGATATTTTTCATGTTTGAGCTAGGTTTTTCCTAAGCGTTGGAGCTTATTAGTCGGTTGAAAAACAATAGATCGTAATTCTTAGCGAATCCTTGTGTTGCTTGTGAGAGGTTTAGACGAGGTTTCTAGGCTAGTTTATCGTTTATTCTCTCTATCTAGATGGTCATACTTCATATAGACGATGCTTTACTTCTTTTGATGAGGATTATTAGATCATATGAAATCGAGCTTGTTTTGCAGAATAAGAGCGCACAGTAACACTTCGTTGTCGATAGAAATAATGCCTAAAAGCATGATCTAAAATCGATATGATTGCATCGACCGTGATACTATTTCGATGATTTGGGTCTAAGTGGTGGGTTGGCGATCATCTTTCTATGTCCTAAAGGCATGAAACAAACGCCACCTACTCTGTTGCACTCTTGAACGAGATACATGAGTATACCGTCATCCGTAGTCTGGGTCTAAGTAGAGGCTAGATCCCTTCAAATCCGTCGTCCTAGGAGCCTAATGTGTCTCCACAACATAAAAAAAGAGAGAAAAATTAAGAAGAAAGAAAAAGAATAAAGAAAGAAAAAAGCTCGAAAATGAAACAAGTCTCCTTGATTGTTCTACGTTTAGCATTTGTCTGAAGTCTTGATTGGTGGAGAGAGCTATAGTTGCTTGTTTAGTTTGCTTTCGATTTGCTTTCTCATAGGTAGCCTTGGTGAATCTAGGATGAAAACTGAATATTTAATTAGGTCGAATTCGCTCCCGACTTGCTAGTTGATCGGTTAGGTTCGCTTTAGCGGTATTTCTAGGAGAAAGGGGAATTCTCGGTTTTTTATACCCCACGTGTTCCCCGTTTACGTTTGCTTAGGGGAATTCTCGGTTTTTTTATACCCCACGTGTTCCCCGTTTACGTTTGCTTAGGGGAATTCTCGGTTTTTTATTTCTTGCATGATTTTAGAGATGTTTGTGATGATAGATGCGATATTTACGTGTGATTTTGTATTTGTTTTACTCGTTTTCGTGTTTTCATGTTCTTACATGTTATTACGCATATTTGGTTCGTTTTGGAGCTAAAGAACATACACGGTACAAAGTGTTAGCATCGAGGATCATAACGAAACAAACGGGACAAGAAACAGCATGGGTCGAGGAGGACTTCAGCCTGCATGAACCTTGAGCAGCATCACAGCCCGCGTGGGGCACATTCCTTAGCTCGCGCGGGGCACATTCCTTAGCCCATGGCTATCCCGGAACAACTTTTGGTTTATCTTTGAATGCAATTTCCCATTTTCGTTTATCTATTTTTTTGTCTGAGTGCTTCATTGATTTGTATTTACGATGGTCACGTAGATGCATATTTTAGGAACTTAGGAGAAGGACCGAAAGTTGAATTCTAATTCCGGATGATTAGGCTTAGAACAACCGAGGCTAGTCCACGAAATTAGGGTAGTAGCGGTTGAGGGTTATTGGATGAATATAGAACTTAGGGGTCTAGTTCAAGGTGTCAGCTATGAAACTAGGGGATAACTTGACTAGATCACATGTCTATGCCTTGAGAGAGGATAGATATCATATTAGGATTGTTCGTCTTAGATAACTTGATTGGGAATGCATGATTAGAGATTGATTGTTGGTTTCGGTAGTCTTGTGGTGAAACCGTAATCCTAGAACGTTTGTCTCACTCTTAAGAACTCGTAATTTATTTGCCTTCAGTTTATTTATTCCTAAAATCAATATTTCGTTCGTTTGCAAGTTTGATTTGTAGTTTGGGTTTAGGTTATGTTGTGTAGTCCCTCTGGGATCAACACCTAGAGTACTACATATGTGTCGTGCACTTGCGGATAGTTTAGATTAATATTTGTTTAACTTGGAACGCATCACATACCATTTTTTTTTAATTTGAAACCAAAATTTTTCAAATAAAATTTTGTTATATCAGTCACTCGAGAACAAAATTTTAGATACTGATTTTGGTTCATCTTTAAATTTATTAAAAAAAATTTATATGTCCGTAACTATGAGAAAAACATTTTATATCTTCTTAAATTATGGACAAAATTTGAATGATAGATTTTTGTTTTGTTAAAGAACAAATTTTGATATATACTAAAATTTGAGAATTGTTGTTTTATATTTTTTTCTTAAATTTAGTGATAAAGTTTTAGAGATGGATTTTTGGTTCATCTAAAAAATTATCGATAAATTTTTTTCTACTCTGAATTTGTAGTTAATATTAAAAAAATAGGTTCGGATTAATTACATTAAATGAGTTATATCCATTTAAAAATAATTAATTAGAACTCCCATTAAACTCATATTTTCGAACAATTCATTTAATTAAACCAAATGTCTTTTTAATGGGTTGACTTGAGCTAACTTACTAAAGCCAACCCGTTGTCATGTCACTAATTGGGTTGGGCCAAAAGAAAAACGATCCCAATACATAATGGATATTAAATAAACTCAATTAGAATCTCTATTTGTTTTTATTTTGAAAACATTTTATGAAATATAAACTAAAGTGTAGCTACTATTTATATATGGTATCTATGATTTTGTCTTATTTAGTCTATAGGAACAAAACGAGCTAGTTTAAATTTTGAAAAATATGTAGTTATATTATAATTGTTATTTCGGAAAAGGTTTTACATTAAATTCAGAAAAATGTAAAAATGATAAAATCTTAAAATTTATTCTAAAATGTATATGCTAAAAGTTTATATTTTTTCTTCTCACAACACAAATTTGAAATCTTTTTCTAAAGCAGAACTCAACAGAACACATTAATCGATTCATCTTTATCTGGGAACAAGTAAAACACTCTCAGATGATTCCACTGAGAGATGATCCCACTAATTATTACAAGTGTGAGGGCCAAGCCCATGATTATATATATATATATATATATAACGTATTAGGGTAATTAGAGAAATAATAAAAGAAGAAGTGAAGTCGCTCGACCGGGAGAGAAGACATGGGTGAAGAAGAAAAAAAATAGGAAAGAAAAGGAGAGAAAGAGGAAAAAAAGAAGGATCCATCAATTTTTCGCCGTGGTTCTTTGTGGGTGAATCACGGTAAATATCTAAACATATCTTTGTGATTATTTCCTCAATTTGGAAAACTTAAATTATGGATATTGATAAATTGAATGGATCTATAATAGGAGAAATTGATTCATGATGTTGTTATTGATATCATCAGGAATCGTCAAGTCATCAAAGAAAACTAATGTGATGATCTTTCTCCATCCCAATTTCAGTTTTGTTGTTGATATGTGGAGAAGTACCTACATTGGAACATGACATGATCACAATAAGATTTTTAGGATCATAATGGAAAATTAAGACGTTAGAATTGAAGATTATATTAAACTTTAGAATTTTCGTGTGAGGAATGATGACAAATATATGAGTTGTTTAAGTGATTGAGATGATCTAGGCAATTGATGCTCGACTAAGTGTTGGAGTCGAAGAACATCGATATTATGGGTTCGATTTTAAAATTGAGTGAACATCTTGTCTAGTGTGCTCGGTTGAGTGATTTCACACTCGAACCTTTGAAATAAGGCATATGCGAGCATGTCGGTAAGAGTTGTCACGTTAGGAGTATCGGGTCGACGATGTTAGTATTGCGACACTTGGATCAGGTTTGGCATCGTACCGTGCTTGGTTTGTGCTAACCTTTCGAGCTACGGAGCACTATAGTTAATCAGACTATTTGATCTACCAGCATCGCACCGTGGTTGGGTTATGGTAATATTTCGACCGATAGAACATTGTAGTTAATTAGTCAGATTAGTGGATCTGCCAGCGTCATATCGTGTTAGGGTTATGGTATCCTTTGGAGCGACAGAGCGTTGTATTGTACAGATGGTTGGAGTACATTGTGACTGATAACACGTATTGTTTGTTAGTTTTAGATTAGCCATTTATATCATTTTCGCATAGTTTGCATAGCATGAGTTACGATTCCGACACGAACGTTCTTTATATACTCCCTTTTTGTTGATTTTCAGGTTTTAAGGCGACAAGGCCTATTCGAGTTTTAGAATGTCGATTCTTGGATTCAACCGCGTATAATGGGAGCTACAAGCCATTCGGAGAAAATTCAGGCCACGGAATCAAACGAAACACGCGAGCATCGAGGGAAAGGAGCGAAAACAAGAAGTTAGGGGCAACACGCTCGGGCTTGGAAGAGGCCTCGCGCGGGCTGCACTTCCAGCAAAGTTTGCAAGACTTGGGGAGCTAAGGAGCACGCTCGGATTGGAGGCCATTGAAGACCCAACGCGGGGTGGCTAAGGAGCCCGTGCGGGCTGCATAATCTAGCAAGAGTTGCACGAGTCGGGGAGAGAACCAGCACGCTCGGGCTGGTTGAGGACCATTGAGCCCGCGCGGATTGAGCATGAGCCCGCACGGGTCGCCGTTCTAGGAAATTTTTTTTATTTCAAACATGAATTAGAAAGAGGAGGAGCCATCTGAGGCAAAGAGGACGACGCATAGGCTAGGAGAGATACTGAAAAACACAAGTAGAAGCTGGAGAAGAAGAGAAACAACAATCTGAACATCGGTAACAAGATAGGGAAGATCGAAGAATCGTATTTCTTACTCTTTATCATGTCTAGGTTTTATTTTTCTTGTTTTACAGTAGAATCCATGAGTGACTAATCCTCTAGCTATGGGTTAAGATTGCCGGATTTGTAATGGATGCTTGTAATTATGCGTTAATGCTTAGACCTTTCAACGTTTTCTTGTATTTCGGTTTTACAATCAACACCGTATACGCTTTATACTTGTGATGACCGCTAAGTAACCTAGGAATTCGTGTTTAGTCGGGAGGTTAGATTACGAATCCGGAATCGTTGATTGTTGATTAAGTTCGATTAATGAGAATATAGCCGGTCGGTTAATCGACTTAGAAATTAGGATTGCGTGCTTAACGCTACCGTAATCGCGAGTTAATCGCTTTTGGGAGGTAGGATTGCAGGTTGTTGTGGTTAGGAATTTTAGGTGTTACGAATAGAAAAAGTTACGAATCTGACACGACGTTCTTTATATACTCCCTTTTTTGTTGATTTTCAGGTTTTAAGGCGACAAGGCTTATCCGAGCTTTAGAATGTCGATTCTTGGATTCAACCGCGTATAATGGGAGCTACAAGCCATTCGGAGCAACTTCAGGCCACGGAATCAAACGAAACCTCCGAGCGTTGAGCGAAAGGAGCGAAAACAAGAAGTTAGGGGCAACACGCTCGGGCTTGGAAGAGGCCTCGCGCGGGCTGCACTTCCAGCAAAGTTTGCACGACTTGGGGAGCTAAGGAGCACGCTCGGATTGGAGGCCATTGAAGACCCCGCACGGGGTGGCTAAGGAGCCCGCGCGGGCTGCATAATCCAGCAAGAGTTGCACGAGTCGGGGAGAGAACCAGCACGCTCGGGCTGGTTGAGGACCATTGAGCCCGCACAGATTGAGGCTTAGCCCGCACGGATTTAGGCTTAGCCCGCTCGGATTGAGCATGAGCCCGCGCGGGTCGCCGTTCTAGGAAAATTCTGTTTTTTTATTTCAAATGTGAATTAGAAAGAGGAGGAGCCATCTAGGGCAAAGAGGACGACACACAGGCCAGGAGAGAGACTGAAAAACACAAGGAGAAACTCAGGAGAAGCTGGAGAAGAAGAGAAACAACAATCCAAACATCGATAACAAGATAGGAAAGATCGAGGAATCGTATTTCTTACTCTTTATCATGTCTAGGTTTATTTCTCTTGTTTTATAGTAGAATCCATGAGTGACTAAGCCTCTAACTATGGGTTAGGATTGCCGGATTTGTAATGGATGCTTGTAATTATGTGTTAATGCTTAGACCTTTCGAAGTTTTCTTGTATTTCGGTTTTACAATCAACACTGTAAATGCTTTATACTTGTGCTGGCCGCTGAGTAACCTAGGAATTCGTGTTTAGCCGGGAGATTAGATTACGAATCCAGAATCGTTGATTGTTGATTAAGTTCGATTAATGAGAATCTGGCCTGTTAGTTAATCGACTTAGGAATTAGGATTGCGCGCTTAACGCTACCTTAATCGCGAGTTAATCGCTGCCGCGAGGTAAGATTGCACGTTGTTATGGTTAGGAGGTTTAGGTGTCGAGAGAACCATTCCTTATTTATAAGCATTAATTCCCCGTCATCAAGATAATTCGATAGGTTCATGATCCTTCGTTAGTTGCATCCTTGCAAATCCCGGTAACCCCGAAACCCATAGTGTTCTTAATTATCAAGTTTTTCACTGCTCCTCATCGCTGTCATTATCCATTTTAGTGTTTTAGAAATCTGTCCCATGTCACCATCAATTCAACCCGTCTTAGTTTAGTCGTATTCTTACCTTAGGTTGCATTAGTCCCCGGAGTTCGACCTTTGTATAACACCGATCCATACTCCTGCGGTAAGTGGATATTAGACATATTTATTG
Source organism: Gynandropsis gynandra (assembly GCA_036759665.1). Taxonomy (NCBI): domain Eukaryota; kingdom Viridiplantae; phylum Streptophyta; class Magnoliopsida; order Brassicales; family Cleomaceae; genus Gynandropsis; species Gynandropsis gynandra. The sequence goes on from CM071865.1 coordinate 27,208,198, forward strand.
CTTGATAGTTCGCACATCAGTGACCTAGCAAGATCTTCAATGTACTAGGATCCTCTTGACTTTGCGAGCGTATGCCCGACTTAGGATACTTAGTCGGGTTAGATATAGTTATATATGTGTTTTTAGTGTGACGAATATTTATTTTATGTTACGCATTCGAGAGTGGGAGAATATGTGGTACAAAGTGTGTGCATGCATTGATCTCACTGAATACGTTGTCGTACTCACCCTTGGTGGGCTGTCATGGATAGATAGGTTATAGGGAGAAAAAAGATCAAAGAGGTTGAGCAGCAGTATCAGAGCTTACAACGGATTAAAAGGAGAGGCGTGCATGAGGCTCGATAAACTTTATTATACATTTCATATTTATTTTGATTATGATTTTATATGGTTTCTTCTGTTATATGGTTCAAACCATTTTCAATTTGAAATAAAAGTATTTATTTTATTCTTTGATAGGGATCTCCAATTCACTCTATCATTTCCGTCATTACAGATGTTCCTACCTATCTACATAAAAATGTGTTTGAGCAATGACACGTGTATCCACCTCTTGTAGGTGAAAGTGGATACTCCTAGTCTCGAAGTTGTTCTGGGATGCAGGTGTTACAACAGGAACACAACTCCTTCATTTCAACCATCAATGTGAAACTACAGATACACTGAAGAATTCTTGGGACAAAGAGACGATGTCCAAGTAAGTGACAACACATCTTGTTGGTGTTGTTGTTGTTGATTTCATAGTACGCAACTATATTATTTTGTCATGTTCAATACTGAGAAACAATAGCAAACCAAAACCCATATAAAAATCCAAAAAGAGTTGATTAGAAACAAAGCAAAGATAAAAAAAAGGAAAATAATTTTTTTTCCAAATTTCTCGTTAGTAAGAGAAACTTGAGACAATGATTTTTTTTTTTTAGTTTCAAGATAAATGTTTTTTTTAGTTTCAAGATATTGCGATTTTTTTCCTTTATTCTGATTTTGATACATAAAGGTAGGTGGTCAAAGTTGTGTTTGTGCCATGGTTATGGTGTTTGGTTTCATGAAGTCTGTTTTAAACTCATATATGTTATACCTCGTAACTCATCAGTTTTTTACTATTCAATTCTTTCACGCCTTTGAGGATACTGCTGATCAACGAGTTTTTTATTGGTATTGAATAGTCAATTTTGAGCCATAAAAGATTGTCAATTTTGAGCATTCAAGATTTCATATTGTTTAGGTTATTTTTTTATCAATTTTGAGCCATAAAATATGGTCACTGTCCATGCTCATAACAAGGGTTGAAGAAAAACAAATGCTTTTGTACGATATTTGGCTAAATTTCATTTGTTGTGGTGTCCTTATTCGCTTGTACTAAATTCTTTTTTTTCAGTATCCAAGATTTCATGCTCATCTATAAAATCATTAAACTATCTTATATAAAAGTAATCTATAAATATGTTTTTTAACTCGTTTCAAAATAATTTATAATGTTTTAATTAATTTTTAATCAATATTTACTCATATAATTTAAGGTGATAATTGAGGAACGATAAAGTTGTATATGAAAACTGTCATACTAAATTAATATATGAGACTTCAAAAACCAATAAAAAAACAAGGAAAAAACCAACAGTTATTGATAAAGATTTTAAATGAAAAAAAAACAATTCAAATATAATATGTTATAAAAAATGATAAAATTACAATCCAAATATAATATGTTATTAAAAAATACATTGTGTTATGTTTGGTTTCCAGATAAAAAATACATTGTGTTATGTTTCCAGATAATTATATTGATCATATCTTTAAAAATTATTTAATTAAAAATAAAAATTTGATTGAGAAAATGTGTGATTAATATTGTATATCTTCTATATTCTTTTTACAAATTATTAATAATAGGATTAAAAAATATATAAATAAATAGACAAAAAATATAAACAAATCTTTTATTAAAAAAAGGTCAATATGAATGTTTATAATTAAATTAAAAAGTAAAATGTTACTCGCTACTTATCAAATCTATAAAAAATAACATTAACTATATTTCATAAATATATAATAAATTATTCTAATGATCATGTGTTCATAGTTATTTTTTGCTACATAAAAGATAATAAAATTTAGAAAATATTAAATCAATAAAATCTTGTGCATTGTGCTCGTATTAATCTAATATATTCTGAAAACTTGTAGACAAACAATTTAATCAATCAATAGTTCCAAGAGACCAAAGTGTACAAAACAATACTAGTTTTATTTACGAATCAATTTTTAAGTACACTTGTTTTTTTTTACAATACACTAAAGATTTTTATAGATAACTCCCCTGAGTTAGAAGTAAAATAAACGCTAATTGTCTCTCACTCTCCTTTTCACTATATCGTTCTAAGTACACTTGCAACTCTGTGATCTGCATTCACTTAGTCTGTCGTACTTCTTCGGTACCCACTTCGATAAGTCAACTGCTCTTTTATATCAAGTTAACTTATCAATCATTCTCATGTGTCCAAGTAGACCCACCGGTTTTCCAGCCGCACACCCTTCCTCTTTTCCCTCACATCTTGACTCCTTTTCATCCTGTTTAGACTCCTTTTTCTTCTCCTCATTCTTCTCTTTGACTCCTTTAACTTCTCCTCTTTCTTCTCTTGAAATTTTATGCTCCTTATGTTTCTCAACAACCCGATTTTCAAAATATATTTTGTGTTCCTAAATTATTGCATTAAAAATCTCCCCTTTGAATTCTTNACCTCTTCGACTTCGACGTCCTAGGAACTAAGCGTGGAACCATAGAAAAAAAAAGAAAGAAAAGAAGAAAAGAAAAAGAATAAAAAAAATAAGAACGAGAATGTAAATTCAATGATATCTCAAGCTTAGGAGAGTTGGTATGGAGAGCGCTTGGATATTGTATCTCCTCTTTCTTCTCTTGAAATTTTATGCTCCTTATGTTTCTCAACAACCTGATTTTCAAAATATATTTTGTGTTCCTAAATTATTGCATTAAAAATCTCCCCTTTGAATTCTTATCACATAAACACATAGAATTCAAACATAATGCAATAAACCATTCAGATCAAAGGAGATCAAATGGTTACATAATTAAGTACACTTAAAAATATCATAGGTTCAGAAGTGCACTTAAAAAAACATATATCAGAACATAGGAACACATTAGTTCCTTGATCTTTTCCATTTGGCCTTGCTAGTCGATGGTTCCATTTGTTCTGCATCTTCTTCTCCCCTTGGTTCTGTGATAAGAAATTCAAACAATGTATATCAGAATCAGAAACCGAAAAACAGAATAGAAGTTAAAAAGTTTCACTAGTTTATTCTGATTGTTCTTTAAGAGGACCGTCAATTCCCTTTGAACACTATCCAAATCAGAGATGATAGTTGCTACCCTCCTTTGCAGATTCATGATGCTTTGTACCACATCATTCCCATTATTATCAGTGTCTTCAGAGGATCGCATCTTGGCCATGTCCCGCTTTTCAAGGATAATCCAAGGAGGAATGTTTTCTCTCAGTTCATCCTTCTCCACAATGTCCGAAAATTGTTGAATTAGAATATTCTGAATCAAGCATGGGAATGGCATGATAAACTTCGTTGAGTTGGATAACCCAAGACTGATCATAGAATCCAAAAACACCTTGCCAAAATTTATAGGGACATTGTTCTTGATGCAGTACAGGAGAATGGCTATGTCGTGTCTAATTCCATCAGTTTTCTTGTTCGGAACCCAGTTTGTGCGACACATCTTGTTCAGTAAGGCATAATCCCAGGTTAACTTGGAATTTAGAATTTTCCCCGGCCATTTGAATAGAGCTACATCAGTGAGCTCTTTGGCAACATCATCCATATCGAGATCAATTTGCAGTTCTTTAGCTCTTGAAATTTCAATGTGAGGTGTTCAAAGGAAACTGTTAATAGTCTCTACATCAAACTGAACAATCATTCCTCTAATGTGGGTCTTCCCAAAACTCATATATCAGTTCTTTACATACAGAAACAACAGATGTCTGTGTGAGTAAGATTTCCGTCAACTAACATCTTCCATATGGACAAATGTTTAACTGATTTACGCTTAACCCTCGCTCAGAAAAAATCTCTCGTTCCTTAAGAGTTTTAAACCTAGATGCATAGATCTCCTTGTAAATTTTCTAGACAAAGCTTTCGAAAGAGACAGGATTACCTCTCCTTGGAGACGAAGCATGAGGTATGGAGGATCTCTCCTTGTTTGACATATTTTCTCGAATATTTTTCTGCGATGAGGAACTGGATGATCCCTGTTGACGGTCAAGGATGTGAGGTGTTTCTACTGGAACCACAGGGGATGTGGTTTGACGTTGATTTTGCTTTCTTCTCGGAGCAGGCTTCTTCGATGCCATGGTTTTGTACTGTTTCCCGTTTATCCTCGGGGAGTAATCTGTAAAAACGAGATCCCCTACTCGTACTGGAACATTGTTATACAGGATGGTGGCATCATCTTCCAGAGCATGGATTCCAGTTCATCTAGTGTTCATTATTCTTTTGTTTGTTAAAAAATTCTGCGCAGAAATTTTCATTCCTTTCTCTCGCAAATAGCAGTTAGGGTTTTTGAAAGTTTACTCTGAAGATGAAGAATAACATTTCAAAAATTGTATAGAAGGTTTCAAAAATGAGAAAGTGCACCAGTCACGTCAGCCACCAATACATTAAATCACAAAACACATTTTCAGAAAAACGACCATGTTTAAGAAAATCACTCGATTATTATATTTTTTTTAAAACATGATATAAATGATGAATAATAAAAATAATCAGACCGTTAAGATCAAGTCAAATAATTCACAAGACTGATTTTTAAGTACACTTACCAAGATTTTGTTTCACTCAAAACAAACTCCGGCCACATTCTCCTTTTTTATTAAAAAATCATTAGCTTCTAGGACGTTGTTTAGATATCCTTTTGTTCATATAACAAACTCCTTGATTACCTTTTTAGGTATACTCTTATGTAAATGAATTTAACATAGAGGAGTATTTAAGCTCAACTTAGCTTTATTTCATAGGACGTTATAACTGAAATTGAATACCTCTCAACTTAGACCCGAGCTTATACTCATTATAAGTTTTTCTTAATTATGCATAGAAATAAGCACAGAAACTGTTAGATGAGTAAGTGATTTAATTAAGTACACCTAAGTAACCTGAGAGGATACTTAAAAACATAAGCATTTTTTCAACAGGCTGAGCATGGTTATCTAAATAAACAAGTGTGCTTAAAACATCCAGACTTATATCTTATTTTTCTTTTTCTTTATAAGATCATCAAAAATTTAAAAATTCATCATTTTATCACACATATCAACAGAATCTTCAAAGTTCATAAACACCAAGTAATTTCCTTAAGGAAACAAACTGATTCAAATCCAAAGGTTTTGTGAAGATGTCTGTTAACTGACGTTTAGTAGGTACGTATTCCACTTTCATTTACTTTTGTTCAACATTTTCTCTCAAAAAATGATGTATAATCTCAATATGCTATGTCCTGGAATGTTGAACTAGATTTTTTGAAATATCTATAGCACTTGTGTTATCACACCATGCAACAAAAGTTTTAGAATTCATACCATAATCCATCAGCATCTGGTTTATCCATAGGAGTTGAGTGCAACAACTTTCTAAGGAAATATATTCAGCTTCTACGGTAGACAGTGACGTAAAGTTCTGCTTTTTGTTGTGCCATGACACCAAATTATTTCCAAGAAAGAAACAACCACCAGAAGTAGTTTTTCTGTCATTTGCGTTGCCTCTCCAATCTGCATCACTGAAACCAGCAAGTTTACAGTTAGTGTCTCTGGTGTACACAATCTTATATTCTGTTGTATCTTTCACGTATTTAATTATTCTTTTCACAGCCAGTAAATGTGACTTCTTGGGTTTTGTTTGATATCTAGCGCAGATTCCTACATTCAAACACAAATCAGGTCTACTTGCAGTAAGATATAGTAAGCTTCCAATCATACTCCTGTAAAGTTTTACTTCTACATCTTCTCTATCAAAATCCTTTGTTAATTTTGTGGTTGTCGACATGGGTATGCTCGTTGACTTGCTTTGATCTAGTTCAAATCTCTTCACAAGGTTTTTCGCGTATTTGCTCTGAGATATGAATAATCCTTCATCAAATTGTTTTACCTGCAATCCGAGAAAATAACTTAAACTCATCTCAAATTCTTTTTTAATGGTTTGAATAAACTAGTTGACTTTATCCTGCGATTTTGAGCCAAATACAATATCATCAACATCAATCTATACAACTAGAAGAATATTGTTAGAATTATGAATGAACATAATTTTGTCTACTCCCTCTCTTTTGTAGTCGTTCTGGATTAGAAAGCTTGTCAACCTTTTATACCATGCACGTGGAGCTTGCTTCAATCCATATAAAGCTTTCTTCAGCTTGTAAACATGTTCTGGATGATGCGGATCTTCGAAGCCCTTTGGTTGCTTAACATAGACTTCCTCTTGCAAAATACCATTTAAGAAGGCACTTTTGACGTCCATCTAAATAATTTAAAACCAAAGAAACACACAACTCCAAGTAGCATTCTAATTGATTCTAATATGGCAATGGGTGCAAAAGTTTCATCAAAATCAACACCTTCGACTTGTATATAACCCTTTGCAACTAGTCTTGCCTTATTTCTAACAATTTCACCCTGTTCATTTGTTTTATTTTTTAATATCCATTTTGTGTCGATAACATTCATATCGACTAGACGAGGAACCAATGTCCAAACATCATTTCTAACGAATTGTTCTAGTTCCTCATGTATGGCCTTGATTCAAGATCCGTCATCTAAAGCATCACAAACACACTTGGGTTTTGTTTGAGATGTAAAGCAGGCAAATTTGACCATATCATGATAGTTTATCATGGTTTATTTCGAGTTTTTCTACCATCTCCGATGTTACCAATGATATCGTCAATTGAATGATTCCTATGCACCGTCGTCTATTCCAAATCATTTTTATGATTGTAACACTCTGTATGATCACCTTCCATTCTATACTCAGCACCAGTCTGCTCAGTAGGTACACTTGGATGTTCATTAATTGTTTCACACTGTACTTCCATTGTATCTGTAGAGAATGGAAACATAATACTATCAGTCAAATGGTCTTCATCAAAATCCACAATCACAGATTCAACAACTGCTCTGGTTCGCAGGTTAAATATTCTGTACGCAGTCATATTGGTACCATAACCAATAAAGATTCTTTCATCACTTTTAGCATCAAACTTACCCAGATATTCTCTGTCATTCAAAACATAGCAAGTGTATCCAAAGACATGAAAATAGCTTAAGTTTGGACTTTTACCTTTCCAGAGTTCATAAGGAGTTTTCGACATACCTGATCGAATATTCACACGGTTTATGATATAACAAGCTGTATTTATAGCTTCTGCCCAAAATCAAATGGAGATAGATTTTGCATGCATCATTGCACGAGCCATCTCTTGAAGAGTTCTATTCTTCCTCTCAATAACACCATTTTGTTGTGGTGTTTTTGGTGCAAGGAACTCATGAATAATACCATGTTTTTGACAAAATTTTTTTAAAAATATCATTCTCAAACTCCTTCCCATGATCACACCTAATTCTTTCAATACTGTCTTTTGTGTTTTTCAGTTGAAGAATAAGTAATAAAATAGTTCAAAAGTGTCAGATTTTTCTCTTATAAATTTTATCCATGTGTACCTTGAAAAAATCATCGACAACCACAAAGATATATCTCTTCCCTTCAAAGCTTTCAGTTCTCATTGGACCCATCAGATCCATATGTATCAATTCCAGAATTTTATTTGTCTTCACGTCGGGCATTTTCTTGTGATGTACCTTGACATGTTTTCCCAATTGACAAGGTTTACATACCTCGATTCTATCAAGATTTAGTTTAGGTATACCTCTGGCAGTTGAACTTGATAGTTTCACTAGAGAATAATAGTTAACATGTCCTAGTCTTTGATGCCACAATGATAGAGTATCATCTGTTGTCTTGAGACAAATCTTCTCTTCAATTCATACATAGCAGTTGTTTGATGAACGTGCATCTATAAGAATACATTCATTATCAGAATTCATTACTTGGCATTCTTTTTTATTGAACTGAACCCGATGATTGTTGTCACATGGTTTACTGATACTAACTAGATTAGTCGTCAATCCTGTTACATATTGCACGTTTTTCAGAAGAGGTTGTTCAGGAGAGTTTATGTCCTCTTTTCCAAGAATCTTTCATTTGTTTCCGTCTCCAAAAATGACACTCCCTGCATTCTTGATTTATGTGAAATTTGATAGAAGTTCTTTTGAACCTGTCATATGTATGGAACAACTACGATCAAAGTACCGGATATTACATTTATCCTTTTGTGCAGATATACAGGCAACATTGCAATACAAGTCGCTTTTCTTTATCCAAATTTGTTTTAATTTAGGAGAAAAATACTTACCTGAGTCATACCTGAGTATTCTGTGGGATGTGATCTGTTTGTATCCTCTAATTCCACAGAAATAACATCTCATTTTATTCTTCTTATGATTCACGGCCTGATACTGCCTTCCAGTGTTATATCCATGGTACAGAACCTGATATTGCCTTCTTGTATTGTATCCATGATACGGAACCTGATACTATCTTCCTGAATTGTATCCATGATAGTGAAATTTTCCATGATTTCCATGATGTTTTATGCTCGCATTGAATACTTTGTGATCTTATTCGTTTTTGGATGTGTTGCTCGGTTGTATTTTTTCTGCCCCACAGAAAGAGTCTCTAGTAATTTTCCTTCAGAAACAAACATATTCTTAGTATCACCTGAATTTCCTGTATAACCAATTCTATGGTTATCTCCTTTTCGTTTTCCTATTGAGAACACGTGATCAAGTTTATCAGTGCCATTGGAGAGCATTTTCAGTTGTTTATTTGTTTCTTCAAGTTGGCTTTTGACGTAACATACTTCTTCTTCTTTCAATGCTACTTCCTGTTTCATTTCTTCAGTTTGAGCTTCCAAATTTTCATTTGTTTTAACTAGTTGAACATTTAGCTTGCTCAATTTTAGCCACTCATTGTAGATGGTTTCCACATCTACTTCATCTTCCTCTTCTTCAATTATTGTTTCATCTGCTTTGTTGCTTTTCTTATCAGTTTCATCTATTATTCCAATGAATGCAACAAAACTTGATAATTCTTCTTCATTGTCATCTTCAGATTCTGAACTTGATTCACTAAACATGATTAGTGATTTTCCCTTGACCATATTTCCGTCTGCACATTCATTCTTTGTATGTCCAAATCCCTTACATTTGTAACATTGTGTTTCTCGTAGTCCTTTCAAAACACTTTCTCTTTTGGAAATACTTGGACAATCGGATTTAAGTGTTCGAATCCTTTACATTCATGGCATTAGACTCCGGATTTTTTATCCTTCTTGTTTCCTTGTTCATCAGTGGTTGATCTTCTAGCTCCTGGACGTTTTTTCATGAACTTCCCAAATTTTTTGGTCAATAGAATAATCTTTTCTTCAAGATTTTCCAGTCTGGAATTTTTTTTGGTGACCTGAAGAACCACACCTTTATTTCCTTCTTTTGTTGATTCACCTTGTTCAAGTTGAAGTTCCAATTCATAGGCCACCAAAATCCCAACAATTTCTTTAAAACTTGTAGTATCCGTGTTTAACGACATGTTCACCGTAACTTTTTTTAGCATGAAATTTCTTTGGTAAGCATTTGAGTAGCTTTTTGGCGAGCTTCTTATTATCGAAGTTTTGTCCAAGTACACTTACTTCATTAGCAATTGCATTCATTCAGATGCTGAACTCCTTGACTCTTTCATATTCACCCATTTCCAGTTTTTCAAACTGAAGTTCCAGAATGTTTAGCCGAGTTCTTTTGACACTTGTATTTCTTACATGTATAGTCTCTAGAGTGTCTCATGCGTCTTTTGCAGAAATTTCCTTAAATTCATTTATGTCTACTGATAACACTAAAAGTGTATCATTACTAGGATAGGTTTTTACACCATTTTCGCATATTTCTTACATCGAGTCTTACTATTCCGATACGATTTCGAGTTTTACATCCCCGTTTTCTTGGTTTTCAGGTTTTTAGGCGACAAGGCCTAAATGAGCTCAATATGAAGGATTCCCTGCAAAAACCACATGATTTGAAGACATATCTACTCAGAGCTCCAGAACCCAAAGGAACGCCCGAGCAACGAGTGGAAAAGAGAGATTTCAAGGATAAAAGGGTGCCCGATCAGGCACTATTCCTCCACCAGCTCGGGTAGAACCTACGGGGTTTATCCACGCATTTGACACGACCCGGGCACATGAGCAAAGAGGATCGGGTGATCACCACCCGATCGGGCGAAATCTGAACACCCGCTCGGGCAA
>CM071865.1:27242751-27263854 GCA_036759665.1 Gynandropsis gynandra
GTAAATTTGCCGAGTTCGCATCTATTCATCAATACATGCGACCATGCGACCCATGCGACGCATGCGACCCTAATTTGGAATTATTTCATTTTCACCAGAATTCCCGCCGAACTTTTCATCAAAATTTGAAAAAACTTTTCGAATTTCATCTGACGGCGATTCGTATTCCAGCCATTTCCTTTTTTCTAATAACGAACCTCTCTTCTCTCTAACTCTCATCATCATCATCATCATATTGCCGAAAATGCAAACGACTGGTGACGGCGATTCGGTGTCAGGGTCATCTTCTTCTGAAGAGAGGATTTTCACGGTACCAGTCACGCGTTCAAATCTGGCCGTAGATGCAGTGGTAAGTGAACTCAAACCGATTTATTCGATTCATCAAATCTGGTCGTATATGCATTAGTTTGACGTTGTTGTAAATTTATTCGGTTATCGCAGACACTTCCGATAGAGTTTGCGAGGTCGAATGGTCTTTGCAGTAGACGATGTAAGGTTGATCTGATAACCAATTACACAGACATTTGGGAGGCACATCTAAGGCCCGTGAAACGCAATGGCGCTAGTATCGATGTTTTTGTGGATTTACTATTATTCAATAGAATGTATTATTGTTAGTATCGATGTTTTTGTGGATTTACTATTATTGTACAAAGGGTCGCATGAGTCGTCCAAGGGTCATATTTGGTCGCATGAGTCGTCCATGGGTAATGTTTGGTCGCATGAGTCGTCCATGGGTCATATGTGGTCGCATGAGTCGTCCATGATTCATATGTGGTCGCATGAGTCATCCATGGGTCATATGTGGTCATATAGGGTCGCATGAGTCGTACAAGGGTCTTATAGGGTCGCATGAGTCGTCCAAGGGTCATATTTGGTCGCATGAGTCGTCAATGGGTAATGTTTGGTCGCATGAGTCGTCCATGGGTAATGTTTGGTCGCATGAGTCGTCCATGGGTAATGTTTGGTCGCATGAGTCGTCCATGGGTAATGTTTGGTCGCATGAGTCGTCCATGGGTCATATGTGGTCATATAGGATCGCATGAGTCGTTATGTGGTCATATAGGGTCGCATGAGTCGTACAAGGGTCTTATAGGGTCGCATGAGCCGTCCAAGGGTCATATTTGGTCGCATGAGTCGTCCACGGGTCATATGTGCCCGTTTAAACCTGATTATAATTTAATCCGATTGAGCGTCGCATAAGGGTTATATTGGGTCATAATCTTACGAACAATAGATGCAAAATAAGATATTTTCAACGTTTAAATATTGATTACATAAGGTCTCAAAGGTTACAAAGGTCACAAGAGTTACATAAGGTTACATAAGGTCTCAAAGGTCACAACGGTTAAAACAAGGAAAGAAAAAAGTTGAAGAAAACGAAAAAGGAAGTTGGAGAAAGAAGAAGGCAAAGTACGAGAAAAAAAAAGGAAAGAAAAAAAGGTCAAATTTGCTGAAGATTAATGACTCCTTCCCCGCAAGAAATGCTCCATTGACATTTCGGGCTTTGAGTCATGTATGGTGAGTTCCACGGTAGCAAATGACCTCCAACCGTGACCTTAGGTAACGCGGATACAGCTTGATGTCTGAGTCCGCCGATTACCAAGACCTTATGTAGTGCAGATACATCACAAAGTCCTCCATCCAAGTTGTAAGTACTTGTGTGTATCTGCATATAGACTGAGTCCGACGATTGCCAAGACATTGAGTAACAAATAGACAGCACGATGCCCTGGGTCGACCATGTGACCTTAACGGTCACAAGGTAACAAGGATTTTTCAGAGAATTTAGGGTTAGATGTTAGAAATCGCCCTTTTGAGAGAATGAAAGACTCGAAACAAGAGATGATTTGGTGCTTGTTGTAGCTTTACGGTTTTTCCTCCTCTATTTATAACGAAAAATAAATGGACTGCTACAATCCAGAAAGACAATAATTTCAATGTGGCATTGGTAAAATAAAAAGCATAGCTAGAACGTGGAAAAAGCAGTAGTCTGACATTGAAAAGACTAGTCGAAAGGGTCGAAATGGTCGAAATGGTCGGAAGGGTCGCAATGGTCGGAAGGGTCAGGGTCGCAATAAGGGTCGCACGGGTCCAACATATTTTGATTTGAGCTGTATTTTCGAAATTTTATTCATATTATATGTAAATAATTTTTAAATAATAAATTAGTATCGCAGGGGTCCAAGGGTCGCAGAAGGACAAGGGTCGCAGGGGTCCAAGGGTCGTAGAAGGATAAGGGTCGCAGGGGTCCAAGGGTCGCAGAGGAACAAGGGTCGCAGAAGGACAAGGACCGCAGGAGTCCAAGGGTCGCAGAGGAACAAGGGTCGAAGAGGGACAAAGGTCGCAGAGGAACAAGGGTCGCAGAGGGACAAGGGTCGCAGGATCAAACTGGGTCGCTGGGTCGAATTGGGTGGTAAGATCGTATGGGTATTTTGGGAATACCAACATTTATACGGGTACTTTTGAAGTTAAAAATTTTTTCTTTTTCGGGAAGGGTATTTTTGAAGTGTTATATTTTTGAAGTTACTGCATAAAAAGTACACGTTTCCACCACTTATTTAGGGAAATTTAATGTATGCCCTTTTGTTATTAATGACCCCATATAAATAAAAAATAAAAGTTAAAAAATGATAGGCTTTTATTTTTCAAATAAACAAATTGATAATAAATAAATAAAAAGACCCCACATATGTTACATCGCATAATGGAATAAAAGGGATGAGGAGCTCTCAGTTATTACAAAGAGTTAGGGATTTGCTCCACGATGTCGGCCATTACCATTAAATTAGTAAACTTAAAACAAAAATATACGTTTGCGTTAATTACAATAATGTGGCCAAAACTTGTACTAATAATTAAAAATGGCTTTAACCATAACTATCATAAAAATTAAATTCCAATTAATTAGGTTAATCTAAAATTATTATAATTTTTTTTTTAAAATTCGCATGTTTCATGGACGGAGAGACTTGTTGTGAACTGGACGTCTTCTTCGACGCTTTGGATAGTCCATCGATAGATATTGTGATGGATCACTCTCTTCTTCTGCTTCCTTCTTCTCTAATTGTTTATCTTTCTCCTTATTTTTTCCTGAATATAAAAATACATTTTAGAAAACACTAATATATACCAGATCCAGATATATAATATTATATTATATATATATATGCTCAAATAAGAAAAAAGCTATAAGATGGATTGCAACAAATAAATTCGATTTTTATTTTAATTTCAAGCATAGTTGTTTCATGTCTAACTTCAAGTTAAAAATAAATTAATGATTTAAAAAAATAAAAACAAAAAAATATTAACCAACAATCCATATATTTATTTAATATAGTGTTATATTGTATTGTTTTATTTTTGTTATATTGTGAGATATATAACCGGATATTATTAAATTTTGTGTTGATTTAGACCAAATTTATTTGTTATATATTAAATTATTATATATTTTTATTTGAGTAGTTTGATGATGGACCCTTGTTTGAAATGTGTAATTTCAAGATCGAGTTTAGACGTCGAAAATATGGGTAAAAAATATGTTATGTTATTTTATCTAAGATCGATCAGAATATACATGATCTCAATCACATTTTTCACATAATCAATGGAATTTAGGCTTTTTTAGACGGAATTATTTGATAAAATAATATATATATATATGTATGTATGTATGTATGTATGCCCTAACAAGCTTTGTATGGCGATGTGCATGATACAAGTGAAAGATGAAGGTTAACAATGTATGCTTGAACATCTATATAAAGAGTGAACCTATTTTAAATAATTGGATGGTTTACCTGAAGAGGTGACTCCAATTTGTTGATTTATAGATTCTCTCGCAGTTACATCTTCATTGAACCTTAGCTTTCTTGGCACTACTTTAAGGACACTCTTCAGTCTCGAACCTGCTCATCATGAAAAAACTCGGAATGTCAATATATATAAGGTTAAACGTTGTGATTAGGTATAAATGTCAGTCAATGAAAATGCATTTATATATATATATATATATCGACTGCCATTGTGTTGAAAAGGTTATTATACCTAGATTATGAGATGATTGAAGGTTGATCAATGGTAGAGAAGAGCAAGGAGATAAAAGGAATAGGATGGCTACTAGATGAAGTACTGTGGTGAATCTAAGCTTCATGGCTTTGATTCTACGTTTCAACAATGAGATTTTGCATGAGAGAGGATTTTACCTGTTGGCCTTTGTTCTCTTTATATCAACCCAAAAGGGCATTATTCTTTGAGAGAGAGAGAGAGAGAGAGAGAGCACGAAACACGAAATAGGGAGTTCCAAAACAAGTTGGAGGAAAATGATGGCAAAAATAAGGATTTATGTAATCTTTTATTTAGGTTCACTTCTTTCGAAGGATTAAATTTGTTCACGACTTAGAATCCTGTGAAATTTAAAATGTTTACTGAGATACAAAATCTAAATATATTTTTCATATTGGAATTTTAACGATTCGGTTTTGTTAAATCCTTTGTATATAGCCGAGACACCAAATTAGTATATATTAATGCGTTTTTGGCATTATTTATACGTTTAAAAAACCAAAAACACATATTTTGCGTAAATCAAATGTTAAATGTCTACAATGAAGGTTTTAACATTCTAATTCTTTCAAGATTCCAAATTCTTGAAATATTCATTTATTTTTCAAGTTTTATTTGATATTTGAACTTTTATTTATGTTTACGTAAAAAATAAATCATGTTAGGTACTTCAACCTCTACGTCTATATATACATCTATCACACGCTTATTAGTTATTCTTCACTACCCAAATGGTTTAAACATGAGAACATCACTTTATAGTTCGTTACACAAAACCCTACGCAATTAGTTTAACATATATATGTCATAAAGCAAGACTATACGAACAACGAAATTCGCGTGAGTTAAGCCCCAAACGACATATACTTGCTACACAATTTTGACCGTTTTATCCAAATATTTATAATTTTTATTCGTATTTGATCCAAATTCCAATCCATTGACAATTGAAAATATTAATATTTATCTAAAATTTAGATATTCCAATGAAAACATTTTTTAAACAATTTTTTTTTGCAAAAGTATAATTTTGAAGTAATAAAAAATATAGATAGTGTAAGAAAATGATCTTATAATTCCATATGATATCCGAATTATATAACAAATAGAATATCTTTTTTTTTATCAACTTCAAATTAAAAAAAAGATCTAAATGAATTACGGATAAAACCACAATAGTTGCAATAGTAACATATATATATATATATATTGGTTTTGGTGACAAAGTGAAATTAATGAGGGACATAATGTTCTAAGACGTGACTAAAGAGACAAATGGCATTGGAAACAAGGATAAATGTTGACCACATCGGTGTTGGGTTTGAACCAAATCACCATGGAACATGGAAACCTTCTCCAAGAAAATCAAATAAATTATTTTATTAATCAATTCATAATTATTTATTGTTTACTAAAATATTTTTTATAATTTGGTTAAGAGATGTGTATGCGGTTATAAAACATGTCGCCATGTCGTCCTAAAAGTCGTGTCTTTACGCAGCCCCCAACATATTTTTATGTGAATGAACACATCTAAACATTAAATGTATATATATCACATTTTTTATTCATATTTATTTTGACGATTCATACCCATTGCATGCGTATATATATAACTTAATTCTCCGTACACGCACGAGAACAATTCATGAATTCGTACATGGAGATCCAATTGGTCGCTAATGTGGTGGGAACAATTTATACATAGATTGTAAATTCTCGGTTCTATTTCGGATCGAGGTTTAAGAGTATTTAACATTGTTTTTGGAAAACTTTTACAGTTAAACATAATGATTTAACGAGAAATATCCGGTACAAATGTGAATAAAGATAAAGCGCGCGAAAGAAGATTCGTGGTGATCTATATGATTAATCATCAAATTTTCAGGAATTTTTTAGAAGTGATACTCTCGATTCGAGAAATGGTCAATGGTTATATATGGTATCAAAAGGATCCATACTAATGTGTGACTAAATGTTATGTGGGATAAAGTGTTACGTATGAGAGTCATATTTTGAAACAAAAAACCGAGCAAAGTGTTATACATAGAGTCACGTTTTTTCATGAGTGTCATAGATCCACACCGGTAGGAATGGTCTAGGCACGTGCCTACGAGGATGTCAGTGTTCTAGATTATATATGTATGGTGTTTGAAGGGATTTAGAAATTTCGATACAATATTAAGGTGCATACATTTTTGAACATTTTTTGGATTGAAATAATATTAGATGGTTAATATGTTAGAAAGTATCTTGTACGTACGTGTGTGAATAATAACAAAACACGCAAGAGAGATCTGTAGTTATTTTGAAGATGAATGGGCTGCTCTTGAAAATTTTATGGGTGCAATACCCACAATTCGAAAGGGGTTAAGATGTTATTATTTTATCCTTACATATCACACATATAGAAATAACAAAAAAGATTTTGCATATATCATCAAAGTTGCAAACAATTTAATTATCCCCTTTTTATAGATTATAAATGCTGATTTTATAAAAAAAAAAGATTATTAGATTTATCTACATGAATTGTTTTCATCTTAAATTGAATACTTTATAATATCTTCGGATAAATTCCCAATTATATACTATAAAATAATATATAAATTGAATAATATTATATATTAGAAGAATTTATAGAAAACAGTGTATTTAATATACGATGTTTTTTACTATATATACACACACACGAAAGAAAACGTAAATAATAATAAAATAAAACTACGATCATAAGCTTGTAGTAGGTATCATGTCACGACCAATACGCCTGAAACCGAACTCGAGCTATTATGACTGAATAAACAATCCTATAATAATTCCACCATTAATTCCAATATAATAAATTCTGTACTTTTCTTGAACCCTTTCCTCTAACTGCACTCATACAGTTCTCAATCAGAATCTACAGCAAAGAAGCGTATCTCTCCAACGCTTCTGGCTCCGATGATATCTCTTGTCGGCTTTAGCCATTCTTACCGGACTGCTGTTCCATTCTGATTGCAATCTGCAAGAGAATTGAATCATTCAAGAGTTTTTTTTCACACAAGATCGATGATTGCATCAAAACATAAGAGGCTGAGGAGTGTATGTAATGTATACATACACAGGAAAGGCGAAAGAGCGTGCGCTTGTCGTGCTTCCATCAGAACGAACAGAGAGGCTTCCCGAGAATGCGATCGGACCCATGTAAGTTATGTGCCCTGAAACTGGTTCTACTGCCGAGAAACTTGTCTCGCCAATACTGCTAGGGAAATGGCTCGAGTATGAATGGTCGTAAGGGTCATCTGGTTCGTTAGTTCTTAATCCTGATTCAGAATCAGCATTAGATGCTTTGCTTGGCCTGAGCTCGATAGTTTTCGTTGATTCTTGAGAGGTAGAAACCAAGGAAATATTCGTTGTATCACCATTCTTGGTGCAGCTTCTGTTTTCTTCGCCATTTTTCACTTTCTCAACCTTAAAAGCTTCTTCAGCTGCCATTAGGGTTTTTGAGTCATCTGTTTCACCTATTTCTGGTTCAAGAACTGCTCTTTCCGAGCATATCTTTCCGCTTGATTCCTACAATCGGTTAAACATAAACTTATTTTATATCTCTAGAAACTCATTGTGTTTGCAGTAACATTAGGCATACCTGAGAAGATTGTTCTTCGTGATTGTGGTTAAAATGTTGATCGCCATCCTCCATTGACATAATATCTGCCAGAGTTAAAGATTCTTTAGCAGTAATTTCTGCAGTTTTAACTTCGTCCTTTGCTGACAAAGTCTCAGAATCTCGTTCAAAGGAGATATCGGGTGTGGGCATATTCTTTAAGTAATTTGCATCATCCTCAACTTCCCCTGTCACAATCAAATGCTCTTGATCACACTTCCTAGATTCTTCAGCATCATCATTCGAAGATTCTTGCAGCTCGGGTGTATCTTTACCCTTTTCTGATGTCTTGACTATTTCATCTTTTACATCTCCGTGCGAATGTTCTTCAAATTTGACATTAGTAATGTCTAAAGATTTAGATTCCAAGGTTTCAATAACAGGGGCAGTAAGATCATTCGCATCTCCGTCTACTTTCACTGGATCCAAGGAGCCACACTGATCAGAAATACTCTTGCAGGAATCGTTTTCGCTCGACAAGAACTTCTCCTGCACAGGCATACCTTCATCGACGCATATATCCTTGACGACATGATAAGTATTCTGCTTATAACAAACAACTATCTGAGGCAAGTCACATGCCGTAACATTCTTGTCCATATAGAAGACTGAATCTTTGTTTTCAAGAGTATCCGCTCTCGAAGACAAATGGCTATCGTATTGATGAGACTTGGTATCATCTTTAAAACCCTCTATTGAGTGGCCGAAGATATGTTCATCTGCAGATATAAGAGATTTCCCCAACGTTGAAGGCCTCGAAATATCATACTAGCTATGTTGTTAAGAACATCAATTCGGTGTTAAAAGATGAGAAACAACATGAAAGACTTACCTGCTGTCATTGTTTAAGACATAAATCTCAGGTCAAAGACAGAAGAGGCTATTTTATTTCTTCGAGCACCAATCCCTCGACGTTCTATGTGGAGAAAAAAAAAATTTAAATAAGGTTTATCGAGCATATCGAATATGGTCATAAATGAGATAAGATAAAACAAAAAAGGAATAATGTTACAATGAGGAGAAGCATACTTCATATTCGAGAATGGAATCCATAAAGAATATAGAAGCAAACCTCGAAAGTTCAATATGAATTACCATCACATGTCACCAAGTTCAACAGTGAAAAGGAAAATCAACAGAAGCAATTCAAATCCAAATCCAAAATGAAGCATGATTTGGATAAGGAATAAAATCAGAACCAATTCATGAAGAAAGGCTAATGATTTATGTAAGCAAAACCCATGATTAACCCAATAAATAATAGACAAATCCATTGTTATGAGAAATGATGAAAAGTTTTTATCCATCACCAAAACATCAGGCAAAGAATAAGGACTCTAGTGGATTGTCAGAAAAGAGATGAAAGGACAAAAGTAGAAAATTTTAGATTTTTTATTTTTGCAAAGCTTATACAAAGCTTTTTGTTCAAACGGGTGCAGGCCAATCAACTCGATTGAGAAGAAAAAAAAAAGATAAACAACACCAAACTGTTTTGCATAGGAATATCAGAATATAATTTGTTTCCGAGGACAGAATAACCTAGAACTGTTAACCCCCAAAAACGTAAACAGAGAAGTAAAATCCCCAGATGGGTTTCCATATATATATATATATATATAACATCACCACGACCCTAATAAAAGCATATCATAACAAAAGGAATATCAGAAATGAAGTCAGATCTCACAGGAAGTGCATGAAAAACCTTTTTTTATGATTACCCGTTTGGATACGATTTAAATGCGTTATATTTCAGAGACTACTGGAAAACTGAAAGAATTAGGCTAAACCATGAATCAAAGACTGAGAATTTAGAGCACAATTTTTCAGAGAACGGGGTAACAGAAGAAAATGAAGAGATTTGGAACTACACACATAAAATTAGTTCCCAAATCATAAATATGACAAAAAATAATTAGGAGAAAACAAAATTTGGATCATATAGTTCAAAGATGAAATGAAAACGCTTGTTAACCCACCTAAAGAGCCAGAGCCAAAGCCAGAGCCAAAGCCAGATGCTTTACTGTTTCTCGAGAGAAAAATAGAAAAAAAGAAAAAAAAGATATTGAAAGGTCATATAATAAAATTCACTTTCTCTGCAATTAATATTTGCAGAGAGAAAGAAGTAAGTAAAACAAAGGGGACAACCTCTTTCTTCTTTATTGCCCTTTGTTTTCGCATTTAATTACCAAACAACCTCCCAAAATCCCCAAGGAAACGCAGGGTATTTCAATGCATAAAAAACAGAAACTTTCACTTGTAATTAATTTACTTTCCCGGAAAAGAAACAAATACTTTCTCGATTGATTTTCTTTCATCTGCCAACCAAACAGCCCCACAAGGAAAACAATGAATAATTTGAAATTAGTACACCAGCAATTGCGCTTACCTCTTCCTCTCTAAAACACTTCACTTTCCCGGAAAAGCAGTAAACTTTGCCGGAAAATCGAAAATCCTTCACGCTCACCACCAGATCAGCAGAAAAAAACTCTATCAAACCGTACACTTCTATCTCTCTCTCCCAAATAGCAAAGTGTACAAAAACGGAAACTTTCTCGGTTGACGGATTTTCTCGGCAGCCAAACAACCGTTGGATGAAGGTAAAAACAAACTCCGAGAAAAGGACTTCGAATAATCGGATCTACGAAATGGTACCCTCGAGTTTTCCTCACTTTCCGCGATTTTGACTTTTTTGTAAAGATTTTTTTTGGGTTTCGATTTAAAAAAAAGAACTCACGAGAAGCAAAAAGTCAACTATCTGAGAAGGAATTAAGCGAGGAGGTTTCCACTTTGTCCCTTCTTTGTTATTCCCATCCCTCTTTTTGTTTGTTATCTTCTCTTGATTGACTCAAAACCACCTTCGGTTCGTGCAACATGAGAATAAAATGGATGTATCTATAGTTATATACATACATATATATGAATACTATATGGAGAGTCATTAATTATTTTATATTTTGAATGGTGCATAAACTAACTCTGAAAAATATTTCAAATCTAGATTTATTCAACACCTAATTATTAAAATTTGGAAGAATCTCGTAAACTCATAATTATTATATATTCTGCGTTAAAATATATTGTAAATACATTTGAGGTTAAAACAGCCTTTTTCACACATGTCAACATACAATGAAACCATCCACAAAAAATAATTATATCCAAAATTCTAAATAAATACATAAATATATAGGTTTGGATAAAATATTCGAAATATTTGTATACGATTCCAGAAAATTCGAATATTCGTTAATACAAATACAAATATTAAAAATCTCGATAAATACAAATTAAAATAATAAAATTTAATTGTAAATATTAAATAAAAAATTTTAATTTATATATAAATATATATAACAAAATTGATTTTAATTATTAAATTAGATTTAAAAAAACATTATCAATCTTATTTAAACACTTATTATTATATAAATATATAGATAAATATATAATAGATTTAGTGTTTTGTTTTATTTATATTGTATATCTTTATATCTTTGTGCAATTTGAATGTTAGTTTTAGATTATATTTGATTATTATTAGTTTTTATTAAATTTACTTTTTATGCATATTTTTTACGTTAAAGAATTTAGGTTCTGATTACGATAAATATTCCTATTTATAAATATACGAATTCACAAATACAAATAATAAATATGGATATTTGTTGAATACAAATACAAATAGTCGGATATTCGAAAATATTCGTTATTTGTCTAGATCTAATAGATTATTATGTTTTTTATAAAAATAATATATCTCAAAGTGAAACATTAGTTTTTATTATACAATAGAATGAGACTACAAATCTATATTTTAATACTAAAATATAATACATTATATAATTTTCTAAAAAGATTAATTTCTTTTTTTATATAAATTTTTTTGTAACTTTTAATTATTGAAAATAAATTTATGTTTGTCATGTTTTCAGTCTTTTGACAAAAAGAAAAAACACATTCACATAAGTTTTAAGGGATTTTTTTATAATGAGAAGAAATAAAAAAACACCCAAAGGTTTATAGATGCGAGGTTTATCACCGCCCAAAGCTGTAGACTCGTTACGGTACGTCACGTTGCACCCGATAAATACACTTCTTCTTCATTTTCTTAATTTAAATTTATTTATTTTTTAGATATGATATTGGGATGGGCAAAATTGGTATTTTGAAAGATCTGGAACACTCCGTAAATGACACGTGTCCATCAGATGTGGTATCTGCTGCTACTTGCGCACATTCGCTAGAAAGCCTACTTCGTCGTGGCGTGGAAAGGGCAATCCGTA
This sequence comes from Gynandropsis gynandra, assembly GCA_036759665.1. Classification (NCBI taxonomy): domain Eukaryota; kingdom Viridiplantae; phylum Streptophyta; class Magnoliopsida; order Brassicales; family Cleomaceae; genus Gynandropsis; species Gynandropsis gynandra. The sequence continues at coordinate 27,254,758 of CM071865.1, forward strand.
AATGTGAGACAAATTTTGGTTGTGCATATTTGGTGCTTTTATTACAATGGTCCAGTTAGGACAACCGTACAATTTCAGTGCAATGGAGGGCTTGACAACTGTTATTACCAATCCAACGGCTCTACCTTTTTTTGTGGGTCCCATACTTTGATCACCAGCGCCAACCAGCTATCACAAGCTTATTATGGTTATGGTTTTTAATAATCCGGATTTAACTATTTAATATCGATAAACTAAGAATTATGTGATAAATATCTCAAATTTACGAAATATTTTAAATCTTATTAGAGTTCTATCAAAATAAGTATAAATTCAATACTTTATCTAATGAAAAATTCAGTTTTTTTCGAATTTTACACGAATATTTAAATGTTACCTCGGTATAATCAACGTCTTTATATTTACGTTGAAATGATTTGAAAGTGTATTGTATTGAAGATTTAGAATAAAATATCTTTAAAATATATATCTCAAATATATTGAAATATTCTTACAAATTATTTTAATTTTGTATATAAAAGATTGTATTTATTAACATTAACAACGATATATTAGGCATGTATAAGTAAGGGTATATGGAGGACTTTTTCTAGGATTGGTTCTCTATATAATCTTTGGATTGAAAGTTATGTAATTAACATAAATGAGAGAATAATTTTAAAAAATAATTGAGAGTAATTATCATTTTACAAATTTTTTTAACTTATGTTATGGTATTAGAGTATAAAAAATTAAAATCGTAAGTATTTTTTTTCGACGTTGTTCTTATTTTCCGACAAATCTGTCGTCTGACATTTCACCTTGTATTTCCGTGAATTTTTCTTCACATATCTTTGTTTCTGGTTGACGTGTCTCTAGCGTCGTCTTCTGCTGGTCTGGTGTTCGCATCGCTACTCTCAACTAACGTGTCTCTGGCATTGTCTTCTGTTGGTCTGGTGTTCATGTCGCTGTCGTTGCTCCTTTTGGGTATTTTTTTCGACGTGTCGTCCTCTCCTGGTACCGGTTTTCCTCTTCTGGCATTCAACGTATCTAACATGTCGTCGTCTCTTGGTGTTATTTTCTCTTTCGTCATCTCTTGGTGTTTGGTTCTCTTTTCGGATATCCAACGAGGCTGACGTTTTTTTGCGGAGGTTGTTGCTACTTCTTTGGCAATTGTTTTCATTGAGATTCTAGTAGACTTGTGCTCAGAAATTCTCTGTGATTCTTTACGATTTTCTTTGACATTTACTGTGTTAGTTTCACAGACATCATATTCTCTTCATTTCTACCGTTTTACCTTTGCATTTTCCATCGACTTTTGGAACCGCCGATGATTCTAGCTGGTTTGGTTTATGCAGTTGTGGTTTAGTTTCTACCGGTGTGTGAGGTGTGTCTACCGCCGGTCTAGTTTAGTGATTTTTGTAGGCTTCGTTACGACAGATTTGGTTGTGAATTAATTCTTTGGCGTTATCAGAGTTGTTTACAATTATAGCAGATTATGGCGGTTCTTTAGTAATATCTTCAACTCTGTTTGTGGTGTAACAACGTACCATTTCTCCTTACAATCTTTCTGTAAGTAAAAAATTGATATTGTTAGATTTCTTAAGTGTTTCTCAGTAATCACAATTATGTCGATCTCGATAATTACGAACAAATTTACATACTTGGAAAAGTTTGGATTTGTTGATGGAACAATATCTAAACCAGCTAAAAATTTCGATGATCTCGAGAATTGGTGGACAAATACGTAACACCATGGCTCTGACTTTACGAACTACCGTATCTCATATTGAATGACAAAGGAACTTTAAGATGATATCAAGGTTCGATTCCCTTTCTCCAATGGCTCGCGTATATTTTGTCTCAAGTTAGATCTCTACTCTTGCAACCAACTTAAGATGTCAATGTGTACCTACTATAACACGTTGAATCATTTGTGGGAGGAACTTGCATCTTGTAACTCGATTTTGATATGTGATGTGTGGAGGGTGTACTTTTGATATTTATGCAAAGTTAAAGAAAAAACATGAAGAAGACAAAATTTACATGTTTTTATTCGGTTTGGATGACACCCTTTATATTGGACATCTTGTTGACCATCGCTTTCAACTCAACATTTATCCAGATTGGTGGTAGAGTCCTGGTACGAATGGTATGAAACATCGTGGTACGGGATTTGGAAAATGCTTTTCATCTGGTGCACGAGATCATGGTTAAGTTGTTTGGGCTAATGCTTCTCTTGTTAATTCTAGAACGCCTTTTGTTCAGCATCTATCAAACCATCTTCATCCAGTCTTGATTTTCTTGATGTTGACAATTTTCAATTTAAAATTTTGATTGATCTTTTTATTCAGCGTATTTGAGCAAGTGAGACTTTTACGGGTACGCTAATTACTGCATCATGGATTTTTGACTCGGGTGCTGGTAACCATATAGTAGATTGTCTTGATTTTCTTACCAGTGTCGTAGAGATGGTCACGTGTTACGTTGAATTTTTTAATCGTACACCAACACTACTTCTTGATGGCAAGACTGTGTTTGAGGTCTTACATGGTCGTTCACCGCCTCTACAATATATTCGTATTTGGGAGTTCATACTTATAATCTAAATTATAATGATGATAAATTTTCCTTCTAAAGTTGTAGTTGTGTCTTTGTTGATTATTGTAATGACCAAAAGGGTTCACATGTCTTTGACCTTGAGAATCATGTTTTTTGGTCTTCCGGGATGTGTTTTTATGAAACTTTTTTCTTGTACTTATCACCATCATTGACCGCATATGTTCTTGTTTTAAGTTCCATATCGCCAACTTTTGAGATTCACAACTCTGATGATGGTGTTTTGGAAATGGTTAACAAAGCGTTGGGAAAAAAGGAATCACATGATATGAATTATGGCTTTATTTAGTCATATATAGATTATTCATTGATTATTTTCACAAAGATCAATTGTGTCTTCATGTTTTGCTATATGTTGATGATATTATTCTCTCAAGAAATACACCTGATATTTTTAAAAGATTTAAGGAGTATTTGTGCTTATATTTTCATATGAAACATCTCTATATTTTGAAGTATTTTTTTAGAATCAAGGTTGCTCGTAATTCATTTGGTATGCATCTTTGTCAACAAAATTATGCTTTTGATATAGTTTCTGAGGTTAGTCTAGTTGGAGCCAAGTCTTCCACTTTTCCAATGGAGCAAAATCATCGATTACCTCTTTTAGATTATTTGAACTCGGGTCAAGGGATTCTTCTTTTTACATCATGTGATTTTTGTCGTACTCTTGGTGCAACTCAGACTGGGGTGGATGTCCTTTGACCCAACGATAAGTTACATGGTGATTTTGATAACATCTAATTTATCCTAGTATTTTTATGTCTTTCCATAGTTAGTTTTATTATTTATTTAGACTTTACCAAGTTATTAAGCATTATTTAGTCTTCTTCTAGTGTTTTCCTCGTGTTTTGCAAGAAATGAAGATATTGGGATACAAACACGAGAAAATATTAGGAAATATTGGCAAAACCACCCTCGTTCAGCTGTGCACGGTCCGCATCCAAGATTCCTAAACCTACAGCAATGGAAACAACACGATTACAAACAAAAAATGGAAACAGTCGCTGCCTACAAGAAATGAAAACCATTTGCTGCCTACAGGAAATGGAAACTGGTTGCTGCCTCCACAAAATGGAAACACGATTGGAGAATAGAGTTGGAAACCAAATTGTTGCTTCCAAAAATTGGAAACAAATGGCCTGCACAAAATAGAAACAGTCGTTAGAGATAGAAAATCGAAACAACTGTTGGACATAAAATGGAAACGCATGGACAAAAGAAAAAAAAGCAGCCGAACAAAGAGAAAAATGAGGAGAAAAGGAAAGAGAGGAAAGAGGAAACAAGCACGAAGAGGGAGAAGAGAGACAATTCAGTTTCGGATAGAATCTTGGATCCTTTCACATAGACACTCACGGGCGGACAACGGATGAACCTGGTGGCAATTTGTAACGAATGTCCGTTGAAAAACTTTGACGGATGCCCGTTAAAAAGTTGCAACGGATGCCTGTTGCCACCCCGTTGCAAAAAAAAAAGAGTGGGAATTCAAATTTTCCAACGGGCATCCGTTGCAAACTGCAGGAAATGCCAACGGGCATCCGTTACAAAATGGCGGGAAATGGCAACGGGTATATGTTACCATTTGGTGGGAAAATGGATTCCAATGGGCATTCGTTAGACCTAATTATATTATATTTCATTTAAGTCGGTTTGACCGATATCATCTCCGGGGTCACCAGCACCTCTGGAAGGCGTTGCATCTGAATCGATACCTTACCGCAGCGTTGATCCCCTCACCTGGTCGAAAAGAAACTCTATGACGCACTCTATGTGCTGCATTTGTGATCGCGTTGCCTGGAGTTGGGCTTGAGTGTCTCGAAGTTTTTCTTCGAGATCCTCGATACGTCGTTGTTACGTGTAGCTCTCTTGGATCACGGGAGGTACTGTCGTGGCATCCTCGACGATATCTTTTTGAAGTGCTCCGAGACCGTATAGAGGCCCCTTATACGGACTAACCGACTACAAAAAAAAACAAGATTAGAGTTAGAATTTTTTTACAAAATATTTTATTAATGATCGAAAGATAAAATACTGAATTTTTACTTCCAAATAAATTGTGTCATTTTGTAAAGGACTGAGCTCGTCAGGAGTAGAACCGCAAGCTTGTGATTGTTATGTGATCTTCTTCGTCACAAATTTCACGGTTTTTTCCGATTGAGGGTCGACGAGTTCATGTTCGTCACTCTCTTCCTCGACGACCGGCTTCTTCTTAGCGTGGGTTTCCACTACCAGCTCAAGAAGAGTCGGTTCTCTTCCTATCCTTTGCATCTTTGATATAAAATAAATTTAATTAGATAAATATTGTAAAAAACCAAAAATTTTAATAATAATAAACTTACCAATTCTTGTTTCCTCTTCGAGAATGATTTTGATCCCGAAGTATGGCGATGCGGACCATCTCCGGGAACCTTCTCGTCGTACCGACATTGTTTGGCCTTCTCACTTTTGGCCTTGAAGTCTTCGGACTCCCAATGTTGAATAAGTTGATTGAAGATCTCGTCCGTTGCCTAAGTCGGTTTACGATTCTTGGTGTAGTAGTTACACTTGGCGTTGTTCATCATCAAGCATATCCGAGCGTGCATGTCGCGTATCCATGTCGTATAGATACGCGTCGTATCCTTCTTACGCCCTCTGTATACGCGCTGCAAAATAATTTATAATGAATTAGTTTATAACATATATAAATTATCATTTTAAATAAAAATGTAATTTGAAATACACTTCCAATAAAGGTGCACCACCATCGGCGGCGTATGACTTCTAGCATAACTTGCCAGGAATAATTGAGTTGGTCCTGTAAGGACCCTTGAATGATGTTGTTATTCATATGTTTTAGAACATCATCCACGCCAAACCTAAACATGAAAATTAAATAGTTAGATAACATTTAGAATGTAAAACAATATAAAAGTATATAACATTAAATTTACCATAGCATCCCGAGAGGACGATCAGGATCGATAATTGGAAAGGTGGAACGTCCGTCGAAATTATCGATTAAAGAGTCGATATCCACCATATCATCCTCTACATCAAATATTGGCGGTGCCGATAATGGTGAAGGAGGGCGATATGGTGGCGGTTGAGGTGGGGGAGGGGCTCCCGCGGAAGCAGCCAACATACTTCCCGCACCTATGAATCTTCTAGCCCTCATTTTCGTACTTAGTGTTTGTAGGTGTGATTTTTTTGTGTGTGAGGAAGTGTTTAAGAGGATTTTGAAGTTTTGAATTGTGTTGAAAATGAAACTGTTCAACGGTTTATATGCAGAATTTTCCAACGGATGCCCGTTGGAAAATACGCCAACTCAACTGACGCAGTTAATTGACGTGACTTTTGTTTCTCCAACGGGCATCCGTTGGAATTTCTAACGGATACCCGTTGGAAATACATGTTCTCGAGGCAACGGACGGTGAAACAACGGTTTGTCTCCCTTTGTAACGAGCATCCATTACAATTTGCAATGGATGTCCGTTGGAAAGTTCTGCAGACTAGAGTAGGCATCATGACACTTTGCAACGGGCATCCGTTACAAATGGTAACATATGCCCGTTACAATTTTTCTAACGGGCATCCGTTGAAAATTTTTAACAGATGCCCATTTCAAAGTATAACGGATGCCCGTTAATAAATGTAACGGTCATCCGTTAATCTTTCTTAATGGATGTCCATTAGAATAATTGTAATAGCCATCTGTTGCAAATTTTCAATGGATGCTCGTTACAATTTTGGATTACTTAGAAATTTTTTCTAAGTGTCGGAGGCGATTTCTAGTTCCAACGGGTATCCGTTAAGAATTCCAATGGATGCTCGTTGGTATTAGATCATATGAAGTGTAAAAATATTGAACATCATTTATATATACTTCGATCATATTTACATTTGATTGTTTGATTACACATCATCTACATTACATTGCTCATCTAAAACATTGAACATCATTTACATTACACATTACTGTATTTACATTTCTTCTTGAGTAGATTCATAGATTGGCGAGTCTTCCTTCTATGTTTTATTGAATTCATCGCCGTTTTCATCTTCAGCATCTTCTGGTTCAACGTCTTCATAATCGCGTATGAATTCTTCGTCTATGTCAGTTCTTGCGAGAATCTCCTCTCGATTGTCTGTATTAATTAAACGAATCGGCTGCGGATGATCGAATTGCAACAGATCTTCTTTATCATCTGAGCTTATGATTCCTCGTGGCTTGATCTTTACTACGCCCCACCACTCCTCTCTTCGACGTTTTAATGTTGTTGGATATTGTGTTCCGGTTTGGATGCACGGTGCCTCTTCTTTTTAAACCACATTCTTTCAAAAATATTTTTTTATCTTTCTCGAAAGCAGGTCCACGAGGAAGAAATCTTCTATGACAATCAAACCAAAATGGTTTCTTACCATGTACTACTCGAATGAATATGTATCCTCCATACAATATGGACATGCCAATCTTCCGTGCGTGCTTCATCCAGATAACATTCCATAGACAGGAAAGTCGCTAATTGTCCACAACAAGACCACTTTCAATGTGAAATTTTTCTTCGTACTGACATCATAAGCAAGAATTCCTTTGTTCCAAAAATTTCTTAACTCATGAATTAAAGGCTGCAAAAAGACATCAAAACCTTTCTTCGGATGTTCTGGTCCTGGAATCAGCAATGTCAGAAACATTACCTCTCTTTTCAAACACATCTCGGGAGGCAAATTATAGGAAGACAAAATCACCGACCATAGAGAATATTGACTTCTAGATTGTCCATATAGACTAAAACCATCGGTGCACAGGCAAAGATAAACATTTCTCGTTTCATATGCAAACTCGGGAAATATTTCATTGAAATCTTTCCAAGCCTTACCATCTGATGGATGTTGCATTATACCTTCGCCCGTCGAGTGTTCTGCGTGACATCTCATTGCCGCAGTGGTTTTTTCCGATTCAAATAACCTTTTCAACCTATTTGCTACAGGCATATAGAACATTTTCATGTATGATACATATTTACGTGAAGATGGTTTTTTTGGCCGAAATCTGCTTGCACCACAAAATTTGGATTCCAACAAATCTTTATCATTTCCCCAAAACAACATGCAGCAGTTTCTACAAACATCAATTTTCTCATGTGGCATTCCCAATCTTTTAACATATTCTTTGTTTTGTAGTATGTCTCGAGAGCTTGATTAGTTTCTGGTAAATATTCACGCATGGTTTTGCAAAATGAGTCTATGCAATTTTTCAGCAACATTGTAGTCTAATTTTATACTCATCAATCTTGAAGATAAAGATAAGAGAGACTAACCTTCATGAAAACCTTCATATATAGGTTATTTCGCCGAATCCAATAGGTTGAAGAATCGACGTGCATCGATGTTCGGCATCTCTTCACGCGTTTGTTCATTAATAACTCTGAGAAAACGATCTGACACAATTTCCACGTATGGATTGGTCGTTGATGCTTCATAAATAACTTCTTCATTTCTTTCTACTTGTGATTCTTGCAAAATATCTCTAACACCGCAATTTTCTCCGGGAAAAAACCAAATTTCATAATTCTCAATGAAACCCACCTTGTAAAGATGTTTGCAAACAATTTCTTGACTTTGATATTTCAAGTTTTTGTATCTTTTGCATGGACATAACATTGTCCTGCGTTCTTGACACAAAGGTTGCATCGATGCAAAACTCATGAATTGCTCAAATCCGTGTAACAATTCTTGCGTAATCTCTTCGGTTATAGGATCTTTTCTTCTATACATTCACTCTCTCTATCTATATATCTCGATTTGAAGAGATGCCATTTTGTTGAAAATATATTTCCTGTTGATGGTTTGATACTAAAACCTTGATTGTTATCATTAAATAGTTTAAATTGCAATGGAGATCCGTTGGAAACCTGATCGGATGACCGTTGCAAGTTCACATGAATTTATTTCCACTGGCAAACCTCGAAATTAACAATTTCAACGGTTATCCATTAAAATTTCCAACGGGAATCCGTTACAATTTACAACGGATGTTCGTTGGAATATATTTTCCGGTGTTCTAACGGGGTTCCTATGGCGGACGTCAATAGAAGATATCCATTAACATTCCGTTAAACGTTGTGACGGATTGCAACGGAAGTGTCAACGGACGATATCCTTTACACATCCGTTGAAGTTTGTAACAGATTGCAACAGATGTTTGCCCATTGGAAGTTCTCATATATCCGTTAATAGACGGATTCGTTGCACCATCCATTGGAAACGACCTATTTTTTTGTAGTGATTGGTTTCCTAGTGTTCGATCCTGGTACTACACGATCCGTATTCTTATCGAAACGTTCACTACAAAAAAAACACGGAGTTTCCAACGGACGGGGCAACGGATCCGTCCGTTGGAAACTTTTACCAATGGATTGCAACGGATGTGGGGAAATTGCAACGGGCAGAGATCCGTTGCATATCCGTTGTAAATTTCAACGGAGTTGTAACGGAAAAACTCCGTTAGACATGCCGTTGGAAA
>CM071865.1:27265069-27280354 GCA_036759665.1 Gynandropsis gynandra
ACGGGCATCCGTTACAATTTGTAATGGATGCCCGTTGGGAATCTGAAACGTCACGTCAATTTAATGACTCCGTTACAATGACGCATGTTCCCAACGGTCATCCGTTGCAATTTGTAACGGATGGCCGTTGGAAATTTCGATATATATATGTTGCGACGGATTTTTTCTTATTTCAACGCCAAACAAATCCAGAAATCTCAAACACTACCAAAACTTACAAAAATGAGAAGACGTTTTATAGGAAGCGGGGGAATGTTGGCCGGTTCCGCGGGAGCGCCTCCCCCGCCGCCACCACCTCCATATCGTCCTCCGTCACCAGTAGCGGCACCGCCGATATTTGTTGACGAGGACGATATGGTTGACATCGATGCCTTGATCGATTATTTCGATGGGCGTCCAACCCTTCCGATCATCGATCCCGAACGTTCTCCTGGAAGTTATGGTAATTTTAATGTAATTGTTATGAATTTCATTTAAATTGCGTAAATATTACTAACTTGATATTTTGCTATGCAGGTTTGATGAGAGTGATGTCTTAAGACACACTAATAACAACATGATTTGGGGATCGATGCAAGACGATCTGTTTTACTCCTGGCAAGTTACGCCAGAAGTTGTGCGCCAGCGATGGTGGCGCACTTTTGTGGTAAGTTTTATTAATTATATTTGAATTTTAAAATTAAAAATATATATTTGAAAACTACTAATTATATAATTCTGTTTGCAGCGTTCATACAGATGGCGCCGAATTCATACAACGCGCATCTTCACTGCATGGGTGTGCGATATGCAGATTCGGATGCGCATCATGATGAATGGTGCGAAGCGGAACTACTACGCCAACAACAGCAGACCGAAATGGGCAACCGAAACGGTCTTCAACAAGTTGATTGTGCATTGGGAGTCCGCATCATTCAAGGCCAAGAGCGAGAAGGCTAAACAAAATCGCTACGGTGAGAAGGTTCCCGGAGATGGTCCCCATCGCCATACTTCGGGATCAAAATCATTCGCGAAAAGAAAAAAAGAATTGGTAAATTTTAAATTATTTAGATTTTTTATTCATTTAAATATTTATCTAACAAAAATTTTTTATATTGTAGACGCAACGGATGGGAAGGGAACCGACTCTTCTTGAAGTGGTATTAGAAACCCACGCAAAGAAGAAGTCGGTTGTCGGGGAAGAGGCTGAAGAACCGGAACTCGTCGATCCTCGAGCGACCCGAACCGTGAGAGCTGTGACGGAGAAGATCACACAGCAATCTCAGGCTTGCGGTTCAAGCCCCGACGACCTCAGTCCTTTACAAAAGGACCAAATCTATTTAGAGGTAATAATTTATTATTTTGTTTCTAAATTATTAATATAATTTGTTAAATTCTAACGTTACGATTATTTGTTTTGTAGTCGGTGAAACCGTATAAGGGACGCCTGTACGGTCTCGGAGCGCTTCAAAAGGACATCCTCGAAGACGTAACGTCGGTACCTCCATCGGTCCAAGAGAGTTTTTCTCAACAACGGCGGATCGAAGAACTCGAAGCACAACTTCGAGAACAACGAGCTGAAACGGCGCAACAATCAGTGAAGATACAACATTTGGAGAGCGTCATTGAGTTGTTGTCGGGCCAGGTGAGGGGATCAACACCGCAGCAAGAACCGGGGCTCGATTCGGATGCAACTCCGTCTCGAGGGGATGGTGGTGGTGATGGTGGGGATGATAACGACTCAACCGACCTAAACGATTTGTAATAGGAAATAGTTTTAATTTTAGGTGGTTTGTAATATAATTTTGATATTTTTATTAAAAACCTTTTATTTTAATTTTTTTTATTTTTTTATTTTTTTTATTTTTTTCAAATGTTGCAACGGGCATCCGTTGGAACTGGTAACGGTCATCCGTTGCTAATTTTTTCCCGCCAAATTGTTTCCCACCCTTTTGCAACGGACATCCGTTGCAACCGCTAACGGGCTTCCGTTGAAAAATATTTTTCCCGCTAAATCTTCTCGCCAGTTTGCAACGGTCATCCGTTGCAAGTTCCCGCCACGTGGCAACGGATGTCCGTTGCAAAGATTTCCGATTTTGCAACGGACCGCCGTTGCACACCAACGGCCGTCCGTCACAACGTTTTGCAACGGTGATCCGTTACTAATATTCTAACGGCGTATTCCGTTGACAGTCCGTTGCAATTTTGTAACGGATAATATTCGTTGGAACGCCGTCACGAATTGCAACGGATCCTCATTAGCAACGAACTTTTCGCAACGGACGGAAATCCGTTGGTGTCCGTTGGAAACGACTGTTTCCAATGGAATTTTGGCGATTTCCAACGGATTCGTCCGTTGGAAATCACCAGTTTTTTTGTAGTGGTTAGTCAATGTATTTATTATTTGAGATTAACCACATCAGGTTTATTCATTTTGGAGAATCGATTGTATCTTGGAAGATTAAGAAGTAGGGATGGGTAATCCGGGTTTCGATTTGGATTCAGTGGGTTCGGTTTGGGTTCATGTTCCTCGGGTTATAAAAAATGAAACCGAATTGGAACCATATATTTTTCGATCTGAGTTCGAGTTGTTCGGGATTGAGAATATTGAAACCAAAATAACTCAAGTTATATTTGGATATTTCGAGTAATCCGGGTTCTTCGGATAATGTGGGTTGTTTGATTACGGGTAATTCAGATTCTTCGGGTTGTTTAGTTATGGGTAATTGGGGTTCTTCAGGTTGTTTATTTACGGGTAATTCGGGTTTCACTTCGATTCCTTGAGTTTTTTTGGGTTCTTTAGCATTTTTAAGGTAATTCAAGTAATAAAAAACAAAATTTAGGTTTTCTTAACCCGAATCAAATCGATTCGAACCCATATAGGTTTTGTGGATAACCCAAATGATTTATGGGTTGAGTTTTTCGGATCGGTTCGATTCGGATAGGTCCAGGTTATCCGAATTGTCCACCCCTAGTAAGAAGTAATCGGTTTTGTCTTATTCCTCTGCGTAAGGAGAGTACAAAGCAATGGAAATGATTGTTCGCAAAATTAAATGGATTAATTCATTTTTTCATGATATCGATGTCTCGTATTTTTCATTTTAGTCTACTTCATTGTGACAATCAAAATTGCGTTATATATTAGTATGAATTACGTGTTTCATAAATGAATGAAGCATAGTGAAATGGATTGTCAGCTAGTACGAAACAATATTATTGTTGGAACTATTGTCATCAAACACGTGTCTACTAACCATCAACTAACTGATATATTCACTAAGTCGTTTGGCAAAAAAGAGTTTTATGATTTCCTTCTCAAGTTGGACATCCACAATATCCTTCTCAAGAAGGGACTAATCCTAAAAAAATCCTAGAATTTACAAAAGACCCATATACACTTATTACCTCTGCTAATGCTAATTAACATAAATGAGAGAATAATTTCTGATATAAAAAAAATCTTCCCTTGAGAGTAATTCTTAATTTCACAATGTTTTCTTAATTTTTTAGTCTTGATTTTTGTATTCAAACATCTCAATATATTATTATTCGCAAACGTATTTTCATTCAATATATTGTATCATGCAATTTAAGGATATAAGAGCTCATCCAAATTTATATGGATTGGGGTTAAAAATTTTCTCATATTTCAATAATTGTTTTAAATAAAGGTTTTTATTTATTCCAATGCAATACTTCTCGTCGTCATCGACAAAAAACAATATCAAACTAAAGATAGGATGATTGTTCTCTTATGACAGTGGTTGTGATGTTATATACAAGTAAATTAATGCATCAGATGTACTTAATATTATACAATGATCTCACATTTTGATTTATATATGTATTAGGGATGTAAAAACGAATTGATGGCTCTCGAGTCAAGTCTAATTCAAATCATTTTTTGCGAGTTGAGTTGAGTATTTTTTTTAGTTTGTTTTAAAAAAGAGTTGACGAGTTGAGTAAAAAACGAATTAGAGTTTAGACGAAGTGTCGCACAAGCTGAAAACGAAATCACATGTGAGTGAAAAAATTAGTAGGTTATTATTTTATTAATATACTTGCTTCTTTCATTATACTAAGTTCAAAGGAGATTAAACAATTATTAAAAAAGAGATGGAAAGAATATTACGAGTGGAGATGTGAGCGATCAAATTAAAATTTTTATATTTTCGATATTTTATTTGATATTCGACAATTTTGTATTCGATTTAGTATTTTGATTTTCAATAACTTTGTATTTGAAATAATATTTTTATATTTAGATATTTTATTTTATTAATTGATTATTAACTCATTTTAAAGTTTTTTATATTAAATAACTTAATTCGCAAACGAATTAATTTTCTGACAAATTAAGGACAATTGAACCGGGTTGAGCCAACTTATTTTACACTATCAAATATAATAACTAAATATTATTTTTATGGTTTGGTAAATAAGTAGTACCAAAACAATTTGAAGATATAAGTAATCAAAACAAGGATTAAATCATGTTTTAATAAATATTAATACAATAGTCACAATTAAATTTATATACGATCCAGTGATCTTTGTGATTAGATAGATAAGTGGCAACAATGTTTTTTGAAGATGAAGCATATATAAAAACGAGTATCAAAATCATAAATTATTTGCAAAAAATTGAAAGAAATAAGTCTTTATTCAATCGAGTAATTTTTTTTTTTGAATTTGCACAACAGCATTGAAAATTTTAGAAGAATTATGAAATTATATAGTTTTGATCATTTCAATAATACAAATGTTCTGCCCCCGAAGTAAAACGATTTAAATTTTTTCTCTTAAAAATTAATGATATGATTATTATTGTATAGAAATTATGGTTTTTATTATAAAACGAAGATATTAAATACATTTTTTCCATTATAAGATACACTTCGTACGTTGCCTACCTGTGAACACGTCCATGAGACGGATCTTACATGAATTTGACAAAGCTTGAAATCCAAATCATAACTTTAATTTGCAAATAAATATAGAAAATTTATTTTAAATATTGCACAACTTGTAACCATTCCAATTATAATCCATTTCTATTTTTCATTTGATTGATCCAGCGAATCTAGACGTCAAGCTCTAGAGTATATTATAATCCATTATTGCTCTTAATCTTTGTGGAAAAAAGACGTAAGAGATATAAATTGAATTGTACACAACACAAATTAAATTCATAAATATAAAAATATGTTAACATTTAACACAAAGGACATCGATTTTTCTACTATTTAACGTTCCATTGGTATATATATATATATATGATAAGGAATAAATAAATATGTAGTATTATATAGATATGGGAATATTACAATATAACTATCCCAAAACTCCCCGACAATGGGATTGTGGAAAGTCGCACTTAAATGAACCGAAGCACTTAAAGAAAAGGATGGAAGCAATGTGAAGTTTGTGAATATATTCGCAGATTATAAATAAATTGAGAGGTGAATTATTAGAAAGTGTTTTAGAATTATATATTTAGAGAAAATTATATGTTATCTTTCAATATGTTTTGCACATTGATATAGAATCGGATTAGTCGAGAGATAGGAAATAATTACAATAATTAGTCTAAAATAGTATGAAGTTTATGAACCATTAAAATATATATTGGGATAATATAATTGGCACAAATGAATTTAAACTCTCTATATATTATATGTTATATTTATCTATATATTACTATAAATTTAAATGATTTATAATACAATAGTCTTTCCGAAAATAAATAATCCATTTTTTATTATTTAATAAAACATATTGTTTCTATGATACAATTAAAGATCATTCCGATGATTGATTTAATTGCTACTTTAAATTATTTAGATTTAGATGTTAAAGAAATGTGTATAACAAATAGTATCATATACATCAAATTTATCATAAGATGAAAAAAAAATAAGATAAGGATTACTATGTCAATTAGAGACGGATTCTTAATACAAAAATAATATGGAAAATCGTAAAAATAATAGGACAATTTAGATATTCTTTTAGATGCCATCATGTTTTCAGGAATTTTTGTTCGAAAATTTATAATTATTGGTAATTTATTGGAGGAATCACAATATGATGAAGCAAAATAATTCAAATCAGAGAATAACAGAGGCAAATTTATATTACCAAACAATTCAGTATTTTTAGAAAAATGATAAGAATGATAAAAGGAAAAATATGTTCATGAAACACAAATTTTTTTGAAATAAAGATTCTATTATTATGAAGATCAAACAATTTGTAACCTTTGTATCCAAAATGATATCTTATAAAGACACAAGTTAAAGTTCTTCAAAAAGAATTTATGTCTATCTTTTATCTTAGATGAAAATATAACATAAACAACCAAATATCCTAACAACAATTTAAAAGGAAACTTATTTCCTAGTAGAATAGCGAGTGTTCTATTGATCAAGTAAGCAACCATAGAAATATATTATGCCCAATATACTAAAAGGAAATGTGATTGAAAACCAAGGGAACATGCGATATTTAACATATACTGATCTTTTCTTTCCGCCACAAAGTTTCGTTGTGGTATATAAACACAAAAAATAGTGAAATATTCATTTTTCTTTTAAAAGTTTCATGAAGAGTAATTCTGGGGTATTATCATTTATAATTGATTTAATATGCATATTGATTTGTGTTTCTACCATTTTTTAGAAATTTTGGATCAACATCAGAAATTTGAGACTTAGTTGTCAAGAAATAATACCGAGTAGCTTCAGAGAAATCATCTAATATTGATAAAAATATTTATGTCCATTTACGAATTCAACGTGAAAGGACCACATATGTCTAGGTGAACATATTCGAGAGGAATCAAAGATCTATTATTATTAGAACAAAAAGGCAAATGGATAGACTGAGTAATGCGAAGAATCAAATAATGTAGAAGACTATACTAACAAATTATAAAAAAATAAATTTTATTTTTGAAAAAGATGGATGATCCAATCTTTGGTGTCATAATGAGAATTTAGTTATAGAAAAAATGAGAACATTACCATATTGAAAAATGTAAAGGGAATGAGACAAAATTCTATTCCCAATCATCAAGACCTGAGAAAGGTCTTGTATTTCACAAAAAAGATTTGGAGAAAGAAACAATGTAATTTGTTTTTTTTAGTAAAAAAATGATACTTAAGATGTTAAACTTGAAAGTTGGAATATTGAGTACACAGATCAAAACAAGATTAAAGACAATTAAAATCGTGTCTATATGAGAGATATATATATATCTATGTCATTTGGTAAAATAACATTTATGTTTTTAGTTAGTGAAATATTGGAAAAGAAAGCATATTATTACAAACATATGAATTAACATTAGTGTCTATAATCCAAGAAGTAGATGGTAAGTTCAAGCAATCATTCACAAAAAAAATATAAGAAGTGAGAAATTAAAGATTTATCATTATCTGAATTTGTTTGAATAATAAAGGATGCAGAAGGTGGTGGATGCATTGAATTCAAGTGATGAACCACCTGTTAGAGCTGCTATAGGGTTAATAAACTTTCCATGAAATGGGAAGATTGCATATTAGCTGGACTAAAAGAATAATTTGTATGCATTGGTAACAAACTATTAATAGATGAATAATCAGAAACAACAAGATCAACCTGAGGAGCAGTAGATGGAACATTATTTGGTTTAGAATAACGAACATGATGTTGACATAAAGAATAAGAAAGTTGGAGCTGAATTGGAGCAAGAGAGGGCAAAGGAAGATCATGGAGAGCTCACGAGACCAATTACAAGAGCATGAGCCAAGAAGCTGCGAACTTTTATCGCCATCGAACTTATGAACCTATTTGGGGCTGAAATGAAAAGAAACAAAATAGGATCATTTTCCACACAAGATAGAGCCATAATCCATTTGATTCAAGCTCAAATAAACCCAAAATGAAGTTAAAAGCCCAACAAATACAAAGTGTTTACACCATTTCAAAATTATACTTCAAACCTCTAGATAAAGCTAAAAAAAACATTTGAAACTTCTCATTCACTTCGTAAATTTCATCTTTGACCAGTCCAGACTCCAAAAATCTTTCAAACTTCTTATTTACTTCCTTAAATTTATCCTAGTCTATTCTTCAAATTTTTTTATCGTTTATTAGTCCTTATATTTTCACTTTTGTTGCATTTGTAGCTTATTTTTGTCACTTATAATTGAACTCATTTGCATCAATACC
The DNA here is from genome assembly GCA_036759665.1 of Gynandropsis gynandra. Classification (NCBI taxonomy): domain Eukaryota; kingdom Viridiplantae; phylum Streptophyta; class Magnoliopsida; order Brassicales; family Cleomaceae; genus Gynandropsis; species Gynandropsis gynandra. Next base: position 27,273,263 of record CM071865.1, read on the forward strand.
AATAAAAAAGTTTTCATCTATTTTAAGAGGTTTCTCTAGAGTTCTTTTAGAACTAAACTTTAAACATATTACATTTTGTTTATGCGACGTTCTACTTTCGATTTATCAAACGAATTTGCCATCCTCTATTTGTGGTATCTCCAATCCTTTTTCTCGTTTCTAAACTATGTATTTCAGGGGTTTAAGACCGTCACCAAATTGGTATATGGTTTTTAGTTTCTATTTTCATGCCCTATAGGGATGATGAAACTTTTTCATCACCAATTACAAAAATTTTGGTTCAAGCTTACACCATTTGATATCAGAGCTCGTTTTTTTATTTGGTTTATCCTATCTTTGTTATCTATTGTTTCCCTCAGTTTCAATCTATTTAGAATCATTAAAAAAGGAATAATAACAGCGAAAAAAACCAACAGAAAAAAGAAAACAATAATAAAAGAATAAAAGAAAAGAAGAATATGATTTCTGTAGGAATTTCAAAGTGTTTGAATATAGCATATGTTGAAATCTTGATGTTTTGTTTGAGTAGTTTTATAAGTTGAGAACTAGATTATGTGAAAATTGATATGTATTTAAGTTCTCTGATTAGCTTGTCTAAGAACTTCTAAGAGAAACATGAGAGTTGAGCGTACAATTTTGTGAAACACATTTCAGAACGAGTGTGAAGTTTTCTTAACTTCCTTTTCATTGGTTTTTCTGTTTTATCTAACATTTTCATTCAAGAATAGATACGATGACAGAACACTCCGAAATAAAACAACAAAAAACAACATGAATTGATGATAGGAGCTAATGCACTTCAAATGCAAGCTTTCAATGATTTGATCCACCGTGAAACCAAATGAAATCATGGAAAATGTGGATCAAGCTTTAGCAGAGCTAACCTTGAGAATTAACTGCCAAGAAAATGGAAGATTTGCAATAGCCCAACATTAATAACCCCAAAATGAAGATCCACGACATGTGAACACGAGAAATATGCAAAAAGGGTTGAGAAAGAGGTCATAACCTTCCAACAAGGCATCAAATTGTTTCAAAAAGAGCTAAAGAACCACATCACATCTCTAGTGATAAAGAGGAGGTAGAAGTTGTTGGATATGAATCTTATGAAACGATTCCAAGGCCTCGACGTGAAAGACCAACACATGTGCGTGTTGATGATGATTTGAGAGGAATCAAGTCTGAGATTCCATCCTTCCATGGAAGAAATGGTTCTGAAGCTTACCTTGAATGGGAGAAAAGAATATAATTCATATTTTGAGCTCCATTATTATTATGAGAACCACCACTTCGTGGAATTGAACATCAAATTGACTTTGTGCCCAGAGCTACCATTCTAAACAAAGCTGCCTATAGAAAACATCCGGAGGATACTAAGGAGCTTCAAAGGAAAATCGAAGAGCTCATGAAAAAGGGCTATATGAAAGAAAGCATGTCTCCCTGTGTCGTACCAGTGATCCTTGTCCTTAAAAAGGATGGTACATGGAGATTGTGTGTTGATTGTCGAGCGGTAAATTAAATCATGGTAAAATATCACCATTCCATTCCTCAAATTGATTGCATGCTAGATGAGTTATATGGGTCTAAGGTATTTACTAAAATTGTTTTGAAAAGTCGATATCACCAAAACCGCATGAAAGAAGGCGATGAACAAAAACTACATTCAAATCTAAACATGGCTTGTAAGAATGGTTAGTTATGTCATTTGGAATCACGAATGATGAATCATGCCCTCTGACACTTCATAGGAAATTTTATGGTTGTATATTTTGATGACATCTTGATTAATAGTAAAAGACTTGAAGAACATATTTTGCATATCAAATCTGTTTTAGATGTTTTGAGGGAACAAAGGTTGTTTGCTAATATTAAAAATGCACTTTTTTCTCTAACAAATTGGTGTTTTTAGGCTTTGTAGTTAGTGAGTAGGGAATCCATGTCGATGAGGACAAAATCACCGCAATCAAAGAATGACCAACACCGAAGTCTGTGAGTGAAATGTGGAGTTCTCATGGACTTGCGAGTTTCTATAGACGCTTCGTGAAAGATTTCAGTTCCATTGCTTCCCCGCTCACTGAAATCATCAAGACAAAAGTTGGGTTTAAATGGGGAGAATCATAAGAAGCTACTTTCCAGCTTTTGAAAAGAAAAGATTACTAATTTTCCACTTTTATAATCACTTCCCAATTTTTCTAAGGTTTTTGAAAATTGAGTGTGATGCATCTGGTGTAGGTATTGGTGCAGTTTTGATGCAAGAAGGGAAGTCAGGCGCTTACTGTAGCGAGAAACTCAATGGAGTACAACTCAATTACTCAACATATGACAAAGAGATGCGTGCTTTGATGCGAGCGCTTCAAACAAGGCAACATTACCTTTGGTCGAAGGAATTCATCATCCATATTGACCATGCGACATGGAAACATATCAAAGGTCATCATAAATTGTAAAAAAAGGTATTCAAAATGGGTGGAATTCATAGAATCATTTCTATATGTCGTTAAGTACAAACGTGAAAAAGTGAACATTGTGGCTGATGCTTTCTCTAGGCGATATAACTTATTTGTTTCACTTGAATAAATTTCTAAGGTTTTCAATACATCAAAGACTTGTATGCAACCGATTTTGATTTTGAAAATGTATACAAGACATGTGAAAATTCGGTTTCAAGTGAATATTACAAACATAATGGATAGTTGTTTTGAAAGAATAAGTTGTGCATTCCTAATTTTTCTGTGCGTGATCTATTAGTTAGAGAGACTCATAGTGGAGGACTAATGGGACATTTTGGAGCGAAAAAGTGTTTGAAAATTTTAGAGGAACATTTCAATTGGTCTCATTTGCGAAGAGATATTGAGAGGATATGTGTGTGATGAATTGTATGCAAGAAAGAAAATCCATGTCTTCAACCACAAGGTTTGTGGTTCTCCACTGCCCATTCTTAGTCATCCTTGGACTGATATATCCATGGATTTTGTGCTTGGTTTACCTAGAACTAGGACTAGAAACGATTCAATATTTGTTGTGGTTGATCGCTTTTCAAAGATGATGCATTTTATGATTTCACTACAAGAAAATTACTATTTCCAAACGGAGTTCGCAGACTGAAAACGTCGTCCCTAAATTTCCGAACGGATTAGGGACGGATTAAGGACGGACAAATAAATTCGTCCTTAATCTATCCGCAAATTTGCGAACCGGAAAATAGTCCCCGAGTTGTCCGTGATTGCGGATAGATTTGAGACGGATTGAGCATCCGTCTGTAAATTATAAGGGATTTAGGGATGTATTTGGGACGGTTCGTCGGGAAATATGTAGAAATGGTACAAAATGTATTCGTTGAAAGAAACGAAGATGAAAATATTGAAGAAGATCCGAATGACGAAGCGAAAAAGTTTTTTTTGAAATGTTAGAAAGTGCTAGGCATCCACTTTATGATGGTTGTAGAAGTGGTCTTTCACGGTTTTCTTTATCTACGCGTTTGATGAATTTGTAGACTGAAAATAATCGTTCTAAGAATTGCATGAATTCTATATCGCAATTAGTAAGATATTATTTGTCTGAATATAATAAAACAGTTGAGTCATATTATGAAACAAAGAATATGAGATCATTCGGTTTATTGCCAGATTCAAAATATTTATGTTTGCCAAGATAACTGTATACTTTTTTTGGAAAGAAACTTCAGATTTGAGAAATTATCGATTTTGTGGAAAAGATTGATTTTATTTGACAAGGAATGGAAAATCGGTTCCGTTTCGTCATATGTGGTATTTACCAATTACAGACAAGATAAAAAGATTGTATGAGAAGACCGCAAGTGACATGAGATGGCATGCTGAGCATTCAAGATGTGACGGAGAAATGTGTCATCCCTCAGATGGTGAGGCGTGAAAACACTTTAACAAGGTATATCCTAATTTTACAGCTGAGAGTCGAAATGTTTATTTAGATCTTTGCGCTGATGGTTTTAATCCATTCGAGATGTTCGGGAGAAATTATTCGTTGTGGCCATGACATAATATAATTTACCACCAGATATGTGCATGAAGCGTGAATTTTTGTTCTTAACAATATTTATTCCCGGGCCTAATCATCCGAAAAGAAGTTTGGATATATTCTTCAACCGCTGATTGAAGAACTAAAAGAATTATGAAAGGGAGTTCCAGCGTACGATGTTGCGAGGTGACATAATTTTATATTACGAGGTGCTCTTACATGGACAATAAGTGATTTTCCAACTTATGGTATGATTTATGGATGGACAACGAATGATCGATTGGCTTGTCCATATTGCATGGGGAAACAAATGCTTTTCAATTGAAATATGGACGAAAGACGAGTTGGTTTGATTGTCATCGTCGATTTCTTCCTCCTGATGATACATTACGATGCAACAAGAGGAATTTCAAAAGGAATATAGTTGTGCGAAAATCTCCTCCTCTAGTTTTGATCAACAAAGAGATTTTGTGTGAACGACTTCTTGCTTTGGGTACTCCTAGGAGTATAGATTATGGAGGGAACAATCATCCGAGAATTGATGGTTATGGAATTACTCATAATTTGTACAAGAAGATCATATTTTTGGATCTACCGTATTGTAAAAATCTAAAGCTTCGACACAATTTTGATGTCATGCACATAGAGAAATTTTTTTCAATAATATCATCAACACGGTACTGAATGTCACAGGAAAAATGTAGTATAACATTAAATCACGAAAGGATCTAGAAGAGTATTGCTCACGAAAGGAGTTACATATAAGTGACGACGGTAAAGCTCCACTTCCGATATTCAGATCGTCAAATGATGATAAATATAAATTGTTGAAACCGTTGAAGGAATACGTGAAATTTCCTGATGTTTATGCATCTAACATTAGAAGGTGCATCGATATTCATAGAGGAAAGTTATCAAGGATCAAAAGTCACGATTGTCATGTATTCATGCAAAAACTACTTCCCATATGTTTTTCTGAATTGATGAACAAACATGCACACAAAGCAATTGGATGTATCTTGATTATTTTATTTATATAGTATAATGATTAATAATTTACAGATATTTCTTGTTAAATAAACTAATTAATACTTTAATTTTTAGGTATTGGTATATTTTTTCGAGATTTATGTGCGAGAAATTTGAGTGTAGATGTGGTGCGTAGACTTAAAAGTAATGTAGTTATTGTACTATGTAACTTGGAGAAGATTTTTCCACCATCATTCTTCGATGCTATGGAGCATCTGACATTTCATCTACCACATGAAGTCGCATTAGGAGGTCCAGTTCAATTTCGTTGGATGTATCCATTCGAGAGATTTATGTTTCATCTAAAGAAAAAAGCCAAACAAAAAGCTCGTCCTGAGGGTTTAATTGTGGAAAAAAACGTGAATGAGGAGATATCGTTCTTCACTTCTTACTACTTTGAGCCACATGTTCAAACACGAAGTAGAAATCCATGCAGATGTTTTGATGGTCGTGTGTCATTTTTATATCCAGTAGCAGATGTTCCAGATATATTTTGCAGAATTGGTCTAACTGCTGGTAAGGCGAAAGATCTGTGGCTATTACAACGAGATCTACACATCGCACATACGTATGTTTTTTTCAACTGTGAATGTTTACGGCCTTCTGAAAGGTAACATACTATAAATATGTAAAGGATATACATGTAAAAAGGGTATAAACGTAATTTTTGTAATTAGGTATAATCTTGTAATTAGGTCTAATGTTCTCTTTTGTACATATAGCCGTTTAGGCTCATTCTAATAAAATTATTCAGAATTCAAATTATCATGGTATCAGAGCTAATTAGGTCTAACAACAACCCTAACCCTAATTTTTGAATTTCTCGGCCGGCCCCTCCTCCTCCTCAAACCGCCGCCGCTCCTCCTCCTCCTTCGCGGCCGCCGTTCATCTTTCCTCTTCTCCTCCGCCGTTCACCCTCTTTTTCTCCTCCCTTGCCGTCGTCCCACCCCTCACTAAAAGCCTCCAACCCAGAATCCCTGGCCGTCGTCCTCGCCTTGTGCCTCTCTGGCCGTTGTTCTCGCGTCGCGGCTCGCGTCTCATCTAGCCTCTCGCCGCTCGTCTTGCGCCGCATCTCTTAACGCGTGCCTTGCCCCGCGACTTATGTCTCCGCATCACCTAACCCTAGATCTTGCATTCCTTGCTCAGCCGCCTCTATCCCCTCCTCCATGGCCGGCCAAACCAGTAACCCTACCGCTCGTCTCTCCGATGCGGCTCCAACTTTTGATCCACAACATCCGCTCAACACTCTTCTCACGGTCAACATGACCAACATTACCAAGCTGACACCGACCAATTTCCTCACATCGAATGTTCAGATTCGAGCCCTCCTTGAAGGACATAATCTCCAATGCTTCATCGAGGAAAATTCCATTGTTCCTCCGGCCAAGATCCACCGCGATCCGTTGACAACCCTAATTTTCAGCCATGGAAACAACAAGATCGTCTCCTCTTCTCAGCCCTCTTTGGAGCCATATCGGCCTCCTTTCAGCCTCTTATTTCACGCGCCCCTTCCACCTACGAGGCGTGGAATACACTCGCCAACACTTATGGCAAAGCGTCTCGCGACCATCTTCTTCAACTTCGTGACAAAATCAAACGATGCTCCAAGGGATCTCAATTGATTGATGAATACTTGCGTGCAATCACGACCACCGCTGATGAACTTTCCCTATTAGGGAAACCGCTGGATCATGAAGATCTCCTCGATGCAATCCTCGATGGCCTTCCCGAGGAGTACAAGCCGATTGCGGATGTAATTCGAGCGAAGGATACGGCTGCATCCCTTGAAGAAGTTCATGAAAAGCTTCTAAATCATGAGGCCAAATTGGCTACTACTGAACCTCATCCTCTCTTGGCCGTGGCTCCCATCACAGCCAACCCCACGGCCGCACGCTCCCAGAATTTGTTTCGTCCGAATTCTCGCTCGTCCGGTCAATCCAATTGGTCTCGCCGTCCTCGTCAGTGTTCGCCAACACGCCGTGGCTATCAAGGTCGGTGTCAAGCGTGTGGTGTTCATGGCCACAGCGTTCAACGCTGTCCGCGCTTTCGCCTTGTCTCCTCACCCGG
>CM071865.1:27282492-27302011 GCA_036759665.1 Gynandropsis gynandra
TGATGGCCTACTTTTGACTCAACGTAAGTACATCAATGATCTTCTCCACCGCTGTCTCATGCATGAATCAAAGCCGGTTCCCACACTCATGCCGTCCTCCTCACGTTTGACACTAGACACCGGTACTTCCCTCTCCAATCCAACGGAATACCGGTCCATTGTTGGAGGACTACAATACCCCTCTCTCACACGACCGGATGTAAGTTTCGTCGTCAACAAGCTGTCCCAATTCATGCATGCTCCCACGGATGTTCATTGGTAAGCCATTAAAAGAGTCTTACGCTATCTTGCTGGCACGAAGGATCGAGGTATCTTCTTATCCGTGCACAACACCCTCTCCTTACATGGCTTTTGCCGATGCAGACTGGGCTGGAGATTCTCATGATCAAAAATCCACCGGAGCGTATCTTCTCTTCCTTGGTGCGCACCCTATTTCCTGGTCATCTAAGAAGCAAACCGGACTCTCCGGTCGTCTACTGAGGCTGAATACCGATCTATTGCGTCCACAGCCGCAGAGGTCCTCTGGGTCATCGCGTTATTATCTGAGCTTGGAATCACGTCATCATCACCACCCACCATCTACTGCGACAACATTGGAGCAATATATCTAAGTGCTAAGCCGGTTTTCCACTCTCGGATGAAACACTTGGCTCTCGACTATCTCTTCGTTCCCGGCCTGGTTGAGTCGAACACTCTTCAGGTCACTCATGTTCGAGCCGCTGATCAACTTGCAGACATTCTCACGAAGCCTCTTCCGAGACTACCATTCGAGGTCTTATGCTCCAAGATTGGACTCACCACGGGTGCTCCATCTTGAGGGGGCGTGTAAAGGATATACAGGTAAAAAGTGTATAAACGTAATTTTTGTAATTAGGTCTAATCTTGTAATTAGGTCTAATGTTCTCTTTTGTACATATAGCCGTTTAGGCTCATTCTAATGAAATTATTCAGAATTCAAATTATCAAAATATGGATTCAATTGCGTATGCATATTTTATTTGTAATATTTACAGAATTTTCTAACATTTTACAGGATATTTGATGATATATTGAAGAATACATATGTGACTGCTGATGAATCTCAACTCCAGGAACTTAAGAAAAAGATTTCTCCACATTGATAAGACAATATGTAAGTAAAAAGATTAAATATTAATAAATTACTTTTATATAATATTCTGACACTTTCTCGACAATTGTTTTCTCTGTAATGCAGATTGAGATTAGCAATCACCGTTATAGCGACGAGATCTTGTTAAAGGACCAATTTTACATGTGGTTACAACTTTCATACTTATGAACACAAAAAATTGAGATCAACTATGAACTATGGTGTATGTGTGAAAGGTGAAAGGTATTGTGAATCGACCGATGAACCACATTTTTAAAGGATTTTGAAAAAAAATTTGCAATTGGAATATCCAGGTATCATTAAAAATCCAAATTTTTTTTATCCATACGAGCCTTTTATTCTCGCATCACAAGACGATCAAGTTTGTTACGTTTTCTATCTACATATGAGAAATTCTTCAGGTTAGCGTTTTATAATGAAGATACTTCCAAGGGTTAAATTTATCGACAACATAGAAGAACAACAATTGGCCATGCAACAACAAACCACCGATATTGTTGCTATTGATGAAGTTACTGTTGAAGCACCGACGCATGGTAAAGTCGAAGAAATTCAAACAAATGAAGATGAAGGGATAAAAGAAAATGAAGAAGAAGAAGCATTTAAATCAAATTTCAAAATACAAGAATCGACGGAAGCATTATGTGACTTTGAAGATGATTCATGTTAACTTGTTATCGGATGTTCAAAATAATAAAAGAATTGTTATTAAATTGTTAACTTCGTTATTGAATCAACGAAACATAAACTTTTATTAATTGTTCACATCTCGTCCCTCAGTGCTATCTCACGCCCTCGGTTCTGTCTCGTCCTCGGTCGGTTCCCGTCTCTAGGTTCAGTCCCGTTCCTCGGTCGGTTTCATCCCATTTCCATCCCTCGATTCTGTCCCATTCCTCGGTTGGTTCTCTTCCCTCGATTTTCATCCCGTCCCTCGGTTCTATCTCGTCCTTGGTCGGTTCCCGTCCCTCAGTCAATTCGCATCCCTCGATCCGTTCCCGTCCCTCAATCAGTTCCCATCCTTCAATCGGTTCCCGTCCCTCCGTCGGTTCCCATCCATCGGTCTCGTCCTTCGGATTACAGATAGATTACAGACAGATCTCAAACTACGAACGATCGCAGAAAACTGTCCGCTAATCGTCCGCAATCACGGACGGAAATAAGACATGTTCGCAAACCATCCGCAAATTACGGACGGATTGGAAAATCCGTCTGCAATCACTGACCTGAACGGGACGCATCCGTAAGCTGCTCGTAATTTACGATGGTTTATGGGTGTGTCTCGTTTTCGTTCGTGATTGCAGACAGATTGCAGATGGAAATCCTATTCTGTCCGTAAATGTTTATTCATTTTTTGATCGCGACTCTTTCTCCTCGCTAGTCATTGTTTTCCTCCAACCATCTGTCCCTTCAGAGCCATCGTCCATCCCTTGTGAGCCGCCATCCATCCATCACCTGCGTCAGCCGTCCGTCCGTTTCTCGGCCGTCTGTTCTGTCTCTGAGCCGTTCGTTTCTGGCCGTCTGTGAACCCGTCCCGCCACCAGCCATCCATGTGTGAACCCATCCTACCACCGATCGTCCGTGAGTGAACCCGTCCTGCCGTCGACAGTCTGCCGCCAGTCCGCCCGTCGCCAGTCCATCGCCAGTCGCGGTCACCGTCACTGTCACCGTCACCAGAAGGGTAAATTACGTTTTATTAGTTATAGAACGTAAAATTTAGTTTTTATACTAGGTTAAGTTTAGTTAAATTTATACTAAGTTAATTTAGTTAAATCTATAATAATTTTAGTTAGATTTGGAATATGTAGGTTAGGTGTTCGTTGAAATATCTACAAGAAATTTGATTAGTCTAGTTTAATAGCATATATATTAAGTTCAATTTTCTTGTTTAGGTTAAGAAAACACATATATTAAATTATATGTGTTTTTAAAACTGTATTACAATCAGTTAAAGTTTAATTTACAATTAAAATTTTCTAAAATAAGCATTGAATTAAAACTTGATATAATATTTAAATTTAAAATTTTAGTATGTCTCGTCGTGTTGGAGAGGCGGTAACACGAGAAACCGTTCAACCTCGAAGGAAAGTACCAATAGTCCATCTCCCCCACAAAACACGAGACAATACGATACGATATTTTTGAAATTTATGGATCCGAATTTATTTCAAAACACTAGATTGGCACAATATATTTTGTATCTATTTTATCAGCAGACCACAAGTCGAGCCAATGATGCATCACGAGCTTCCGATGCAACACAAACTAACGGTGCAAGAACTTTTATCGATGGATGAGGAAAGACTTAAACTTCCTCATTTAGATCCAAATCGTGAAGACAGCGCATAGTGGTACGTAACACTAAATTTAAATTTAACTTTGTAAATATTTAAAGTTAATTAAGTGTTAATTTACCTTTAATTTTGTTTTATAAGTTCGGCTACAATCAACTTTCTCACCTATAACAAAGGCGATGCAAGCTGATTATGATCGTCCATTTATAATTGGACGCAGACCGATCCCGATATCAAGAAACGGTGGTGGAAATCTTTCGTGGTACGTTTTTACTAATTTTTTTTAATCAAAATCTAAAATGATATTTCAATAAAATAATTATTCATTATTTTCAGCAATAATTTTATTAGAACCCCTAGATTACCAGACTAGTAAAGTCTGAATTTGAACGGGCGTAAACAATTGCAAAAGAGATCGAGAGAAAAAAGGCAAACCCGTTTGGATGACAGGTCATGTCTGGGAACATATGTACGCCTATAGGGATGATCCCAGTTATAAGGAGAGAAGCGAGCACGCTAGTTAATCTCGTCGTTCGATAAAGAAGGATAGGAGATGAGTGCACATACTGCTGGTTTCCGTTCCTTCGTGGAGGTTTATGAAGATTTGGTAAGATTTTTATTTTTTTAAGTTTTTATACGATTGACCTTTGTTTAATATTAAAAACATAAATTTTAAATTTGTTTGACATGAAAGAGAAGGGATCTGAACCGTCGTACGTGGAATTCCTAGAGCGTACACACAAGAAGAAATCCGGCAGTTCGCGGGTAGATGATTGAACGAAACGTGTTCACGAAGATATTGAGAACATGACATCGGAACGAGTGTCCTAAATCTCGCCGAGAGAAGACGAGACACAACATTCGCTAACGTAGGAAGAATACAATGAGACATATGTTGAGGTAAATTAACTACAATTTTAAATACATTTCTTATTTATAATCTTAATTAAATTTCGATATTTCTTTTGCAGTAAGTAACATCGTACAAAGGTCGCATATTTGATCTTGGAGAAATGGCATCACAACATGCAAGTTCCTCTAAAAGCAAGGGAAAAGTAGCGATGGACGATATGCAAAACATTGTCTCTTGAATGCAAGAAGAATTGGAAAAACAACGTTCAACATTACAAGGGGAAGTTGAACGATAAAAAAGGAAACGCCAACAGTGGCTGAAAATGTTGAAGGAACACATACCTAAATCGATTGAGATAAGAGCGAAAACAATTATTCTGATGAGGATAATTCGGAAGTACCACCAATAAATCTGTAAATATATGTTAATTAAGTTCCTGTTTTCGCCGCTTTGCGGACGGCTTTGCAGTCCGTAATTACGGACGAGTAGCATACTTATTTTTCCATCTGTATTTGCGAATGGATTGCGGAAGGTTTTATTTTTATGACGCGCATTTACAGACGGATTAGAGATGGATTTTTCAGTCCCTAAATCGTAAATTTCTTGTAGTGCTTGCCACAAAACGGATTATGCATCTCATATCCCATCCTTGTTCTTTAGAAATATTGTAAAGTTGCATGGCATGCCTAGAACGATAGTTTTTTTACCGAGATGTGAAGATCTTGAGTTACTTATCGAAAACATTATGGTCAAAACTTGGAATTAAACTATTGTTTTCTACAACGTGTCACCCTCGAATAGTTGATCAAACGGAAGTTGTAAATCTAACGTTGTCTGCATTGCTTCAAACAATTGTTAAAACAACCTTAAGTCTTGGAAATATTTCTTGCATCATGTAGAGTTTGATTACAATAGGAAAATTTATTCAACTACTAAGTTTTCTCCATTTGAAATTGTGTATTGTTTCAAATCACTTACTCTTTTGGAATTGTTTCTGTTGCCAATTGAATAACATAATGATTTTGATGGGAAAAAGAAAACTGAGTTTATAAAGCAGATTCATGAGAAAACTAGGTTGCATATCGAGGAGAAAACAAGGCAATATGTGAAGCAAAGTAACAAAGAAAGAACATAAGTTGTATTTGAGCCGGGAGACATGCTTTGGATCCACATGCGTAAAGAAAGATTCCCTAACTTGCAGAAATCTAAGGTCATCTCATGAGGGATTAGACCGTTCGAAGTCTTGGAGAGGATTAACAACAATGCTTACAAATTTGATCTTCCAAGTGAGTTTAACATCAACTCTACCTTTAATGTATCTGATTTGTCTCCTTTATTAGAATTGAACTAGAATTGGGAACAATTCTTTTTGAAGAAGGGGAAAATGATGTGGATATTAAGAACAAGGAGATTGGAGCTGAATTGGAGCAAGAGCAAGCAATGAAGGATCATGGAGAGCCCACAAGAGCATGAGCCAAGAAGCTTTAAACTTTGATCGCCATCGAACTTATGAGCTTATTTAGGACTGAAATGCAAGGAAATCAAGTTGGTAATTTTCCACACAAAATGGGTCCCTCGTCCATTTGATTTAAGCTAATATAAGTTCAAATTAAAGCTAAAATATCCCAAAGAATTAAATGTGTTCACACCATTTCGAAATTATGAGTCAAACCTCTAGACAATACTAAAAAAAACCTTTGAACTCTTCATTCACTTCCTAAATTTCATCTTTGAGCAGTCCACACTCTAAAAAACTTTCAAAGCCATCATCATAGACATTTTACAGGTATTGTAGTTCAAATCTTCCATTAATTTGTTCGAGACAACATTTACTAAATTAGTGTCATTAGTTTGTAAAAACAAAAGCTCCAATAAGGATCACTTACCTACATGTCGAACCGAAAGTACTAATCGTCGAAACCATCAAAACAGAAAGAAAACAAGAAAGCGAAAAACACAAACCGTGCGAAACAAAAGAAATCGACCAAGGGAGAAAGGGAAAAAATCAATCGGTGAAAAAAGGAGAATTGGAGAGGCGAAGTGAAAATGAACACAAAATACTCTCATACCATATCAACTTTTTCAAATCGAGGAAGACTTTGGTTAAAAAAGTTTAGGGTTTATTCGTAGAGGGAGAATAAAGAGGAGCGGAAGAGAAAGAGAGAAAGTTATTTTGCATTTGAAATTAATATCCATTTTACAATATAAACAAATGCATACCATCATTTCAAAAAACAAAATTAAAAAATATACTAACCTAAAAAAATAAAAAAAAAACCAAATTTATACAATAAAAGAAACAAAAGAGAAAACAAATTGTAAAGAAAATAAAAGGTAACAAGAGTTATATTTAAATGTTATATAAATTTCAAAAATTTTGTCAATGCACACCAAAAAATTATAATTGAGAATTTTCACGTTTATAAAAAATCATTAACCATTAAAGAAATTTACCCTATACGAAGTTGTGAATTCACAACTAAATGAAATAATATAGAAAAGTGTGAATATGGAGAACAAAGTGTGCATGAACATCACGAAGAGGCTTTGACCTTCAAATGGTTTTCATGTTCACCATAATGTCAAACAGAGAATTAAATATGTTTAACTTGGGGTCATGGGATCGTGATATTCTGTTAGAAAGTAAATTAAAATATTACATGCTTGTTCACATAGCTTAGTAATTAAATGTTTTTCTATGCAAAGTCGGCAGCAATTCTTGTAATAAAAAAATTAATGTATTATCTTATATATATACATTATCCGAGTTTACATTTATTTATTCTTCTGTTACAAAAACCAAAGACATCTAAATCGGATTGATGCAACAATTCGGTATATAAACTATGTTTTTAGTAAAATTAGAAAAAAACTTTCATTTTCAAGTATTTTCTTTCATTCTCAATTCATATTGTTACAATAATTTGAATTTCAAACTATTTATAATTATTCACCTATTTTAATTTTAAAAAGTGACAACAAAATAAAAAAAATTGATAACTATATAATTTTTATTTTAGAGAATCTCATAAAATAAATGAAATTCATTTTAAAATATTAAAATTATAAAAGATTTTTCATTTCATTTTAATTCATAAATTATAATATGATTTTAGAATAAAATACAAAATTATAAAAAATACTGCTCCATTAATCCATTATCATAACGCAGCAAATAACATATACTAAAGTGATTATTTTGAAATAATGTGATTGTTTATATATACATATATACATAGTCATTATTCTGAAGTAATGTGAATGTTTGTATATAAATAAATATACCTTTGCTCGCACTTTATATAAATAAATTTTCACCACTCATGAGCTGGCGCGTGGGCTCACGGGTTGCACCATTAAGATCGTAATTCGTTTTGCATCAACTAGCTAATTTTTTAAGATTGAATTTTTTTGAAAGCTAACCTAAACAACATACAAGTTAAATTGGACGAATCCACCATTTATAAGCTTATCAAAACATCTCTAGCTTTTAGGGCCACTACCAAAACGAGAGACTCTTTACTCCACGTTTCTGTGTTGAACTTCAAAATCATGTTTGTTTGCTTTGTCAACACTGAATTCACTAGGGTATATATTATTTTATTTTAAAACGAAAATGTGATTTTTGTAATTATCGTTACTGAATTCTGCCCATAACAGTAAAAAATAGCAACAAGACTACATTTTGATGTAAATATTTGGTAATCGATTACCATGATGTAAACCTACGATCATATGAAGTGGTTGGGCTTGCCCACTTTGATGTTCTGTTCTGCAAGAAACTCTGTGATGGCATTCTTCTGCCATCCCTTGAAGCTCCTGCGACAAAGACACCTACTCGTAAGTTGTTTGTAACAGAGAGATATTTCAGCACCTGTCTTTGGATCAAAAGCTTTTCGCTTACTTATGGTCAAGATGCGCGAGAATCTCGCCTCTGGGAAAAGCTGATTTAGTAGCCTCAAATGCTACCTTAATCGATTGTCTCCATGTTCCACCGATATGTTTCTTTTCTTGATTTGTCTTCGCCTGGTTAGGATCGTCCATTGGCAATGAGTATCCAGAAAGCAAGTGGCCTACCCAAACATCGCCTTTCCTGCGAATACCCAAAACCCAGAATTCACTTATGTTGAGCAAATACCGATCTGCAAAAGGATTAGCAACGTGTTTGATGGAAGCCGGTAACAACTTACAGAACGATATCCATATGACGAGGCGCATAATGTCCACCACCAATCCCGAGAAGAACTTTTCTCTTTTCATTATCACTTGCAAGTGGAATAATTCACGTTTAATCCTTCCAACAACCAGAATTATAGCAAGAGAGTATTACTTCTTGATCATGTAAAAGCTAAAGATTGCACTATTTCGGATACCTGTTCCAGTTTCCCACAGCTGCACCTCCTCCTAGGCCAAGTCCTTCCCACATCAACTGAAAGGACAAGTACAAAGAGTAGCGAGCTTAGATCACAGATTTATGTTCTATTCTCGACCCAAAGCAGCTGAATCTCCATCAACAATATTCTCGAAGCACCACAAGTGTTTACAGCATAAAGGGAACATATAGAAGAAAAATAAAGAGAAGGACCTCGTATGACTCTTGAAACAAGAAAAGAAGCAACTTTCACTTACAAGGGCCATGACTTGAGCAGCATCCTGCCTCTTCCAGTACTCCTCTGTACTACCTACACAAACAAAATAATGTGTGTTACCAACCGAGAAGCTTTTTTCTTCTTTTATTGGGATCAAATGCGAAGGGGGCTCAAAGGAAAATTATTCACACCCAGCGGGAAATGAACCTAGATAATGTTTTCTAAGGCAAACAGCATTCACAAGGATCTACATGGATTGCCAATTCCAAAGCCACTAAAAACCAGACACACTAAGTGTTCCAAGCCACTCAATAAAGCAGAGAGCCAACAACATATATCAGAAGAATCATACCAATTTCCAGGAACATCGTCGGCTTACTAGTTATTGGCCCATGATGAGTGGCCTCCAAAGTGATCTACACAGAGACCACAACAATACCTTTTCTTAGACGAATTTCTCAGCAGCCAAACACACAACTCGACAAATGAAGCAAATTTGAGAGGAGGAAAGCAATTCATGCCTCAAACTCAGGAACTAAGCCATTAGCTTCGGAGATCTTCTTCAGAAGACGCAGCCATGGACCCATCCTAGGGTTCGGCGGTGCCGCCCATCCCGGCCGTCCTCCTTGCGGCGCCACATCTCCTTCTCGCAGGTGAGGTACTCCTACATTTCAGATATGATTTTAGAAAAACCCACACCCAAAACTTTGATTTGAACCGATGCTCATACAGATTCCGCATACCGATCGGGTGAACCGTCAGAGCAGGGCGGTTCGAGACGGCGGTATGGCGGCTGAGGAAGATGACTTCGTCTACGAACTCGCCCGTCGCTTCCTCCCATCTCCGGTCGAGATCGTCCTCTTCTACGATGAACTTGTCGTGTTGGAGTACCCTAATTTGCTGGTTTGAGAAGCTCTTGATGTTCTGATCGACCAAAGAACTGATCGGAATTAATCGGAGTAATCGGATAAAACGAAGCTAACAGTGAACGAGATGGTTACCGGAGATAATACGTCGCCGGAGGTCCATCCCGGCATAGCGAGAAGCTCCAATGCTGGGTTGATCGACGCTGGATCGTAGGTCGTGGCCACGATCAGCGTCACCATTCTCTCTCATTCCCCGAACCCGAACCCGAACCCGCGGGTTCGAGTAATTTTACGCGGGTTCGGGTCGGGTTTCGGGTCGGGTCGGGTTTTTTCGGGTAATTTGCCCACCCCTAATTAAAATGGACTACTCCAAAAATACCCTTTTCGAACTTAAGTGTTTTAAAAATACTTTTGACTAAAAAAAGTTTCAATTTCAAATCTATTCTTAAAATATTAATAATTTTATATTATTTTTGTCAACAATTTTTCTCTCTCCTCTAGAGCACCTCTAATTCTCTCTCTTGTGGCGCGAAAATTATTGTTCCCCCACACCACAATAGATTCGGTGAGAGTAGCTTGAAATCGGCATCAGATCCGCTGCCAATAGATTGAAATCCTTTGTTGTCAACAAAGAAACTTGCAATTAAGCATGTTCCACAGAAAAACCAGGTATGTATAGTGAGTTTTTCGTGTTTCTCTTCGACGCATGGTAAAGTCGAAGAAATTCAAACAAATGAAGATGAAGGGATAAAAGAAAATGAAGAAGAAGAAGCATTTAAATCAAATTTCAAAATACAAGAATCGACGGAAGCATTATGTGACTTTGAAGATGATTCATGTTAACTTGTTATCGGATGTTCAAAATAATAAAAGAATTGTTATTAAATTGTTAACTTCGTTATTGAATCAACGAAACATAAACTTTTATTAATTGTTCACATCTCGTCCCTCAGTGCTATCTCACGCCCTCGGTTCTGTCTCGTCCTCGGTCGGTTCCCGTCTCTAGGTTCAGTCCCGTTCCTCGGTCGGTTTCATCCCATTTCCATCCCTCGATTCTGTCCCATTCCTCGGTTGGTTCTCTTCCCTCGATTTTCATCCCGTCCCTCGGTTCTATCTCGTCCTTGGTCGGTTCCCGTCCCTCAGTCAATTCGCATCCCTCGATCCGTTCCCGTCCCTCAATCAGTTCCCATCCTTCAATCGGTTCCCGTCCCTCCGTCGGTTCCCATCCATCGGTCTCGTCCTTCGGATTACAGATAGATTACAGACAGATCTCAAACTACGAACGATCGCAGAAAACTGTCCGCTAATCGTCCGCAATCACGGACGGAAATAAGACATGTTCGCAAACCATCCGCAAATTACGGACGGATTGGAAAATCCGTCTGCAATCACTGACCTGAACGGGACGCATCCGTAAGCTGCTCGTAATTTACGATGGTTTATGGGTGTGTCTCGTTTTCGTTCGTGATTGCAGACAGATTGCAGATGGAAATCCTATTCTGTCCGTAAATGTTTATTCATTTCTTGATCGCGACTCTTTCTCCTCGCTAGTCATTGTTTTCCTCCAACCATCTGTCCCTTCAGAGCCATCGTCCATCCCTTGTGAGCCGCCATCCATCCATCACCTGCGTCAGCCGTCCGTCCGTTTCTCGGCCGTCTGTTCTGTCTCTGAGCCGTTCGTTTCTGGCCGTCTGTGAACCCGTCCCGCCACCAGCCATCCATGTGTGAACCCATCCTACCACCGATCGTCCGTGAGTGAACGCGTCCTGCCCCCGGCAGTCTGCCGCTAGTCTGTCCGCCGCCAGTCCATCGCCAGTCGCGGTCACCGTCACTGTCACCGTCACCAGAAGGGTAAATTACGTTTTATTAGTTATAGAACGTAAAATTTAGTTTTTATACTAGGTTAAGTTTAGTTAAATTTATACTAAGTTAATTTAGTTAAATCTATAATAATTTTAGTTAGATTTGGAATATGTAGGTTAGGTGTTCGTTGAAATATCTACAAGAAATTTGATTAGTCTAGTTTAATAGCATATATATTAAGTTCAATTTTCTTGTTTAGGTTAAGAAAACACATATATTAAATTATATGTGTTTTTAAAACTGTATTACAATCAGTTAAAGTTTAATTTACAATTAAAATTTTCTAAAATAAGCATTGAATTAAAACTTGATATAATATTTAAATTTAAAATTTTAGTATGTCTCGTCGTGTTGGAGAGGCGGTAACACGAGAAACCGTTCAACCTCGAAGGAAAGTACCAATAGTCCATCTCCCCCACAAAACACGAGACAATACGATACGATATTTTTGAAATTTATGGATCCGAATTTATTTCAAAACACTAGATTGGCACAATATATTTTGTATCTATTTTATCAGCAGACCACAAGTCGAGCCAATGATGCATCACGAGATTCCGATGCAACACGAACTAACGGTGCAAGAACTTTTATCGATGGATGAGGAAAGACTTAAACTTCCTCATTTAGATCCAAATCGTGAAGACAGCGCATAGTGGTACGTAACACTAAATTTAAATTTAACTTTGTAAATATTTAAAGTTAATTAAGTGTTAATTTACCTTTAATTTTGTTTTATAAGTTCGGCTACAATCAACTTTCTCACCATATAACAAAGGCGATGCAAGCTGATTATGATCGTCCATTTATAACTGGACGCAGACCGATCCCGATATCAAGAAACGGTGGTGGAAATCTTTCGTGGTACGTTTTTACTAATTTTTTTTAATCAAAATCTAAAATGATATTTCAATAAAATAATTATTCATTATTTTCAGCAATAATTTTATTAGAACCCCTAGATTACCAGACTAGTAAAGTCTGAATTTGAACGGGCGTAAACAATTGCAAAAGAGATCGAGAGAAAAAAGGCAAACCCGTTTGGATGACAGGTCATGTCTGGGAACATATGTACGCCTATAGGGATGATCCCAGTTATAAGGAGAGAAGCGAGCACGCTAGTTAATCTCGTCGTTCGATAAAGAAGGATAGGAGATGACTGCACATACTGCTGGTTTCCGCTCCTTCGTGGAGGTTTATGAAGATTTGGTAAGATTTTTATTTTTTTTAAGTTTTTATACGATTGAGCTTTATTTAATATTAAAAACATATATTTTACATTTGTTTTAGACGAAAGAGAAGGGATTTGAACCGTTGTACGTAGAATTGTTGGAACGTACACACAAGAAGAAATCCGACGGTTCGTGGGTAGATGTCAGAGTGAAACGTATTCACGACGATGTTCAGAACATGACATCGAAACGAGTATTCCAAATTCCGATGAGAGAAGACGAGACACAACCTTCTCTAACTCAGGAAGAATACAACGAGATATATTTCAAGGTAAATTAACTACAATTTAAAATAAATTTGTTGTTTATAATCTTAATTAAATTTCGATATTTCTTGTGCAGCAAGTAACACCGTAGAAAGATCGTATACTTGTTCTTAGAGAAATGGCATCACAACATGCAAGTTCCTCTAAAAGCAAGGGAAAAGTAGCGATAGACGATATTCAAAACACTGTCTCTTGAATGCAAGAAGAATTGGAAAAACAACGTTCAACATTACAAGGGGAAGTTGAACGATAAACAGGAAACGCCAACAGTGGCTGAAAATGATGAAGGAACACATGCCTAAATCGATTGAGATACGAGCGAAAACAATTATTCTGACGAGGATAAATCGGAAGTACCACCAATAAATCTGTAAATATATGTTAATTAAGTTTCTGTTTTCGCCGCTTTGCGGATGGCTTTGTAGTCCGTAATTACGGACGAGTAGCATACTTATTTTTTCATCTGTATTTGCGGATGGATTGCGGAAGGTTTTATTTTTATGACGCGCATTTACAGACGGATTAGAGATGGATTTGTCAGTCTCTAAATCGTAAATTTCTTGTAGTGCTTGCCACAAAACGGATTATGCATCTCATATCCCATCCTTGTTCTTTAGAAATATTGTAAAGTTGCATGGCATGCCTAGAACGATAGTTTTTTACCGAGATGTGAAGATCTTGAGTTACTTATCGAAAACATTGTGGTCAAAACTTGGAATTAAACTATTGTTTTCTACAACATGTCACCCTCGAATAGTTGATCAAACGGAAGTTGTAAATCTAACGTTGTCTGCATTGCTTCAAACAATTGTTAAAACAACCTTAAGTCTTGGAAATATTTCTTGCATCATGTAGAGTTTGATTACAATAGGACAATTTATTCAACTACTAAGTTTTCTCCATTTGAAATTGTGTATTGTTTCAATTCACTTACTCTTTTGGAATTGTTTCTGTTGCCAATTGAATAACATAATGATTTTGATGGGAAAAAGAAAACTGAGTTTATAAAGCAGATTCATGAGAAAACTAGGTTGCATATCAAGGAGAAAACAAGGCAATATGTGCAGCAAACTAATAAAGAAAGAACATAAGTTGTATTTGAGCCGGGAGACATGCTTTGGATCCACATGCGGAAAGAAAGATTCCCTAACTTGCAGAAATCTAAGGTCATCTCATGAGGGATTAGACCGTTCGAAGTCTTGGAGAGGATTAACAACAATGCTTACAAATTTGATCTTCCAAGTGAGTTTAACATCAACTCTACCTTTAATGTATCTGATTTGTCTCCTTTATTAGAATTGAACTAGAATTGGGAACAATTCTTTTTGAAGAAGGTGAAAATGATGTGGACATTAAGAACAAGGAGGTTGGAGTTGATTTGGAGCAAGAGCAAGCAATGAAGGATCATGGAGAGCCCACAAGAGCATGAGCCAAGAAGCTTTAAACTTTGATCGCCATCGAACTTATGAGCTTATTTAGGACTGAAATGCAAGGAAATCAAGTTGGTAATTTTCCACACAAAATGGGTCCCTCGTCCATTTGATTTAAGCTAATATAATTTCAAATTAAAGCTAAAATATCCCAAAGAATTAAAAGTGTTCACACCATTTTGAAATTATGAGTCAAACATCTAGACAATACTAAAAAAACCTTTGAAACTCTTCATTCACTTCCTAAATTTCATCTTTGAGCAGTCCACACTCTAAAAAACTTTCAAAGCCATCATCATAGACATTTTACAGGTATTGTAGTTCAAATCTTCCATTAATTTGTTCGAGACAACATTTACTAAATTAGTGTCATTAGTTTGTAAAAACAAAAGCTCCAATAAGGATCACTTACCTACATGTCGAACCGAAAGTACTAATCGTCGAAGCCATCAAAAAAGAAAGAAAACAAGAAAGCGAAAAACACAAACCGTGCGAAACAAAAGAAATCGACCAAGGGAGAAAGGGAAAAAATCAATCGGTGAAAAAAGGAGAATTGGAGAGGCGAAGTGAAAATGAACACAAAATACTCTCATACCATATCAACTTTTTCAAATCGAGGAAGACTTTGGTTGAAAAAGTTTAGGGTTTATTCGTAGAGGGAGAATAAAGAGGAACGAAAGAGAAAGATAGAGAAAGTTATTTTGCATTCGAAATTAATATCCATTTTACAATATAAACAAATGCATACCATCATTTAAAAAAATAAAATTAAAAAATATACTAACCTAAAAAATAAAAAAAAACCAAATTTATACAATTAAAGAAACAAAAGAGAAAACAAATCGTAAAGAAAATAAAAGGTAACAAGAGTTATATTTAAATGTTATATAAATTTCAAAAATTTTGTCAATGCACACCAAAAAATTATAATTGAGAATTTTCACGTTTATAAAAAATCATTAACCATTAAAGAAATTTACCCTATACGAAGTTGTGAATTCACAACTAAATGAAATAATATAGAAAAGTGTGAATATGGAGAACAAAGTGTGCATGAACATCACGAAGAGGCTTTGACCTTCAAATGGTTTTCATGTTCACCATAATGTCAAACAGAGAATTAAATATGTTTAACTTGGGGTCATGGGATCGTGATATTCTGTTAGAAAGTAAATTAAAATATTACATGCTTGTTCACATAGCTTAATAATTAAATGTTTTTCTATGCAAAGTCGGCAGCAATTCTTGTAATAAAAAAATTAATGTATTATCTTATATATATACATTATCCGAGTTTACATTTATTTATTCTTCTGTTACAAAAACCAAAGACATCTAAATCGGATTGATGCAACAATTCGGTATATAAACTATGTTTTTAGTAAAATTAGAAAAAAACTTTCATTTTCAAGTATTTTCTTTCATTCTCAATTCATATTGTTACAATAATTTGAATTTCAAACTATTTATAATTATTCACCTATTTTAATTTTAAAAAGTGACAACAAAATAAAAAAAATTGATAACTATATAATTTTTATTTTAGAGAATCTCATAAAATAAATGAAATTCATTTTAAAATATTAAAATTATAAAAGATTTTTCATTTCATTTTAATTCATAAATTATAATATGATTTTAGAATAAAATACAAAATTATAAAAAATACTGCTCCATTAATCCATTATCATAACGCAGCAAATAACATATACTAAAGTGATTATTTTGAAATAATGTGATTGTTTATATATACATATATACATAGTCATTATTCTGAAGTAATGTGAATGTTTGTATATAAATAAATATACCTTTGCTCGCACTTTATATAAATAAATTTTCACCACTCATGAGCTGGCGCGTGGGCTCACGGGTTGCACCATTAAGATCGTAATTCGTTTTGCATCAACTAGCTAATTTTTTAAGATTGAATTTTTTTGAAAGCTAACCTAAACAACATACAAGTTAAATTGGACGAATCCACCATTTATAAGCTTATCAAAACATCTCTAGCTTTTAGGGCCACTACCAAAACGAGAGACTCTTTACTCCACGTTTCTGTGTTGAACTTCAAAATCATGTTTGTTTGCTTTGTCAACACTGAATTCACTAGGGTATATATTATTTTATTTTAAAACGAAAATGTGATTTTTGTAATTATCGTTACTGAATTCTGCCCATAACAGTAAAAAATAGCAACAAGACTACATTTTGATGTAAATATTTGGTAATCGATTACCATGATGTAAACCTACGATCATATGAAGTGGTTGGGCTTGCCCACTTTGATGTTCTGTTCTGCAAGAAACTCTGTGATGGCATTCTTCTGCCATCCCTTGAAGCTCCTGCGACAAAGACACCTACTCGTAAGTTGTTTGTAACAGAGAGATATTTCAGCACCTGTCTTTGGATCAAAAGCTTTTCGCTTACTTATGGTCAAGATGCGCGAGAATCTCGCCTCTGGGAAAAGCTGATTTAGTAGCCTCAAATGCTACCTTAATCGATTGTCTCCATGTTCCACCGATATGTTTCTTTTCTTGATTTGTCTTCGCCTGGTTAGGATCGTCCATTGGCAACGAGTATCCAGAAAGCAAGTGGCCTACCCAAACATCGCCTTTCCTGCGAATACCCAAAACCCAGAAGCCACTTATGTTGAGCAAATACCGATCTGCAAAAGGATTAGCAACGTGTTTGATGGAAGCCGGTAACAACTTACAGAACGATATCCATATGACGAGGCGCATAATGTCCACCACCAATCCCGAGAAGAACTTTTCTCTTTTCATTATCACTTGCAAGTGGAATAATTCACGTTTAATCCTTCCAACAACCAGAATTATAGCAAGAGAGTATTACTTCTTGATCATGTAAAAGCTAAAGATTGCACTATTTCGGATACCTGTTCCAGTTTCCCACAGCTGCACCTCCTCCTAGGCCAAGTCCTTCCCACATCAACTGAAAGGACAAGTACAAAGAGTAGCGAGCTTAGATCACAGATTTATGTTCTATTCTCAACCCAAAGCAGCTGAATCTCCATCAACAATATTCTCGAAGCACCACAAGTGTTTACAGCATAAAGGGAACATATAGAAGAAAAATAAAGAGAAGGACCTCGTATGACTCTTGAAACAAGAAAAGAAGCAACTTTCACTTACAAGGGCCATGACTTGAGCAGCATCCTGCCTCTTCCAGTACTCCTCTGTACTACCTACACAAACAAAATAATGTGTGTTACCAACCGAGAAGCTTTTTTCTTCTTTTATTGGGATCAAATGCGAAGGGGGCTCAAAGGAAAATTATTCACACCCAGCGGGAAATGAACCTAGATAATGTTTTCTAAGGCAAACAGCATTCACAAGGATCTACATGGATTGCCAATTCCAAAGCCACTAAAAACCAGACACACTAAGTGTTCCAAGCCACTCAATAAAGCAGAGAGCCAACAACATATATCAGAAGAATCATACCAATTTCCAGGAACATCGTCGGCTTACTAGTTATTGGCCCATGATGAGTGGCCTCCAAAGTGATCTACACAGAGACCACAACAATACCTTTTCTTAGACGAATTTCTCAGCAGCCAAACACACAACTCGACAAATGAAGCAAATTTGAGAGGAGGAAAGCAATTCATGCCTCAAACTCAGGAACTAAGCCATTAGCTTCGGCGATCTTCTTCAGAAGACGCAGCCATGGACCCATCCTAGGGTTCGGCGGTGCCGCCCATCCCGGCCGTCCTCCTTGCGGCGCCACATCTCCTTCTCGCAGGTGAGGTACTCCTACATTTCAGATATGATTTTAGAAAAACCCACACCCAAAACTTTGATTTGAACCGATGCTCATACAGATTCCGCATACCGATCGGGTGAACCGTCAGAGCAGGGCGGTTCGAGACGGCGGTATGGCGGCTGAGGAAGATGACTTCGTCTACGAACTCGCCCGTCGCTTCCTCCCATCTCCGGTCGAGATCGTCCTCTTCTACGATGAACTTGTCGTGTTGGAGTACCCTAATTTGCTGGTTTGAGAAGCTCTTGATGTTCTGATCGACCAAAGAACTGATCGGAATTAATCGGAGTAATCGGATAAAACGAAGCTAACAGTGAACGAGATGGTTACCGGAGATAATACGTCGCCGGAGGTCCATCCCGGCATAGCGAGAAGCTCCAATGCTGGGTTGATCGACGCTGGATCGTAGGTCGTGGCCACGATCAGCGTCACCATTCTCTCTCTCTCGCGAAATGTGGCGTTCAATTGCGTTTTGTTATAAATGCGTTTGTTTGAACAGTACTGCTGTGGGCGAACCGCCAAATGTTTCGGACGCTGGTTTTATACTTCTTTAACTCAGATTTGTCTATTAAAATTAGGGCTGGGCACGGGTCGGGTACCCGGATTTTTGAGGTTACCCGAACCCGAACCCGGACGGGTAGACATTTTCCTACTCGAACCCGAACCCGAGAGACTCGGGTACCCGAGACTCGGGTACCCGTCTAATGCACCGGGTATCCGCGGGTACCCGAACCCGAATCTTAGAAAACAAACGAACCGAAACGCAACAAAAAAAAGATGAAAATGAATCGAGATTTTCTTTCATTATCTCAGCAACCAAACACGAGTAAGAGCTTCGACAAAGAAAGAGGATGAGAGTTAAGATAGTTCCAAACTCCATTGTTTTCGCGACAACTAAACAAAACCTTCAGATATTAGCTCAAACACAAAGCACCACACAGCTTTAGACAAACAAAAGAAAGAAGGAAAGAAGGAAAGAAGGAAACGATTTGTTGTCAACAAAGAAACTTGCAATTAAGCATGTTCCACAGAAAAACCAGGTATGTATAGTGAGTTTTTCGTGTTTCTCTTGTGTTTATTTCAATTATTGAAAATGAGTCTAAACGAGTCATATTTATTGCAATGTCAAAGGTGAGAGAGCGGGTCAAAGAGTCGTACGGTTGCACTGGGTCACAGAGTCTCATCGAGGGGTCAAAGGGATCAAAGGTCGT
>CM071865.1:27333681-27357324 GCA_036759665.1 Gynandropsis gynandra
AAAGAGTGGTGAAAGCTAGTCGTGATATCACCATGAACAGTAAAAAGGTGATATTCCAGGTTCACAGGTGATTTCTCCAATTTTGTCTCTGAAATCTTGTCTTAATCCATCAAGTCGTCAAGTATATAGTTTACATCTTTGTATGTGGCCGATTATGCTCTGGATGCGGATTTGTTTATGTTCATTAACTTTCTGCATGGCGTAATATATTTGCTTTTGTGGGATTGCTATTTCTATGGCAGACTCAGTAAAAACAACAAAGAGGAGGTGCTTGAGAAGGCGGGGAAGGATTTAGAAGCAGTGAGAGAGCAGCACATTTCCCGACTGATAAAAGAGCTTCAAGGGACTGATTTTTGGAAGCTGAGACGAGCTTATTCTCCCGGGGTGAGATGATTCTCACTCCTTTCAGAGGCCTTAGTTTTAGTCAATCATACTAAAAGATTGTGTTTTCGCGAATACAGGTTCAGGAGTATGTTGAAGCTGCGTCGTTTTACAAATTCTGCTCAACTGGGGCATTTTTAAATCTTGACGAGATAAATGCTAGTTTATTACCCCTTAGTGACCCATCCATGGAGCCGTTGCAGATAAATATCCTTGATTATCTTCTCGGGGTAACTACTGAACTTTATGGATTTTAAATTCCTCTGCTGGTTTATTGTTTATTGTGTGCGGGGTTGCATGGTCTACGCTTCTAAATGGATGTTTATGATTCTGCTGCATAGCTCGCAGACTTGACTGGAGAATTGATGCGTTTGGCTATTGGTCGGATATCAGATGGTGAAATCGAATTTGCCCAGAGGATTTGCCAGTTTGTCCGTCAGATTTACAGAGAACTAATGCTAGTGGTGCCCCACATGGATGATAGTTATGACATGAAGACCAAGATGGAAGTAATGCTTCAAAGTGTGATAAAAATAGAGAACGGTATGATCAATTCACATCATAGTTTTCTTACACAG
The DNA here is from genome assembly GCA_036759665.1 of Gynandropsis gynandra. NCBI lineage: Eukaryota > Viridiplantae > Streptophyta > Magnoliopsida > Brassicales > Cleomaceae > Gynandropsis > Gynandropsis gynandra. Next base: position 27,334,641 of record CM071865.1, read on the forward strand.
ACACCCACATTGAAATTAATCTTTAGACTCAATCCGCTATGACGCAACATAATTCCCTAACACCGTTCTACTTTTCTCCTTTTGTAATGTTTGCGCCTCACTGTGTGTGTATGTGGTGATCAGCATGCTTTAGTGTTCACGTAAGAGGATCAGAGTATATTCCGCTGCTTGGACCCGATGCAACAACGTCATTTCTATTAGGAGACCCTGAAGTTGAATGATGCAAGTGAGTTTCGCATCCTTTTACCTTTTACTTTCCAACACATTCCTAGATTATAGTATAATCCATTATGTTTTCGGGGTTGACGCCTGCGGAATAGAATCAGCTAGTTCTTAGTTATCGTTTATCAAGGGAATGTTTTAGTAGAATCTTGCGACTTCTCGGTGCTCTTTCCGCAGCAAACCTTGTAGAACTGAGCATGAACAAGAGATGTACAAGTTTTTCCTATTTTTGAAGTATAAGTTTAGTCGAAATTCATCGTGTGGGCATTCCTTATTTTGATTGCCGTTTCTCTTTTCTTTCTTTGCCAATCCGAAAGATTAGTTTTTTTTTCTTATTCTAATAATTATAATCTGAAAACCGTACACTTTCTAATATAAAAATGAAAAGGTTTATATATATATATATATATTGAGAGAGAGAGAGGAAGTTTCTCCTGAACCTTCCACCTCGTCGTTTATTCAGAGCCGTGATTCTCTTTATGTCTTCTTACTTCATTACTACTTGTTCCCCAAGAGCTTCTTGGGGAGCAAGCTTATATATATATATATGTATGTATGTAATTGGTTTTGCATATCAAGAATCTGAGATTCAGACAAGAGACATCAAAACATTGGCGATGAGAAACTCAGAGGCTTCACTTCCGGTGTACTTAGGAGATGATGGAATAACGGAAGAGGTCAAGGACTTGATGTCTACTCTACCAAGACAAAATGGTTGGATGGTGAATCATATGTATCTTTTCCAAGGATTTTGGCAAACACCTGTTCTCTTACAAGGAATTCTACACTCCCAAAAACACTTCCAAGCCAAAGATTCCGACATTATCCTCGTCACCAATCCAAAATCAGGTACAACGTGGTTGAAAGCCCTCATTTTTGCTCTGACAAATCGATTTAAATTCCGAGATTCTCAAGATCAGCATCCTCTGCTCACTCATAATCCACATACCCTTGTACCCTTCTTGGAAGGTGTTTACTTTCAGACCCGAGATTTACCCGGCATGACCTCTCCGAGATTCTTGAACACTCATATGCCTTATTCTTCTCTACCGGAGTCCATCAAGGGCTCGTCTTGTAAGATTGTGTATTGTTGCAGGAACCCGAAGGACATGTTTGTTTCCCTTTGGCATTTCGGGCACAAGTTGGCGTCCAAAGAGACGTTGAACTCTTCCATAGGAGAGGCTGTCAAGTTGTTTTGTGAAGGATCTTTTATGGGTGGACCCTTTTGGGAGCATGTGTTAGGGTACTGGAAAGAAAGCCAGGAGAGCCCTGAAAAGGTCTTGTTCGTTACATACGAAGAAATGAAAGAGCATCCGACAACTCAGTTGAAGCGAATTGCTGATTTCTTAGGATGTTCTTTTACTGAAGAAGAAGAGGCGAAAGGAACAGCCGATGATATCGTGCGGCTTTGCAGCTTTGAGAATCTCAGTAAATTGGAAGTTAATCGAAAAGGGAAATTGCCGAATGGAATGGAAACAAACGCATTCTTTCGAAAAGGAGAAATCGGAGGATGGAGAGATACTTTGACAGCTTCGTTAGCTGAGGAAATAGACAGAATGTCTGAACAAAAGTTGTGTGGTTCCGACTTCACATTTCAGTGCTGAATCCTCCGAAATCAACATGTAGTTTCATATGTTTTTCAAGCCTTTGTCAGTCGGTATAGTTTTCTTTAGTAACAAATGTAGTTCATGTGTTCTTTCTCTCTATCAGTCTTTCTGGCTTTGATCTTTATAATTTGAGAATTTAGAGTACTTAATTTCATGAATCAAAAGTGACATAACCATTGCAAGGGCTTGATAATACAACTCATCTAAGCCTTATTGTCATACATCAAATACATAAGCTTACCCAAACTTCAAACCCGAGCCATGTAGTTTCTTTTCGATGATCTCATCGAGTGTTTTCTCCATGACGGGAGTGAGGTGATTCTTCCAACCGCCGACTTCTCCTTTGCGAAAAAAGGTATTGTTATCCATGTCGCAAGATGCTCTTCCCGCCTTATTCACTTCCAAATTGCTCAATTTACGCAAACTGCACAGTTCCAAGATCTCGTCCACCAATCCACTCTTCTCTTCTTCATCTGTGAAGGGACAGTCCAAGAACTCGGCGAGTCTTTTGATTTGAACACGAGGCTCTTCCATCATTTCCTCGTACCTCATGAAAAGCACATGCTTAGGATGTTTTGAACCTTCTGTCCAATAGCTCAAGGTATGGTCCCAAAAGGGTCCATAGCAGTGAACTCCTTTGCAAAAGGAATCGAAAATGGCTTCGAGGGCACTACTCGTCAATTCTTTGTAATGACACTTGCTTTTGAAATGCCAATATGACACTAATGTGTCTTTTATGTTCCTACACACGTACACAATCTTGCAAGGAGAATCCTTTAGTGTTTCATGAAGTGTATGGAAGGGTATGTGAGTACCAAAGAGTCTTGGAGAGGGAAATGTATCAAGATCAGGAGTTTTGCTTTTACAGTACAAATCTAACTCAAGAAAGGGTACAAGGTTATGAGGATTGTCTGAAAGAAGAGGATGAAGCTGAGGATTTTCACGGTATTGCCCTCTTCGAATTAGGGCAAAAGTAAGAGCCTTGAGCCAAGTGGTACCTGATTTAGGGTAAGAAGCGATGATCACATCTGTGGCTTGGGGTCGAAAGTTGTCATGGAAATCAAGAATGGCTTGCAATGCGTTGAAGTAATACCAACAACCTTTGTAGTTGCAGACATTGTTACCTTCGAAGTCCTTGTCTAATGGAAGTGAAGTGATTAGATTCTTGCATTCTTCACTAAGTTTGTCCTCCTTCATGAAGTTTGGAATGTGAACATTTTGAGATGCCTCCATTTTGAGTTTAGTGGCCAAAGATACTGAAATTTGTTGATTAATGGGTTATGAGTTTTATGACACAATTGCATGTCAATGTGCATCTTTATATGGTTACAATTGCGATTGTGATTTTAGTTGCTGTTTAAACGAGAAAAATGTAGAATACTTTTATATACAATTGCAATCATATACTTAGATATGAATGGTACACTATTATCAAATTTTTTTAAGATCTATAATAATTTGTCAACTATCTTAAATTGAATAAAATACATAAATTGATTTCATTTCACATTTTTTATATCCATAATCTTATTTATTACTTCACAATTATATATTAACATATCATTTATAAAATAATATATGGACATTTGATATTATTGTCAAATTGATCTACAAATATAAACAAATGTCATAAATTAAATGATCAATTTAATTAATTTAAAAATAGTTTCAAAACTTTATATATTAATTTGAAAATAGTGTATTAGTTTATACATTATTGTGACAATTTAATAAATAATATATTTTAAAAAATCATATTATTATGTTAATTTAAAATAAATTCAGAAATTATTTTAGAGTTTTTATTTTTATTTTTTAACATAAAAAACATTGTTTCATACCATTCGCATTAATTTTTTTTATAAGATGTTAAAATGTTGCGCGATGAATAGAATCCATCACCGATTTGAGTTTTCGCTTAATCGTCGTTCCATGACTAACTCCATTTTATAAAATTTTAAGTAAGAACAATAAACGTCATTAAGCTATTAAATAAATCTTTTTGACGTTTTAAAAAGTTCGAACTAAAGTTTTACCTGTTAATCCTTAATTTTAGTGCCAATTTTCACAATTTATTATATAATATAATTATTCTGCGATTTGTTGTGAATATATATTTATATATATTGCAATTTAAATAGAAAGAACGCATGTAAATCAAATGATGAAGACGTAAGAAATATGAAAAAGAATAGTATTTTCTCTATTAATAATTTTTACAGTGTAGTAGATATCCATTTTCCCAATTCAATAATTTATATCCTATTATTCCATTATTTCACAAAAAATATTTTACATTGATTCATAAATATAATTCCGAAATTGAATTTATTAGTTCAATCCTCAAACATTTAAATTTCAATATTTTAAAATTTGGTTATTCAGTATTTCTATCACTCATTTGTCACATCACATCTTATTTGGATCTCCACGCTTTGTACATGTTTATATAAATGTCAAACATCTTATCATTTTCCCTTTTTCAAATTTCAACTAATTTGTAGTACTTTAGTTTTTCATAAAACAAACTTAAAATTATGTCAATTTGATATTGATGCGCGATTGGATCGTGCGTTTTACTCGGTTATGCGGATGAGTGCCTTTGAACCCGTAGACGGATACGTGCTGAAAAACGTTAGCCCAAATCTCAGTGAGACCGTCCAAAACCCTTGAGCATATGCACCTCTAAAACTCTTAGGACAATAGAAGACGCCACAAGCAACCGTGGTTCGTTACTTGATAAGTCGAATCGAGTAAGTCCCGGATTTGAACGATTTGTGTGAGATGAATCTCTCAATCTCAAGAACAATGAGCTAAGCTCCTTTGGTCTGTAATTAGTTCGAAAATGACTTGTTTTTGTTATTCATGTGTGCCTCCTTAAAAAGAAAGAAGGCCAAACAAACTTTCCACATTACGCTCATATTCAAAAGTCTAAGACTCTTATTGACCACTAATCTTCCTATTTTATTCCTACTGACAATGCACGAAAAGCCCTAAATTACAGGTGTTCTTGGTACAATTTGAATTCAAATTTGAGTTTGAATGGTACAAATCCAAGACACTTCCTCTTACTGGGTCTTTGTGTGGTCCATGGGCTTGTGAGGCTTTAAACCCTTCAAATGATGTTGTTGTTCAATCTCTTGAGCTTCTAAGATGTCTTGAATCTTCTCTTGTAGCCTCCTGGCCTTAGATCTAGTCCAAGGCCCCTTCAACATTGAAACCTCGGAATTTGGCTCTAAGTGTGCACTAGAGGTCTCGTCAGAAACGTCGCCGGAATGTCGCCGGGAAAGTGATGTTCCCATAGTGATCCGGTATTTATCTGAAAGCTCTTTGAATGCTGGTTCCAATGGTCTTTGTTTCATCGAATTTGGATTTCGGAAAGGCCTCCATTTAGGTGTTTTCGTACAAAGTCTCATCTCCGAGTTAGCCGGCCTGCGAATATCGAATGCGACCGTTAGTCCGCAAGTCTTGTCAACGGTCCGCATATCCGCGTCCTCGTAAGCTTCACGCACGTCCTCGTCAGCGTCCCGCACGTCCTCATCAGCGTCCCGTGCGTCCACGTGATTGTCTTTCCCGTTCGACCTATCCATTCCGTCCGTCCGTTCGAGGCTTGCTTTCTTTGTGATATCCTCATCATTCCCTCCCCCTTGAAAAGGATTTACCCTCAAATCCGCGTCATCTGCAATACAAGGGCTAAGAGCAGTGATATTGAATGATGAGCTAATGTTGTACTTATCTCGAAGATCAAGTTGATAGGCGTTGTCGTTGATTCTCATCAAAACTTCGAATGTCTTGGTGAAGTCGGGGAGAGATAGGAGAGGCGGGTGGATCAACTTCTCCTTGAGCGTTTAGAACGCTCTCTCTTGTGTGTCTCGCCACACAAAGGCTCGGTCTTTCTTCATGAGCTCAGTCGTTGGTGCCGCAATGGTGCTGAAATCGCAGACGAATCGTCAGTAAAACCCCATGAAGCCTAGGAAGCTTCGGACCTCTCCAACCGTGCTAGGTGTCAGCCAATCCTTGATAACTTGAACCTTCTCTTGATCCACAAAGATACCCTGATCACTAATAACAAAGCCTAGAAAAACCAACTTGTTAGTAGCAAAGGTGCACTTCTTCATGTTAGCATATAACATTTCCGCTCTAAGAACACCTAAAACCGCTCTAAGGTGCTCTACATGCTCCCTAATGTTCTTAGAGTATACTAAGATGTCATCAAAGTATACCACCAAAAATTTGCGAATGAAATCCCTAAGAACATGATTCACCAACCTCATGAATATACTAGGTGCATTAGTTAAACTAAAAGGCTGCGGTAAAATGTTAGTAGCCTTTTCATTCAATAATGCTTCCTTATACCGTACGAGAACCATTGGCCGGTTTGGGAGCAATGCCTTCTTGGAACCCTTGGTGATGATGAGCGACTTGTTGGGTTCCTCAACCTTTCTAGCTTGCTGCACGATGTGAAAGTGATCTTCATAGGCTTGCTTCGGTGACTAGGACAGTAGGTTGATCTTCTTGCCCTTGTGTCGGATGGAATATCGGTTTGTGTAGCCGTCGTGCTGTGTCTTTGCATCGTATTGCCAAGGACGGCCAAGCAAGAGGTGACTTACTTGCATGGGTACCACATCACATAGGATCTCATCCTCGTATCTTACAATACGAAATGGTACCCGAACTTGCTTGGTGACCTTCGTCTCTCCGCTATCGTTGAGCCATTGGAGCTTGTATGGATTTAGATGCTTGAGAGTGGTGAGTTCGAGCTTCTCCACAACAATGATGCTCGCGATGTTGGTACAGCTCCCACTGTCGATAATGATGCTGCATATCTTGTCGTAGATGTGACCTCGAGTGTGGAAGATGTTCTCCCACTGTTCGGCCGCATCGTCCTTAGGTTGTGTGCTAAGGACCCATCGTGTCACCAAGAGTCTTCCAAACGCTGGATCCTCGTCTATCTCCTCCTCGGAACTTATCTTTTCTTCTTGTTGCTCTCGATCGGATGAATGATCAGACTCGATATCACCGTTTTCGAGAATGATCATGGATTGTCGGTTTGGGCAATCTCGTGCATAATGCCCTCATCCGAAACACCGAAAACAAATGATGTCTCAGGTTTGATGTGTCTGTGGTTCGATGCTTGCTCTCCTAGAATGTTGGACGTCGGGTTTGGGGTCGGGCCTCGGTGCTCGGTTGCTTCCCCTCGGATTCTACCCAAGTTGTGGTTCCGATCGCTGTGCCTGGTCCGTGCTTGGTGGTGCCCGATCTGGACGCACGTCTATGCGCGCAGGTTGCTGACCGGTTCGGTCCGAGCGGCTGTTTTGCGAAAAACTTTGCCGCGTGTTGGAGCTGCTTCCTCCGTACCGTTGATGCCTCGACCTCCTTAGTGGATGTCTCTCATACAATATGGCGAGATCCAGCAGCTCATTGAGTGTTTGGCACCGATGTGGCTCCACTTACTCCAAAATATTGATGTTGAGGCCTCGTTTGAAGCGGTCCATGGTGGTCCGCTCGTCCTCTTGAGATTGTGCCCTCACCATAAACTTTTGCATCTCCTTGTAATAATCCTCCACGGATAAGGATCCCTGCACAAGGAAATTCAAATTGTTATGCACTTCTTCATAATAATATGAAGGTACGTATCGGCTTCTCATGATTTGCTTGAGTTGCCGCCATGTATTGACCGGTTGGTCACCATTTTCCTTCTGAAATGGATGATTTGATCCCACCAAATCAAAGCGAAGTCACTAAATTTAGTAGTGGCTAGTTTGATCTTTCGTTGCTCTGTGTACTCGTGGAGATCAAACACCATCTCCGTGCATCTTTCCCACTCCAAGTATGCCTCCGGATCGCTACCCCCGTTAAACATGAGAATGTCCATTCTCACACCACCATTATCATGGTCATGGAAGTCTCTATGTGGTGTTCTTCCCTCTTGCCTTCGTCTTGCCATGAAGGGTAGGTCATCTTCGTCATCGGAGGGTCCGTTTGCACCTCCCCTGCCGTATCGGCCAAAATGCAAGTTTGCATTGTGATCTTTGTCCTCTCCTAGGTCAGCTCTAGGATGTGGTTCTTGGCCTCCCCTAAGTGGTATTCTAGGCCTGGCTTGATCATGATTAGGCCTTGGATGAGCCGGTTCTCCCCTTTCGAGCTATGGTGGTTGTTGTTGAACCGTGAGGAGACGCGTGAGATTTGCGATTTGCTCTTGGATAGCTTGAAATTCCTCTCGCGTCACTTGAGGCTCCGGTGCTCTATTCACTGATCCTTCACTCTCATTGGACATGTTGAATTAAAGGAAATTTTACTGAAACAAGTTAGTACTAACGTAAAAGAAATTGAGAATAAACCTACGCACAAACGAATTCAAGCAAAAGTAATCACTCAACCTTCTTATCAAGCTTAGTCCACGATGATTGTGAGGTCTACTAGGTTCCTTTGAACTCCATTGGTGGACTGATCTCAGATTCCTTAGGACTCCCTATCTTGGAGTTCACGCTTTCAAAACGTGTTTGCCGGCCGGGTCCAAGTGCTTTTCCGCGAGTGGTGTGTTTCTCGTGTGTTGAGTCGCTCTTTTGATGATGAAATAAGGATGGTGTCTCCTTGGTTCAATCTCTAAGGAGTGCCCCTTCGGGCTCTTTGTTTCTATTTTAGTTTTCTTTCTTTTCTCTTTTCTTTTTTTTTTCTTAGACTTTTTGGCCGTTTTCTTTGTTTTTCTTAGACTCTTTGGTCGTTTCGTTGTTTTTCTTAGGCTCTTTGGCCGTTTCTTCTTTTTTATTTAACTCTAAATCCTAAATGACTCCTTGGCTGAACCTACAAGAGAGAGAACAACCAAATACTTTAGGAATAAAATGAATAAGAATTGGATAGATACAACCGTGAGAACGTGGCTATGATACCAACTGATGCGCGACTGGATCGTGCGTTTCACTCGGTTGTGCAGATAGATGCCTTTGAACCCGTAGACGGATACATGCTAAAGAACTTTGGGCCAAATCTCAGTGAGACCGTCCAAAACCCTTGAGCATATGCACCTCTAGAAATTTTAGGACGATAGAAGACGCCACAAGCAACCGTAGTTCGTTATATAAGTCGAATCGAGCAAGTCCCGGACTTGAACACAATCTCAAGAATAATGAGCTAAGCTCCTTTGATCTGTAATTAGTTCGAAAATGACTTGTTTTTATTATTCATGCGTGCCTCGTTAAAAAGAAAGAAGGCCAAACCAAACTTCCCACATTACACTCCTATTCAAAAGTCTAAGACTCTTATTGACCACTAATCTTCCAAGATTTTATTCCTACTGAGAATGCACTAAATAAGCCCTAAATTATAGATGTTCTTTGTACAATCTGAATGACACAAATCCAAGACACTTCCTCTTACTGGGTCTTTGTGTGGTCCATGGGCTTGTGAGGTTTGAAACCCTTCAAATAATGTTGCTGTTCAATCTCTTGGACTTCTAAGATGTCTTGAATCTTCTCTTGTAGCCTCCTGGCCTTAGATCTAGTCCAAGGCCCCTTCAACATGCTTGAAACCTCGGAATTTGGCTCTAAGTATGCACTAGAGGTCTCGTCGGAAACATCGCCAGAATGTCGCCGGAAAAGTGACGTTCCGGTAGTGAGCTGGTACTCATCTGAAGGCTCTTTGAATGCTGGTTCCAATGGTCTTTGTTTCATCGAATTTTGATTTCGGGAAGGCCTCCATTTAGGTGTTTTCGTACAAAGTCTCATCTCTGAGTTAGCCGGCCCGCGAATATCAGACGCGACCGTTAGTCCGCAAGTCTCATCAACGGTCCGCATATCCGCGTCCTCGTATGCTTCACACACGTTCTCGTCAGCGTCCCGTGCGTCCACGTGATTGTCTTTCCCGTTCGACCCATCCATTCCGTCCGTTCGTTCGAGGTTTGCTTTCTTTGTGATATCCTCATCGGATATTAATCGACAACCTCTATTATTTTTTTTATTTTGGAGAATTAGTTAAATAACAAAAACATTAATAGATATGTTAGAATCCTATTCTAATTTTTCTTCTCATAATTTAATTTATTAAAATAAAACCAAACTACACTCTAAAACGACATAATATCAGAGATACTCTCGTAGGGCTGAAGTGCTTCAGGTCTACCCTCGTGAATATAATTATTAAATAGAAATAAAAGAAACTAAAGACAAGACGAAAATGCCTTTAATTTTCGAACGTGAAAAAACACACGTTCTGCAGTTTTTCGACGTGAAAACCTGTTTCAAACCGTGTCAAAAGCAATAAAGAAGAATAGTTTTTCGACGTGAAAACCTGTTTCAAATCGTTTCAAAGTTTAGAGCAAGGAAGACAAAGTGATTTCGAACTTGGGAGGGATTGATTTGAAGTTGGCAAGAAGAAAAATAAAGTTGAGACCAAAGAAATGGCTAGAATCAGTAGCAACAGTGAAGAAGAGAGCACGAGTCAATCTTCAATGGCGTCAATAAGTGTAAGTAGATCGATTTCTAGGTTTTGCAGGCTGTCGAGTCGCAAAATGGTTTCATGATTTGAAATGGGTGTGAGTGTCAGTGAGTCGCTTGAGTGTCACAGAGGATCCAAGGATCGTTTGAGTCGCATGGGTCGCTTGTGTTCTTAAGTTGCAATGGTCGTTTGAGTCGCATGGGTCGCTTGATATTATGCCTCGTGGGTCGTTTGAGTCGTATGGGTCAATTAAGTCGCATGGGTGGCATGAGTCTCAGTGAGTCGGTTGAGTCGCAAGGGTTGATCGAGTCTTATTGAGTCACAAGGGTCGCTTGAGTTGCATGACCATCTTCGACTCAAGCAACTCATTGGGTCTCAATGGTCACAATGGTCACTTAAGTGTCGCAGAGGGTCCAAGGGCCATTTGAGTCGCATGAGTTGCTCGAGTGTCATTAATTCGCAAGGGTTGTTTGACTCGCAAGGTCGCTTGAGTCACATCGATCGTAATGGTTGGTTCAATCGCATGGGTCGCTTGAGTCGATAGAAGTCTAATGTATTCTTAATTGGTCATTTTCAGGTGTTGCCAAAGCCGAAGTTTGTATATGAATTCAAGCACATGGACAAAATGCCAAAGATCACCACCAACTGTTATTATCCTCACGAGCAATAACGCAACTGAGAGGAATCATAGATGAATATGAGTTGCATTACTTCGAGAAGGAGTCACAATTTATACATTTATTCCATTTCCATTGTGAGTCCACATTGACGAAGATTCAAATGTCTATCCTACTAAATCACTCGGTGTTTGTACGGGACAAGAAGGAGTTGTGATTTATCTTAAACGATGTTTCCATTCGGTACTCTATAGTGGAGCACACACTAATTTCCAGATTGTAATGTGAACCATATCCCAAAGGATGACAGTCCAAATGGGGTGATACATTCAAACTGAAGAATTTCGGCCGTGGAAAGGTGACCCCCGCACAAGTTATTGAAAAGCTTGTGAAAGCGAAGAATTTCGACGACGGGATGAGGTTGGCAACTTTGATGTTGTTTGCGCAAGTTATGGCTCACAAGCCTTCATCTCACAACTTTATCAGCTATGATCTCATTGACATGGTTGATGAATTGGAATTTTGTGAAAGCTTTCCATGGGGGCGTTACACATTCGAGACGATTGTGGATACTTACCACAAACACGTTAGCGAGGAATCACCGAAACCAAAATGGTATTATGGCGGTTTCATGATTTCACTAATGGTAAGCTGTATATATTTTTGCATTCTTATCATTTTGTTTTAATGTTTCAGTTACTTCCATTCGAAATCATCTTTAGTTTGGGCGGAAAGGGATGGTATGTTGATGTTATGGATGCGGATCCATCATGCCCAAGAATGTACAAGAAGATGGTTAAATCCCGTTTTAACCTGAAGTATGTAGACGTGATAAGACAGATCGGAGATTCTAAGGTAACAATTATACAAGGGTAACAAGGGTCACAGAGGCTAATAATGGTTATTTTTTGTTTTTCAAGATATTCAAAGTATTTTTCGTACTGAACACGAAGACGAAGCTTTACTTTTTGATCTGGAGGATTACGAGAGATGCCACGATCTCGATGTTCAGATATGGATGAAACATCTTTGTAGAAATCCGAAGGATATTTGTTGGGAGGACATCCGTAAGCAAGAACTGCTGATGCGAAAAGCAGCTCTTGATGATAAAAAAGAGGAAAGAAAAGGGGACTAAGAGGAAGAAGAGCATGAGTTAAAAAATAGAGGCTGAAGATGATGAAGATGAAGGAAAGGTAGGTGTTGCTGAAGCTGATGGAGAAAGAGAAGGTGATGCTAACGCTGAAGCTGAAAGAGAAGGTGATGATGAAGCTAAAGGAGAAGGTGATGATGAAGCAAAAGCTAAAGGAGAAGAAGCTGCAGTCCCTCTGACACTGAAGCAGAAATTAATAAAAGAAATAAACAAGTCCGAGAAAAGAATCATCAAAGCCGTAAGAGACTTTCTAAGGGATATCGGGTTTTATTTGCCTAATCCAAAATCAAAGACGGAAAATCCCAATGGTGCTGAAATGGAAAAATCAAAGTGTACTGAGAAAGATGCAAGCACCGAAAACTAATCTTCTGACACTGTTAGAGATGATGATTTTGAATTCCTTCGACGTCTATATCCAGTGTCAAGAAAAGAGCCAAGCAAAGAGCCGGTTGAGTTAGAGGCTGAAAATGACTCTGATGGCTCAGAAGGCAAAAATTTCGAAATTAGTTGAAAATCTCACATCTGGAGCCAACATTCCTCTAATTGAATACATTTCCAGAGAGGTTACTGCAGCTGTTGCTGCTGATGAAGTTCCACCAAGTAAGTAATATTCAATGAAAAAGGTCATTTGAGTTAATTTCCATTGAGAGTCGGCATGGATCACAAGAGTCACATGGGCCGCAAGAGACACATAAGTCGCAGGGTCGCATAAGTCGCTGAGTCGCTAGAGTCGCGTGGGTCGCATGGGTTGCATATGTCCCATGGGTCGCAAGGGTCGCAAGGGTCATATCAATGTAACGAACGTTGAGTCTAATGAATGAAGTAATTTTATGCAGATACTCCAGTGGGTACTGTCGATGAAGTCGCCGACGAGGAGGTTCCTACCGAGGATATTCTAGTGGGTCCTATCGAAGAGGTCGCCAATAAGGAGGTTCCTACGGATTATACTCCATTGGGTCCTATGGAAGACGACCCCCTTGAGGAGGTTCCTGCCGAGGATACTCCAGTGGGTCCTATCGAAGAAGTTGGCAACGAGGAGGTTCCTGCCGAGGATATTCCAGTGGGTTCTGTCGAAGAGGTCTCCGGTAAGGAGGTTCCTGCCGAGGATACTCTAGTGGATCCTGTCGAAGATGTCGCCGACGAGGTTCCTGCCGAGGATACTCTAGTGGGTCCTATCAAAAATTTCGTCGCTAAGGAGTTTTTCTGTGGAGTATACTCTAGTGGGTCCTGTCCAAGAGATCACCGCTGATATTGATGTTGATGGAACTCTAGAAGTTATTATCATTGATGTCGAAGTACCACCAGGTAAGGACGGTCATTTGAGTCACAAAGGTCGCATTGGTCACATGGGTAGAGTAGGTCACAAAAGGTCATATTAGTCGCATAGGTCGCATGGTAACATTAATCACATGGGTCGCATGGTCACAAAAGGGCGCATGTCCGCATGGGTCGCACGGTCGCAGGGTCGCATTGGTCGCATGGGTCACCATATGTTTAATGAAGTAAATTTTATGCAGGTGCTGGACCTTTATCGAAGGAGTCTGAGCCATATGTTGAACTTCTGCGGTAACTAAACGATTTTTATGACCATGGAAGACATATGTTGAACCTCCACCGGCGAAAAGAGCAAAAACAGGGCGAGGGAGGGGGCGAAGGAAAGATGTTGATGGAGAACCCGCAGAAAATGTAGTTCAAGAACCCGTAAAGAAGGTGGTTCAAGAATCCAAAAAAAAGGTGGTTCAAGAACCCGCAGAGAATCGACATTTTGTGTGGCAGCCCAAGGGATTAGGAGAGGGTGAAATAACCCGAGATCCTTCGTTCATTGATGCTAACGGTGAAAAATTTGCTGCTCTATATATGTTCCTGACAAAACCTCGACATGAGCGTTGGTAAAAATATGATCTAGATATTCCCTAGGGGCGAGAGTTTTGGGAGACCATATTAAAGCCCAATGTAGGGCTTGAAGATGATGTAAGTTTTTTAAACTCTTAATCATATAGGTCATTTTGTGTCATATGTATTCATGTGTGTCAATTTCTTTTACACCAATTGGATGAGGCATTGTTGGAACTGTATGATCACATGAGGAAATTTCCCTTCATATATCGGAATTATTACGTTTGTCCTCTTGCTTTCAGGCAGACGCTCACGCTGTGGATGTACGAGGATATGGAAAATTTGTCGGGAATTCTTAGTATTTTTTGGATGACAAGTATCCATTCTGAAGTAGGTACACACCAGTGAGTTATTTCGATGGCTTTGTCTCGATTCTAAACATTCAATCGCTCAAAAGTCGATATATACCTGTTCATTGGGTAGCCATTAAAGCGGATTTCACGATCCAATGCATCACGGTATACGACTACCAGAGCAGTATGAAGGAAACACATATTGATCTGGTGATTGAGAAGATAAGAAAAGTTGTCCCCAAGATGCTCATTCTCAGAAGGTTTCCTTCTTTGGCTTCTGGAGAAGATGACTGTCAAAGAACAAAAGCTCGAGTGACTATGGTGTTTACGCCTTCAAATTCTTAGAATCCTCTGTAATGAAAAGACTTCATACTTTTTCCTACATTTGCGACGACAATGTTGCTTTAATGCGCGAGAAGATGACTGCTGATATATTTAAGCATGGAAAATATACCCCTCCACCCCTGAAACTAACTTGATACATTATTATTTTTTTGGGAATGGAAGATGTAAATATTTGGTACATTGTTATTTTTTTTAAATTTCTTCATATTATTTGTAAATAATTTGATTTGAGTCATAAGAAATTATTTTTTTAATATTAAAAGAGTCGCAGGGGTTCGAGGGTTGCAGAGGGTACAAGGATCACAGGGGTCAAAGGGTCGCAGTGGTAAAAGGATCAAACGGGTAAAAGGATCGCAAGGGTCAAGGGTCGAAGAGGTTTAAGGGTCGCAGAGGGACAAGGGTCGCAGGGGTCAAAGGGTCGCAGAGGAACAATGGTCGAAGGGGTCAAAGGGTCGTAGGGGTCCAAGGGTCGAAGAGGTACAAGGGTCGCAGCGGTATACTTGCGACCCTTATACATGCGACCCTTTTCCCTCTGCAAATCTTGTTACAATAATAGTAAATCCACAAAAAAATGATACTAAAATTAATACTTACTATTGAATAATAGTAAAAAACCAACAAAATATAAAACATGAAGTTCAAGTTTAAAGGAATGTTGTTGTTCAAATGAGGTTCAAAGCAAACAAGATACAACAGAATTCAAACTATGTTGTTGGTAGGTCCTGGTTGAGGGAAAAACCGAAGCGGAGGTATTCCTACATTGGAGACCAGTTCGACTTTAAGGGAAAACCCCTCGTTTAGTCCATGATCGTGACAAAACTTTGTCCAACCCTCTCCGATGCTAGCGCCACCACATTTCACGGGCCTTAGATCTGCCAACCACGTCAGTCCGTAATTGATTATCAGATGTATCTTACATTGTCTATCGCAAAGACCTCTCGACCTTGCAAACCCTATCGGAAGTGTCTGTGACGTCACCCAAGTTACATCAGTAAAAAGGAATAAAAATCGAATAAATAACAAAGTGATATATGATGAATCAATTTGAGGTCACTTATTAATGCATCTACGACCAGATTTGAACCGTGACTAGTACCGTGAAAATCCTTTGAGCAGAATAAGATGACCCTGCTTTTGCGGATGATGATGATATAGATGATGCATATTGTAGATTACACATATCAACTTCGAAACCGGTGACGTGAAAACCAAGTCACCTTCGTGACAGAAAACTACGAAATCTCAAATACGAAAATCATGGTCCTTGGAGAAATCTTTCCATCCATAAGTGAATCTCGAGCCATCCAACTTGACTCCCCATGTTTTGTTAGATACATCTGATTAAAGCGTTGTCGTGTTGTTGTCCCTCGTTTTCCCGTAAATATACTCATCGAAGAAATTCTTTGGAATGTCTTGTAAAAAAACGAAAAAAGTCAAATCTGTATATTCTCTACATGTAACATACCGACAAAGAGAGATGAAGGAGATTACGAGGTAGTTATTCAGAAATCTCGGAAGATTGATTTGGATGAAATGAGAGAACTGTGGCATTTTCTAAAAAAATGGATCGAAGATTATGAGAGTTAGAGAAAGAGAAAAAATGGGTGGAAGATGATGAGAGTTATAGAGAGAGTGTATCGTTATTCGAAAAAAGATGGGTGGAAGATGATGAGAGTTAAAGAGATAATGTGTCGTTATTTGAAAAAAGGAAACGTTTGGAATTTGAAAAAGACATGATCTGATATCGAATCGACGTCAAATGGAATTCGAAAAGACATGACCACATAGTTATGTTTTCAAATTTTAGTGAAAAGTTTGGCGGGAATTTTGGTGAAAATAATACATTTGAAACGATGCCAAACTGATTTATGGGTCGCTTGGTCGAATGTGTCGCATGGGACGCATGGGTCACTTGGTCGAATGGATCGAATGGGTTGCTTGGTCGAATGAGTCGCATGGGTTGAATTGGTCGAATGGGTCGCTTGGTCGAATTGGTTGAATTTGTCGATTGGGTCGCTTGGTCGCTTGGTCCCACAGCGACCCTTTTACCCTTGCGACCTTTGTACCCTTGCAACCCTTGTTATAATAGTAAATCCACAAAAAAAAAGATACTAACAATAATACTTACTATTGAATAATAGTAAAAAAAACAACGAAAAAAACATGAAGTTCAAGTTCAAAGGAATGTTGTTGTTCAAATGAGGTTCAAAGCAATCAAAATGCAACTGAATTTAAACTATGTTGTTGTAAGATTTGCGGCAGATCTAGGATTTCTTTCTGTAAACATGTGCAACCACCCTGAAAGCCTCCTATAATGTTCAAAGTCATCATCAAAAATCTCCTTTTAAGCACTGCATTTGCCTCTTAATGCCATCCAATATGATACATTGGCACCGTACTTTGCTTTTACACGAGCCATCAATTTTTTTGCTGGAGGTGTTTCATATTTCCCGACATATTCATCATTCAAATAATCCTTAACCAATTGCATTGTACCCTTTATAGCTTTTCTCGATTTAGATACATGTGAACAATTATGGATAGGATAGTGTGTTCTCACACTATACCGTTTGGGATTCGGGATTGCTTCCACGCGTAATTTCCATTTACAACCACTTCAGACAAACTTGTATCGTAATTCCCACAGTTTCGAATAAGATCTCAATGTTCTATATCTAAAACAAGCTTCAATGGAACCCTTCCTTACAAATGCTTTTACACCCTTCTTGCTATCAAAGACTTGCCCAATTTTAAGATGCAATCCATCTTCGAACTCGAAGATATTATTTTCACTAACTGCCTTCTCGTGAATTACAATTTCTAAGTTGTTCTCACCATCACTATCCTTATGCTCTGTTGGCACATCAGAATCAACTTTATTATTACCACAAACAACTTCATCAACTACCACATTCATAACACACCCACCATCTTCTCTTAACCCGCTGGAATGTTCACTTTCAGAATTATCCGAATCCAAAATATTTATTGTTTCCGTCGGATTACTCCCAACTCTACTTTTATTATTTGGACCTAAAATAACACAGTCTTAATAATCTACAACACATCCATCCTCACCTTCTCTAGTAATGCTTCAAAAAGCAGGAAAGAAAGGTTCAACTTCCCTCTCAATTTTGATTTCACACTTCACACTTGCCGATTCTATCTCTACATATAGCAGTGGCCGAATTCCTCGTACTCGATCGAAAAGATAACAAATAAGATGCTTGTCATATGTCGGCTTCCTATTTTCACAAATATTGGGCATATAGCTTAATTTCAACTTTGTTGTATTTTTTCCACCATAATTTGTGCGCATAACCATCAATAAGTTGCTGGTATGTCAAACTAACCAGAGGACAATAAAAAAATACTCTCTGGTTTTCGTAAACTCTACCAACCCATTTAGTTTCTCCATTTGGATTTTTTCCATTTACCATCATACAAAAATAACTCAGCGTGACTTTCTCATCCACCGAATCCATTACAATTGTAAAAAAAAACATAGAAAGAAGGTAAATTCTATGTGACTCGATGAGACTCTGTGACCCAGTGCGACCATGCGACTCAATGAGACTCTGTGACACAGTGCGACCGTACGACCCTTTGACACCCCTTCGACCCTTATACCCCTTCAACCCGTTGACTTCTTTGTGACCTTTGTACCTCTCCGACCATTTGACCCCTTTGCGACCCTTATACCTCTGCAACCCTTGTACCCCTTTGTGATCCTTGTACCCCTATGACCCTTGTACCTTTGTGACCCTTGTACCCCTGCGACCCTTGGACCCCTGCGACCCTAATACCTCTGCGACCCTTTGACTCCTTTGCGACCCTTGTTCCTCTGTTACCCTTGTACCCCTCTATGAGCTTGTGACCCCTCTGCGACCCTTGTACCTCTGCGATCCTTGTACCCCTGCGACCGTTTGACCCCTTTGCGACCCTTGTTCCTTTGCGACCGTTGTACCCCTTTGTGACCCTTGTTCCTCTGCGACCCTTGTACCCCTTTGCGACCTTTGTACCTCTGCGACCCTTGTACCCCTGCGACCCTTGTACCTCTTGGACCCTTGTACCCTTGCGACCCTTTGACCCCTTTGCGACCATTGTACCTCTGTGACCCTTGTACCCCTTTCTGACCCTTGTTCTTTTACGACCCTTGTACCCCTTTACGACCCTTGTACCTCTAGGAAACTTGTACCCCTGCGACCCTTTGACCTCTTTGCGACCCTTGTACCTCTGCGACCCTTGTACTCCTTTGCAACCCTTGTTTTTCTGCGATCCTTGTACCCCTTTGCGACCCCCTCTGCGACACTTGAATCCCTACGACCCTTGTACATCTTTGCGACCCTTGTACCTTTGTGACCCTTGTACCCCTTTGTGACCCTTGTTCCTCTGCGACCCTTGTACCTCTTTGCAACCCTTGTACCTCTGTGACCCTTGTACCCCTGCGACCCTTTGACCCCTTTACGACTCTTGTACCTCTGCTACCCTTGTACCCCTACGACCCTTTAACCCCTTTGCGACCCTTGTACCCCTGCGAACGTTGGACCCATGCGACTCGTGTACCTTTACGACCATTTGACCCATTTACGACCCTTGTTCCTCTGTGACCCTTGTACCCCTTTGTGACCCTTATACCCCTACGACCCTTTGACCTTTGATCGCTCGATGAGACTCTATGACCCAATGCGACCGTGTGTTTGGAAGAGACTATCACTCATTACGATCATTTAACATTTTAATAAACATGACTCGTTCAGACTACATTAATATAGGACTCGTTTTGAAAAAAAGGAGAATCGAATTTATACGAATTACTCACTACTCACTCGGGTTATCCAATTCACAAAAGAAACATGAAAAAACACACGAGAACGAAAAACTCACTACATATACCTGGTTTTTCTACGGAACGTGCTTAATTGCAAGCTTCTTTGTTCACAACAAATGATTTCAACCTATTCGCGACGAATATGATGTCGATTTCAAGCTATCTGCGATGATTTGATTCCGATTTCAAGCTACTTGCGCCGAATCTGATGTGGTGTGGGAGAACAGTAATTTTCGTACCACAGAAGAGAGAGAAATAGAGGTGCTGTGGAGGAGAGAGAAAATTTGTCTAGTAATTAAAGGACAAGGGTTATATGGGATTATCAATATTTTAAGGGTAAATTTGCAGTTGAAACTTTATTTTTCTAGGCAAAGGTAGACTTGAAATCGAAATAGCATTTGAAGGGTATTTTTGAAGTTACCCCTCTAAAACATCAATGGAAAACCACATAAAATTTTAGAAAACAATTTTGTTTGGATTTAACCAAAACAAACTACAATATAACAAATCCGAACATATTTCGATTATTTTTAAAAATATTAAATTTTATATGTAAAAATGTTTACAAAAGAAAAGTTTTATCCCTAACACATAAGGAAAAAATTAGTAAAACATAACAAAGTACATCAATAATTAATAAGGAGAAACGAAATTTATAAAAAAAGGGTTTAAGATTTAAACTTAAAAGAATTTGTATTTGTAGATTATTTTAATCTCACAATTTGAAAGAGTCTAAAGGAGATTATATTTTTGTTCCAACCAAATGTTGTAAAAGGATACTCATGAACAAGAAGGGCATAATGAAATCAATGCCAATGATTTTTCTTCTTTGAATTCGATAAAAATATATAAATTTCTTACAATATGTTAAAATTAATATATAAACAATTGTTTTTAAATTTTTTAATTCGAATTATGATAATTTTTTTTAAATTATTTTAGTTTTAACAAATTTTACAATCGGTTTATTATTCTAAATTACATAATATATATATATATATATGAGAGTATAAAAGTTAGTTTATATAGTTATAACATTTTAACACAAATTTATATATGAATTTTTTTCTAAAAATCAAACGTCATAAATACATCGAATCCATCGAAATTTCGTAGCACGTTTTTGGTATGCAGGCATAAATTCAAGTTGGTTACAGACACCACTTCACTGGTTAAATGCTTTGGTTGGACAAGTATCTCTCATATGTCTGAAAAACCAAAGCACTACGAGGGATGCCACAGTTACTATTAATATCCACCACTTTGAAACATCTCCCATGAAGTCCATGTGACTCGTTACAATAATAATAGTGTTGGCATATCGTACAACTTCCACTAGTTGCCTTTTGTTTTCTTTCCATTCCACAATTAGTCACAATGGTTGAAACGTGAAGGTGATTAATCGAATCTTTACGATTTTGAATAAAGGAAATAAAAACGTTTGATTTATATAAATAAATATTTTTTCAGATTTATCACATATAAAAAATTACATTGATTTACTTCGAAAAAAAGGAAAAATTTGGGTTTTGTTTTAGCTCAATTCTCTTGAAATGTATTTCAAGGAAGCTTTCTTGGACAAATTCATGCACATGGAGGATAACAGTGTATGATGACTTGATCATCATTATAGGCGGAAGCACCCCAACAACAATAATGCCATTATTGCATACATGTTATTTTTTTTTCTAAGAGGATTGTTAACATAAGAATTATGTTTAGTATTAGGCCTATAATTGGGCCTTGATTACTTGATGATTTGTATTATATATAGACTTCATATTATGATAATAAAGGACAAGGAATTATTCTCCTAATTACATGGTATCAGAAGCCTAACCCTAGTTTTCAAATTTTCAAAATTTCAAACTTTCGGCCGCCTCCTTTCATCTTTTCGGCCGCCGTCTCCCTTCTTTCCTTTCGGCCGCCTCTCTTTTTCGGCCGCCGTTCACTTCGGCCGCCTATCCGTCTGCATCGGTCGCACCTACTTTGGCTGCCTCTCTCCCCGGCGCCCCTATACCGTCACACACCCGTCCGCTGCCGCTCCTCCGCGCCGCTCCAATGGCTGCCAACGCTTCCGCCACATCCGAAAAACCTTTCGGGGTTACCAACATCAAATCCCACATCCCAATCATTCTCGACATGGAGGAGATGAATTACGATTCATGGCGCGACATCTTTGAGACTCACTGTCTCGGTTTCGGCGTTTTGAGCCACATTGATGGCTCCGCCCCGATGAACGACGCACCAACCGAGGCTTGGACGCATCTTGACGGCCTTGTCAAGCTTTGGATCTATGGAACCATTTCGAAACCCCTACTGCAAGAAGTACTTAAGACAAAATCGACAGCTCGGGCGATATAGCTACGACTCGAACGGCTTTTTCGGGACAATAAAGAGGCTCGAACAATCCAATTGGACAACGAGCTACGTACAATTACAATCGGTGACCAATCCGTCCATGCATATTGCCAACGTATCCGGAAAATTGCCAATCTTCTCGCCAACCTCGACGCCCTGGTATCCGAGAAGGCGCTTGTCATGCACGCCCTCAGCGGATTGAACGAAAAATTCGATAACATTGTCAATGTTATCCAACACCAAAAGCCGTTTCCCTCGTTTGATGATGCGCGATCCATACTCTCGCTCGAGGAACAACGCGTCTCCCGCCACCGCCACCCCAACCCGACGCACACGGACAACAGCTCGGCCCCCACCGTCCTCCTAAGTGACGCCAAAAACAGTTCCCCTCCTACCGCGCCACAACCGTATCACCAACACCGAGGCAGATCGCAGAGACGCGGACATCGTGGCAACCGTGGTGGAGCAAACCGTCATCACTCAGGAAATCCGTGGCATCAAGGACAGGGACAGATCCCATATCCGGCGGCCCCGTTCCCCCGCAACTGGAGCACGCCGTATCACGGCCAATATGCTCCACCATATTGGCCATCTCCGCATATCCATTCGGCGGGACACGGTCCGCAACCTCCCTACCCATGGACCGCGAGCCCCGTCGCGCATGCTCCTCCACCGTCATATGGAGCACCGTGGGCGTCAAACTACACATCTACGGCACCTCCGCCGTCCAGCCCACATTCCCACTCGGCCAATCTCATGCAAACACCGAGTGCACCGCCCCCTCCTATCGCTCCGACATCCATAGATCTACCTCCGAATCTTATGCAAGCATTCAACGCTGTCACTCTTCAAAACCCTTGCGACACATCGTGGTACATGGATACCGGGGCTACGGCTCATTTGACGTCACAACCAGGTATACTCACGTC
>CM071865.1:27359828-27380410 GCA_036759665.1 Gynandropsis gynandra
GCCGTTCAACGTCCGGATATTGCGTGTTCCTCGGCGACAACTTGATCTCATGGTCTTCCAAAAGACAACCTACCGTCTCCCGATCGAGTGCCGAAGCCGAGTACAGGGCAGTGGCCAATGCCGTGACCAAGACATGTTGGATCCGCAACCTTCTTTTGGAGATTCACTGTCCCCTCTCCACGGCCACATTGGTATACTGTGATAACATTTCTGCCGTCTATCTCTCCAACAACCCGGTTCAACATCAGCACACTAAGCACATCGAGATCGACATCCACTTCGTCCGCGAGAAGGTCGCCCTAGGAACTCTCCGAGTGCTCCACGTCTCGTCATCACGACAGTTCGCGGATATCTTCACCAAAGGACTACCTTCCGTTCTATTCCGCGAGTTCAAGTCCAGTCTATGCGTAGACACAGTTTCCGCATTGACTGCGGGGGAGTGTTAACATAAGAATTATGTTTAGTATTAGACCTATAATTGGGCCTTGATTACTTGATGATTTGTCTTATATATAGACTTCATTTTATGATAATAAAGGACAATGAATTATTCTCCTAATTACAAGGATCACAATTTGTTTGAAATCAGTTTAAGTTTTAAATTTTTTTTATCTAGTGTTAAAACAATTTTTTTGATAAACTTAAAACAAAAATTAGATTCACTAGTTAAAATCTAACTGACTGTCGAATGATCATCATTTGTGAGAGCCGAGATGACATCTATATAACCACCCAAATTGATATTTGAAATTATGATCGTAGAAAGAAAATTAACCAAAACAAATAAGAACTATCAAACTCCATTTTGAATCATGTTGGTAAAATACCAAACATTTCCTCCAAATCCTCCGAGTGTCTTGTGTCGTTAGAATATCAACCAATTGATCATCGCCAATATAATAAATCACGGTAATTCGTCCATCCTGTTTAACTTCTTTAGCATTATACACCATGATTTGAATATGTTTCTATTAAAAAACGTCATAAATTTTCTAAATTTGATCTTAAAACTAATTCTTTAGAACTATTTACTTGTAGTCAATAATCAGCTTTGCTAACTGATCGTTTAGAAAACTCGTTTCTTAATACAATACTATAAAATTCTGAACGGTAAATTGACGTGAAAAAAATAAACTAGATAATTTAAAAATATTGAAATAACCGATGTTAGCCTAATCTAATATAGAAAACCAAAATTAAACGGACATTAAACCGACATTTAATCCTATAAGTAAACTCAATTCATCTCAAAATTTTACTTAAAGTTTTTACTAGGGGCGTAAAATGAGCTGATTCGGCTTAGTTCAACTAGGTTCACCATCTATTGGCCGAAATGAGTTGGCTCAGTTCGGCTCGTTTTCAAAACGAGCTAAAAAAATCCCAACTCAATTCAGCTTGCCTTTAGCTCGTCCAAAAAAGAACTGGCTCGTGAACTAGACTATTTAATTTAAAAGAGTTGTAATATGTTAGAATTATATGTTTTCTTTTACAAGCCAAATAAAATATATAAAATATAAAAATATTAATTTGAATACAAATTTATTAAATATAAAAAATACTAATTGGAAAATAAGTTTATCGGAAATTAAATAAAATATCGAATATATAAACATATTTTCATAATTGTTATTAAAATATTTTATTTCTTTATTTGTTAATAAAATATACTAATTTGTTATAAATAGGAAAATAATAATATTATTATATGTAAATAATATACTTTTTCTTTAAATAATATTTAATAAATGCAAACAATATGTATAATATGTAAGAAAATAGAAAAATATGTGCTTTTGTACTCAGCTCGCGAGCCAGCTCGCCTAAGGTCTAATTTGTTTCTGGCTCAGCTCGTCAGCTTGTTTTATAATCGAGCTAGAAATATCCAACTCTCCTCATTCAAATATGATCCTCCTTTCCTCTTTACTACTCGTTTCCTTTTTCTCGCTTTCCATTTTCTTCAGCAGCTTGTGTTTCCTTTTCCTCTTGCGCATCAATGATTTCATTTTCTTTTATATCATTTCTCTTTGGCTGGCTGCCTTCTTTCTCTTGTCCATGCCTTTCCATTTATTGTTCTAGCACCCATTTCCATTTTCTATTTCCAACGGTTGTAGTTTTCAATTTTTGTGTAGACGACTATTTTTCCATTTTTGTGTAGGTGGTTGAAAATTTATATTATAGACGTTATAGGTCACCAAAATCCAAAGGTTTAACCAAGAAATTTATTATTCATATTATGAACATTCACAAGGCTTTTATAGTCGTTACCCCGGGATTCAAGACTATCAGCTTGTTACAAGAATTTAAGAACTAATTCAAGAACTAGAACATTTCAATGGTTATTCCCTTCTTGTTCTATTTTGGTCCTTAACCTCAGCGTTTGCTTCTTGTTTTTTCATCTTGAATCTTGTTTCTCACCATCTTGTGCTGACTCCTTCATGCGATTCAAAGTTAAACAAATATTAACCTAAATTATCTGCAAGTGCACGACACGTGTGTAGTACTCTAGGTGTCGATCCCACAGGGACGCAACATAACCTAAACTCAAACTACGAATCAAACTTGCAAATGAACGAATATTGGTTTTAAGATTGAAATACTAAAATCAATAAACTAACTAGTTCTTAAAAGTGCGAGAAACGATCTAGGAATCCGGTTTCTCCACAAGACTACCGAAACCAACAATCAACCTATCTAATCATGCAATCCCGATCAAGTTATCTAAGGCAGACGATTCTAATATGATATCTACCCTCTCTCAAGGAATAGACACGTGATCTAGTCAAGTTATCCTCTACTTTCGTGGCTGACAGCTTAAGCTAAACCCATAAGTTCTGTGATTCATCCGTTTTACCCTCAACCGCTGCTACCCTACTTTCGTGGCCTAACCTCGGTTGTTCTAAACCTGATCTTCTAGGACTAGAATTCTCCTTTCGGTTCTTCTCCTAATCCCTAACACATGCATCTACTTGGCCTCGTAAATACAAGTCATTCAAGCACTCAAATAAAGAATAGATAAACGAAAACGAGAAATTGCATTCAAAGATAAATCAAAAGCAGTTTCAGGATAGCCATGGGCTAATCCCTTCTATTAGAAAAAACGACTACTCGCTCATGCGTCCGTAAACAAACATAATCGAAATAGATAGTATAAGGAACATGAAAACCAAACAAAACTGAAGTCCCTGTTCGATGTCCCTTGAATGTCTCCTGCAAGTCTCTGTCTTCTTCCTCTCCGTCTTTGCGTCTATCTCTCTCTCTATCTCTCTGTAACGTCCCTGTCTCTGTAATCCTCTGAATATGTCCTCTTTCCTCTTTTATTTTCTTTCCTTTTCTTCTTCTTTCTCCTTTGGCATGCTTTTCCATTCTTCCAATCGAGTCTTTCCTTTTGTTTCTTCATGGCTGAACGTTTCCTTATCTCTCATGTTGCAGGTCTATCTTCACGCCCGACCGTGCAAGTTTTTAAGCCCGATCGAGCATGTCCTTTGAAGAGTGCCCGTCCGTGCATCTTAGGCGTCCGGGTCGTGCATGAGGTTCGAGGATTATTTCTGTTTCAAGTGCGCGGTCGGGCTGGAGTTAGTTCACGGTCTTGCACCATGTCTTTTGTGTTGCCTGATCGTGCAACAAAGGAGCCCGGGCCGTAATGATCATTCGGGAATATCTGCAGTGTCAAGAGCCCGGTCGGGCATGAAGAGATGCATAGTCGTGCATGAGGCTTTGATGATGAGCCCGGTCGTTCTAAGGGTGATGCAGGGCCGAGCATGCATGTGTTATGCCAAGCACGGTCGTGCTAAGGGTGATGCACGACTAGGCATGCATGTGTTATGCCAAGCACGGTCATGCTAAGGGTGATGCACGGCCAGGCATGCATGTATTATGCCAAGCACGGTTGTGCATGAATGGTGTTGGCCGTGCACTTTGTTGTCTTGCCCCGTTTCTCGTCCTGTTTGCTCTGTTATAATCCTTGATGATAGCGCTTTGTCCCGTGTAAGTTCCTTAGCTTCGAAACGAGCCAAATTTGCATTAAAACCTGTAAGAATATGAAAACAAGTAAAACAGATACAAAATCATACGTAAACATCGGAAGTATATCGTAAACATGTCTAAAATCATGCGAGAAATACATATTAAAACGAGACGATCGAAATCCCCCAGACTTGAATGTTTGCTTGTCCCTAAGCAAACGTAAGCGTGGGCCACGTGGGGTATATAAAAAACCGAGAATTCCCATTTCTATTGGAAATAGTGCTAAAGCGAACCTAACCGATCAGCTAGCAAGTAGAGAGAAAATTCGGCCTATTTAAATTTTCAGTCTTAATCCTAGGTTCACCAAGGCTACCTACGAAAAAGTAAATCAAAGGCAAACTAAACAAGCCACCGTAACCTCTCCACCAAACAAGACTTCAGACAAATGCTTAACCGCAGAACAATTGAGGATACTTGTTTCTTTTCCGAGCTTCTTTCTTCCTTTATTTTTTTCTTTTTCTTTTTCTTTTTCTTCTTTTTATGTCTTCTTTTTCTTTTCTTTTTTATGTTATACAGACACACTAGGCTTCTAGGACGTTGGATTTAAAGCGATCCAACCTCTACTTAGACCCAGACTACCGATGACGGTATACTCATGCATCTCGTTCAAGAGTGCAGCGAAGTAGGCGGCGTTTTTATTGTGCCATGCCCTTAGGACGTAGAAAGATGATCGCCAACCCACCACTTAGACCCGAACCATCGGAAAGTGCCAAGGTTGATGCATTCATATCGATTTTAGATCATGCTTTTAGGCATTATTTCTATCAAAAGCGGAGTGTTAGTGTGCGCTCTTTATTATGGAAAACAAGCTCAATTCATATGATCTAATAATCCTCATTAAAAGAAGTAAAGCATCATCTATATGAAGTATGACCATCTGGATAGAGAGATAAAAACGATAAACTAGCCTAGCAACCTCGTCTAAACCTCCCACAAGCAACACTAGGATTCCCAAAGAATTACGACCTATTGTTTTTTCAGACGACTAATAAGCTCTAACGCTTAGGAAAAACCTAGCTCAAACATGCAAAATCTCACGGAAAAAGCCAACTTCTTAAGTATCCTAGGTTCAAGGTCCATCTCAAAACATGGCACCGGACAAGTGCCTAGGACGACTCTGACTCACGAAAACAAAAACAAACTAAAAACTACAAAATTAAAGAGAAAATAAAATAAAATGAAACGAAGCCACCTGAAAAATGTGAGCTACTCCCCCAGACTTGAATTGAACGGCGTCATCGACGTGAAGCTCCGATGGAGGGTAAGAGAAGTGAAGTCACGTTTGTGATTTTTTTGTGTGTTTTTTGTTTTTTTATCCGAGTCTTAAATTAAATAACTAAAAAATAGAAAACAAATAGCTGAGTTGCATCCCAGAAAGCGCTTATTTAACGTCTTTAAGCTTTGACGTCTCCATTCCTCATGTGTGCACGACGGATGGATCGGAAAGGGAAATGGAGTTTCCACTTTCGACCGGTTGAGCGGCTTGGTAGAGCTTTAGTTGTTATCCATTAGCTTTGAAAGTTCCGCTTGAATCACTCCATAGTTCCACTTCTCCATGTGTGAAGACTTCTCGTACCTGAAAAGGACCAGATCAACGGGACGGTAGTATGCCTGAGAATTGCTTAGGACGAGAATTGAAGAGTAGAACTAAGTCACCTAATTGGAAGTCATGAGGTAAGATCTTTTTCGTCGCGCCATCCCTTAGTCACTGCTTCTTTCTTTGGCACGTCATGCACGGGATTCACTCGTTCGCTCTTTCAAGTGCCATCCTTTGAATTTCAGTGGAAGATTCGTTGCTGTCTTCCATAGAACTTCCGTGCGTACATATTGAAGAGCTGACTCTCCTATGCTTATTTAAGTGAGTGGATTGTTTTCTCATCTCATCTGCACTCAAGTTAGCATTCATAACAACATGATATATTTTATCGCATTCAACGTACTCATACCGAAAAGAAAGCGGAGGAGGTTTGGGCTCAAGTTCGGAGTCTTCTCCACTGCGAAACCAGGGTGCATTTCATGTGGTATCTCCTCACATGGGGCGTCTCCTAATGCTGCAATAGCACTCATGAATTCTGTGTACAGCTTGGCTCCTTTGTCTATAAATCCGGCATCTTCGCAAACTCGTGTTAAACATCGTATAAGAGGATCCGAAACACTTACATGATCAAGCGTGTCTTTCGCTAATTCGTCCAGCGAATCAACTCTAAATAAAAACTCCTTGGATAAGGGTCCGTTCATGGGGCTGGATAAGTTGAATTCTATCGTCTCATCTCCGACAAGTAAGGAAAGCTTTCATTGCTGTACGTCTATCATGGCACCTGCAGTATCTAAGAACGGTCTACCAAGAATAATAGGTGTCCTAGCATCTTCCTTTATGTCAGGCTCAACAAAATCAGCGGGAATGAAAAGATTACCTACCTTGGTTGGAACATTTTTAACAATTCCCACAGGATATCTTACCGAACGATCCGCGAGGTGTAGACACATCTTTGTAGGTTTGAGATTCCCAAAGTTCATCCGCTTGAAAACCGAGTGTGGCATGATGCTCACGCTTGCTCCTAAATCACACAAAGCATTATCAATCTAAATATTACCTATTGTGCATGGAATGGAGAAGCTTCCGGGGTCCTTCAACTTTGGTGGGAGCTTGTTTTAAAGGATAGCGCTGCATTCCTCGGTGAGTGGTATCGTCTCGTTCTCTTCGATATGCCTCTCTTTGGAAAGAACCTCTTTGATGAGTTTGGAGAGATTAGGCATCTTTTGGAGGGCTTCCACGAATGGGATGTTGATGTCGAGCTTCTTGAGACCCTTTACAAATCTGCCCACTCTCTCTTCGTTCTTGCTGCTCACCAACTGTTGAGGAAACGGTATAGGAGGTTTGTACACCATTGGAGCATTATATGGTTTGTCTAAATCTGGTTCAACTCCTTCCTTAATCGCGATCGTACCTTTGCCTTTTTTTCATGGACGTACCAGCAACTTGCTCTTAGTCTTTGGAGGGCGAGCTCTCGATCATATCAGCTGCACACGGTAATAGCGTTCACGTATTCTCTCGGGTTTAATTTGGGTTTTCTGGGAAGCTGTCCGGGGTTCCGAGAGGATGAGGCAGCTTGCTGTGCTACAGAGTTCTCTAAGCTCTTCACATGTTTGCTCAAGGTTTCCATCTGAGTTTTGAGCTCGTTGATCGCTGTTCCCACATCCGCAATGAATTTGGCTTGAGTCAATTGTTGATGCCTTTGCTCCTTGATAAATTCGAGCATCACTGCCTCAAGGTTTGAAGAAGGGGCTTGAGAAGGTTGAGGAGCTTGCGGAACTTGTTGAGCATTCTGAAATTGCTGATTATTTTTCTGGTACGATTGCTGTAGTTGCTAAAATCCCGAATACTTGATCAATTGAGTCATTCGGTATGGAAAGTTCAGGTGGTTCTTCCAATTCGGGTTGTAGGTATTCTCGAATTGTGTGTTTCCTTGTTGCTGGAAATAGTTCATCTGTTCGAAGTCTTCATGAATCGTGCATTGATACGCCTTTGTTTCTAAGCAATTCACATAGTACATAGCGTTTGCTGCATTGCCTGTCGCTTTGCTTTGATTCGGCTCATATAGGCGTTGAGTGCTGTTAGGCATACCTCTCGGTGTTGACCACATGGTGTGGTTAATGGAAAGGTTATCGATCAGCTCGTATGCCTCCTCCACACTCAGATCCATAAACGATCCTCTAGTAGTGTTATTCAGTGTAGTTCGAAATTCCATTGTAAAAAGTTTGGATAACATACCACTGCTCGAGACCATGGTGTGGACGCATCGATAGAAGATCCTTAAATCTGCTCCACGCTTCAAACAACGTTTCTCCATCTCTGCATCTAAACGTTGTGATTTTCCCACTCATATGAATCGTCTTGCTTGGAGGAAAGAAACGTGATAAGAACAATATGCAGAGCTGATCCCAAGTAATGATTGAACCAGTGGAGAGCGATTACAGCCAAGTTTTCACTCGTCCCCTAATTGAGAGAGGAAGGGAAGCAGTAAGATCACGTCCTCTGAGACTCCGTGTATTTTGAAAGTACCGGAAAGCTCTAGGAAGTCTCTAAGATGCTGATGGGGATCCTCGTGATTTCCACCAACGAATTGCTTCTGATAAAGCATGTTGATCATTGCAGGCTTAATCTCAAACTGTTCTCTCATGAAAGCAGGCATCCGTATGGCTGTTTGCACGTTGTTCATGTTTGGCACCACGTAATCTTTGAGGCGACGTGGTGGAGGAGCCTGTGGTTCTCGCGGTGCGAGTTGCTGCTGCTGCATATGTCCATGTCTGTTCTGTTTATCCATCTCTTGTCGATCTGACGGCTCTGCAAAGGACTGAAAAAAAAGATTTAGGTAGATAGAACAAAAGAAAAGAAAACAAAAAGAAAAACAAAACAAGAATGACTCTAGGCTCGAATCTAAGACGTGTTGACAATAGTCCTTGGAAACGGCGCCAAAAACTTGGTGCGATTCAAAGTTAAACAAATATTAACCTAAACTACCCGCAAGTGCACGACATGTGTGTAGTACTCTAGGTGTTGATATGATCCCAGACGATCTCGAGGACGCGACCTACAATGCAGAGGAGGACACGACCTACAGTGCTGAAGAAGAGGCGACCTGCGCGACCCCAGACACGACCTGTGCAACCTGAGACGCGACCTTCACGACCCGAGACGCAACCTGCACTACCCGAGACGTGTCTTGCGAGAAGGAAGAGACGTCCCGAGTTAAGCAAAAGGCGGACGCGACCCGACGGAAGGACGTTGGTCTTGTGATCTGAGCTAGGGCTAGGGAGGAGGAGGCCTTGGCCCTACCAGCTGGTCCCGTGACCCGAGCCAAAGCTATGAAGCTTAAGGAAGTAATCATCGGGATCCTCGTGGCCGTCCACATTCAAGATGAGTATTCAAGTCCATGTGAAGTCACTAACATCCGTATCGTTCTTCATGCCAAAGCCCAACTCGCAACGGTTAATAATTAGGTAAGGTGACCCGCGTGTACTCTTTTTTCTTCATTGGTTTTGTCCCACGGGGTATTCCAATGATGGGTTTTTAACGAGGCCACGAATCACTTTTCCGTGACCTAATTATTAAACCGAGGTTTCAAGACAAGTTCGCAACTCAACGACACATCTTACGACTTGTCTTATTAATGTTTCAGCTATTTTCTAGAACAAATAATTCTTGTCTTGCATGGTGACTAGCATTTAATGATGTATTAATGTATTGCATGGCCTTTTCTTGTATATTATGGCCGGCCATGGTGTTCATCTAAAGACAAGTTTGAATTTGGAATTATCTTTGATTTTCCTTTGTGAAATCATCCTTTGTTGGCGCGTTATATCCAGCAACCCGTTGGTCTGTCATATCCAACGTTCGTTCTTTCTTCGCTGGTGCGTAATATCATTCGTAGACGAGCTGGTGAATCGAGAGTCTTTCCGCAACTCTCGTGTGACCAATCGCTCCATCCACCTTGTGGAACTCGTTGCAGCAAGGCCTATCCATCCGACCTTTAGTCTAGAGCGTCNCTAGTGGGATCATGTAAAGTGGTATCAGAGCCCGTTCTAGCGAAAAGGTTAGTTCAATTCACGGTTTGATTGTTACCATCATATCTAGGGTTGAACGCAACAAAAAAATATATATAGTACGTGCTACGAGTCTTGCTACTCGTACGTTTCTATTGTCTTTTGTTGTTTTCCGCTTGTGGCTGCTCCGTGCGCTATTGTGCAGGAAGTGCAAGAGTATGTATCTTCAAAAACCAACAAGCATCATAGGGGATAAAGGATCCGAGAACAGTCGGGTGAACAAGAGATTAATCGAGGCTCTCGCGGATCGTTTGGAGCAAAGTATCACTAACAAAATGGAGTTTCGGCAAGAATTTCGACCCGACCGAGAGACACTCATGCGTTCTAGCAACAAGAAAGGAGCTAGACTGAAGAGGACAACAACTACTATGAACGAGGCAGTTCATCCTCGTCCGGAAGTAGTCCCCAAAGGCAGCTGAGCCGAGGGAACGACGAGACGGCCCGAGGGACAACTTCGCTGGTCTCAAGCTAAAAATTCCATCGTTCCATGGTAAAGCCAACCCGGAAGCCTACCTAGAGTGGGAGAAAAAGGTTGAGCTTGTGTTCGGTTGCCAACACTACCCTGAGGTGAAGAAGGTTAGGGTGGCGGCCACGGAGTTCTACGACTACGCCTTGAGTTGGTGGGATCAACTCATGATTTCTAGGCGATGAAACAGTGAAGAACCAGTAGCGACATGGCTGGAAATGAAAACCATTATGCGTAAGAAGTTTGTGCCGAGTCATCACCACCGAGAAGTGCATCGGTGGCTAAGGAAGCTTACCTAAGGAAACCGTTCCGTGGAGGAATATTATCAAGAAATGGAGCTGCTAATGTTGAGGGCTGACATCTCAGATGGAAATCCAAGACCATCTAGAGATGCAACACTACGTGGAGGTTGAGGAGATGGTCCACAAGGCAACCCTCATCGAGCAACAACTCCAGCGGCGAAGGAGTTTACGATCGAGCTATGGGACTGAAAAATATGGCCATCAATGGGATGAAAAACTGAGCTATCCAAGGAAGGATATCACGATTCCAGCAAGACGAGACGCGCCTAAGGTCATTCCAGTGAGCTAAGACACAGCGAAGATAGGTCCAGTAGCGCCGCGGGACAAAGGGAAGGCAGAGGCCACGACTTCGAGGGCTCGGGACGTGAAGTGTTTCCAGTGTCATGGGAGAGGACACTACGCAAGCGAGTGCACGAACAAAAGAGTCATGATCCTTCATGACGACAGAGAGTTTGAATCTAAGGATGAAGCGGCTGAACATTCGGGCGAGACGTGTGAGGAGGAACCGGCCGAAGGAGAGTTGCTGGTGGCACGACGTTCTTTAAGCGTGCAACCTAAGGCCGACGAACAAGAACAGAGAGAAAATTTATTCCACACCCGCTGCCTTGTTCATGGAAAGGTTTGTAGCGTAATCATCGACGGAGGAAGTTGCACGAACGTTGCAAGGCTACTATGGTCCAAAAGCTTGGATTAAAGGTCCAAAAAACACTCGAGGC
Source organism: Gynandropsis gynandra (assembly GCA_036759665.1). Classification (NCBI taxonomy): domain Eukaryota; kingdom Viridiplantae; phylum Streptophyta; class Magnoliopsida; order Brassicales; family Cleomaceae; genus Gynandropsis; species Gynandropsis gynandra. The sequence goes on from CM071865.1 coordinate 27,370,940, forward strand.
CATATAAGCTTCAATGGCTGAATGAAAATGGCGAGATGAAGGTGACTAGCCAAGTGACCGTGCCTATTGCCATAGGCAAATACGAAGATGAAATTTTGTGCAATGTGCTACCCATGGAGGCGAGCCATATTCTACTCGGTAGACCATGGCAATCGGATCGCAAGGTAAAACACGATGGTTTCACTAACAAGCATTACTTGGAGTATAATGGCAGGAAGACCGTCCTTGTTCCTTTGACGCCCAAAGAATTTCTACAAGACCAAATGCACTTGAAGAAGCAAGGTGCACGCAAGATTAAATCGTCAAATTTTTACGCAAGATCGGGTGAGATCAAGAAATCTCTTCACTCAAATCAGTCGGTATTATTTTTTGTATATAAGGAAGCTCTCTTGAGCTTAGCTAACCTTGCACCAGTGCTGCTGAGTGAAATTTCTATTTTATTGCAGGATTATAGAGATGTCTTTCCGGAAGAGAACCCCACCGGATTGCCCCCGATACACGGTATAGAACATCAAATCGATTTCGTTCCCAGAGCCGCGTTACCAAATCGGCCAGCCTGCCGAAGCAATCCCATTGAAACAAAGGAGCTACAAAGGCAAGTGGAGGAACTCATGGCCAAAGGACACATTCGAGAAAGCATGAGTCCATGCGCCGTATCCGTTCTACTCGTGCCGAAGAAAGATGGCAGCTGGCGCATGTGTGTTGATCTTAAAAGTAGATATCATCAAATTAGGATGAAGGAAGGTGACGAATGGAAAACGAAATTTAAAACTAAGCATGGCTTGTATGAGTGGTTAGTTATGCCCTTTAGATTGTCAAATGCACCTAGTACTTTCATGCGGTTAATGAACCATGTTCTTCGAGAGTATATAGGTAGAGTAACGAACCGATGTGGCTCCACTTGCTCCAAAATATTGATGTTGAGGCCTTGTTTGAAGCGGTCCATGGTGGTCCGCTCGTCCTCTTTAGTTTGCGCCCTCACCATCAACTTGTGCATCTCCTTGTAATAATCCTCCATGGATGAGGATCCCTGCACAAGGAAATTTAGATTGTTACGCGCTTCTTCATAATAATATGAAGGTACGTATCGGCTTCTCATGATTTACTTGAGTTACCGCCATATGTTGACCGGTTGGTCACCATTTATCCTTCTGAAATGGATGATTTGATCCCAGAAAATCAAAGCATAGTCACTGAATTTAGTAATGGCTAGTTTGATCTTTCGTTGCTCGGTGAACTCGTGGAGGTCAAACACCATATCCGTGAGTCTTTCCCACTCCAAGTTTGCCTCCGGATCGCTACCCCCAGTAAACATGGGAATGTCCACTCTCACACCACCGTTGTCATGGTCATGGAAGTCTCTATGTGGTGCTCTTCCCTCTTGCCTTGAAGGGTAGGTCATCTTTGTCATAGGAAGGTCAGTTTGCACCTCCCCCACCGTATAGACCAAAATGCAAGTTTGCATTGTGATCTTCGTCCTCTCCTAGGTCAGCTCTAGAATATGGTTCTTGGCCTTTGATCATCCCGTTTTCATACGTATTTCTTGCACGATTTTAGAGACGTTTACGATATAGATGCGATGTTTACGTATGATTTTGTATCCGTTTTTCTCATTTTTGTGTTTTCATATTCTTACAGGTTTTAATGCATATTCGGTTCATTTTGGAGCTAAAGGACGTGCACGAGACAAAGTACCAACATTGAGGATCATCACGGGACAAACGGGACGAGAATTGGCAAGGAATAGCCATTACCCGCGCGGTGAATGGAGATATCGGGATACAAACACGAGTAAATGAAGCAAAACTAAGAAAAACCACTCTCCTATCAGCTATGCACGGTCAGCATCCAAAGAATCATAAACCGGAGAAGAGAAATGGAAGCAATGGCCGCTTACAAAAAAAATGGAAACAATGGCCGCTTACAAAAATAGAAACTTTCGGTGGTTGGAGCAAAAATGGAAAATTTCGGTTGCTAGAACAAAAGTAAGAAGATCACGGTTGGAACATGAAAAGGAAACATGGTTTATATAAAATAGGAGCAAGTTGCTAGAACAAAATGTGAACTTCCAACCGCCTACACAAAAAAGGAAAGATTGCCGCCTACACTAGAATTGGAAACACCAACCGTCAAAGATAGAAAATGGAAATGGCTGATAGAAAAATTAGTGGAAATCCAGAAAGAAAAAGAGGAAAAGAAGGAAAAAGGAAAAGGAAATCGTTACTGCACAAGAGGAAACGGAAATACAAGCTGATGAAGAAAATAGAAACCGAAAAAATGGAAACTAGTGAAAAAGGAAATTTAGCAAAACAAGAAAAGAAACGTGTTGACTAATTCAACCAAATGGAAATATGGTTAAAGAAGAGGAAGAGGAGCTACATGGCTGGAAAATAAAGAGGAAACGTTGACAATTACACAAGAATGGAAAAACAAGAGATGGAAAAACTCGGAAAAGGAAAACTGCAGCTGCTGTAAGAAATAGAAAATTCCAGCAACTAGAGAGAAAAAAAAGGGGACGGCCAAAGATGAAAGATTAGAGGAAAGGAAAGAGGAGAAAGAGGGAAAAAATGGGAAAACTTCAGCAGCCCAATTCGTACAGAAACGAAGAGAAAAAAGACAGAGCACACGTAGAGAGAAGAAGAAGGTTCTTGCGAAGGAGACTTACGAGGAGCATTGGAGATCAACTTCACACTTCGGTTTCGTTTGGTTTTCATATTCCTTAGACCTTCTATTTCGTTTATGATTGTTTACGGATGCATGAGTGAGTAGTTTGTTTGTTCTAGTCTATTCTTTATTTGAATGCTTAAATGACTTGTGTTTACAAAGGCCACGTAGATGCATGTGGTAGGGGTTAGGAGAAGGACCGAAAGGAGAATTCTAGTCCTAGAAGACCAGGTTTAGAACAACCGAGGTTAGGCCACGAAAGTAGGGTAGCAACTGTTGAGGGTAAAACGGATGAATCACAGATCTTATGGGTTTAGTTTAGGGTGTTAGCCACGAAAGTAGGGGGCAACTTGACTAGATAACGTGTCTATGCCTCGAGAGAGGGTAGATATCATATTAGGATCGTCTGTCTTAGATAACTTGACTGGGATTGCATGATAGATAGATTGATTGTTGGTTTGGTAGTCTTGTGGTGAAACGGGTTTCCTTGAACGTTTGTCTCATTCATAAGAACTAGTTTGTTTATTTGCGTTTAGTATTTCATTCTTCAAACCATATTTCGTTCGTTAGCAAGTTTGATTCACAGTTAGAGTTTAGGTTATGTTGCGTAGTCTCTGTGGGATCGACACATGAAGTACTACACACGTGCCGTGCACTTGCGGGTAGTTTAGGTTATTTATTTAACTTTGAGAACGCATCAAGTTTTTGGCGCTGTTGTCGGGGACTATTGTCAACACGTCTTAGATTCGAGCCTAGAGTCTTTCTTGTTTGTTTTTGTTTTTGTTTTCTTTTCTTTTGTTCTTTCTACGTAAATCGTTCTTTATTTGTCCTTTACAGAGCCTTCAGATCAACGAGAGATGGATAATCAGAACGGCAATGGACAGATGCAGCAACAGCAACTCGTGCCTCAACCGCGAGAACAACAGGCTCCTCCACCACGTCGTCTCAGGGATTACGTGGTGCCGAACATGAACAACGTGCAAACAGTCATAAGGATGCTTGCTGTTGCGAGAGTACAGTTTGAGATTAAGCCAGCGATGATCAACATGCTTTATCAGAAGCAATTCATGGGTGGAAATCACGAGGATCCCCATCAGCACCTCAAAGACTTCCTTGAGCTTTCTGGTACATTCAAAACACACGGAGACTCAGAGGACGCGATCTTATTGCGTCTCTTCCCCTTCTCTATTGGGGGACGAGCAAAAACTTGGCTGCAATCGCTCCCTGCTGGATCTATCACCACTTGGGATCAGCTCTGCACATTGTTCTTATCGCGTTTCTTTCCTCCGAGCAAGACGATTCAGATGAGGGGGAAAATCACAATGTTCAGATGTAGAGATGGAGAAACTTTGTTTGAGGCGTGGGGCAGATTCAAGGATCTTCTACAGTTATGTCCACACCATGGTCTTGAGCAGTGGTACGTTATCCAAACCTTCTACAATGGAATTTCAGATGAGCACCGTACAACGTTGGATAACGCTGCTAGAGGATCATTCATGGATCTGAGCGTCGAGGAGGCTTAAGAGCTGATTGATAACCTTTCCATGAACCACACCATGTGGTCAACACCGAGAGGTTTGCCTAACAGCACTCGTCGTTTATATGAGCCGAATCAGAGCCGAGCAACGAGCAATGCAGCGAACGCCATGTATTGCTTGAATTGTGGAGATACAGAACACGTGGCTTATCAATGCACGCTGCAAGAGAATATGGAATACATGAATTATGCCCAGCAGCAAGGAAACACTCAATTCGGGAATACCTACAACCTGAATTGGATGAATCACCCGAACTTGTCATACCGAACGACTCAACCGGTAAAGTATTTGGGATTTCAGCAGTCACAGCAGCCATAACAGCAAAATAACCAGCACGTTCAGTATGATCAGCAAGTTCCGCAAGCTCCTCAACCTCCTCAAGCCTCTTCGTCCAACCTTGAGGCGGTATTGCTCGAATTTATCAAGGAGCAAAGGCATCAACATTCAACTCAAACCAAATTCATCGCGGATGTGGGGACAGTGATCAACAAGCTCAAAACTCAGATGGAATCCTTGAGCAACCATGTGAAGAGCTTAGAGAACTCCGTAGCACAGCAAGCTGCCTCATCCTCTCGGAATCCCGAACATCTCCCAGGTCAACCTGAATTGAACCCGAGAGAGTACGTGAATGCTATTTTTGTGTGCAGCGGTGATGTGGTTGAGAATTCGCCATCCAAAGAGCAAGGGCAAGCTGCTGGAACGTCCATGAATAGAGGAAAAGGTAAGATTGCAATATGGAAGGAGTTGAACCAGATTTAGACAAATCATATGTTGCTCCACCGGCATACAAACCTCCTATACCGTTTCCTCAACGGTTGGTGAGCAGTAAGAATGAAGAACGATTGGGCAGATTCGTAGAAGTTCTCAAGAAGCTTGACATCAATATCCCATTTGTGGAAGCCCTCCAAAACATGCCTAATCACGCCAAACTCATCAAAGAGGCACTTTCCAAAGAGAAGCATATCGAAGAGAACGAGACAATAGCACTGACCGAGGAATGCAGTGCAGTTCTTCAGAACAAGCTACCACCAAAGTTGAAGGACCCCGGAAGCTTCTCCATTCCATGCACAATAGGTAATATTGATATTGATAATGCTTTGTGCGATTTAGGGGCAAGCGTGAGCATCATGCCACACTCAGTTTTCAAGCGGATGGACTTCGGGAATCTCAAACCTACAAAGATGTGTCTACGCCTCGCGGATCATTCGGTAAGGTATCTGGTGGGAATTTTTGAAAACGTTCCCACCAAGGTAGGTAATCTCTTTATTCCCACTGATTTTGTTGTACTAGAAATAAAGGAAGATGCTAGGACACCTATTATTCTTGGTAGACCGTTCTTAGCTACTGCAGGTGCCTTGATAGACGTACAACAAGGAAAGCTGTCCTTACGTGTCGGAGATGAGACGATCGAATTCAACCTAACCAGCCCCATGAACGGACCCTTATCCAAGGAGTCTTGCCCAAGAGTTGATTTGCTGGACAAGTTATCCAAAGACACGCTTGATCAAGTGAGTATGCCCAATTCTCTTGTACGGTATTTGACACGAGTTTGCAATAATGCAGGATTTGCAGACGAAGGAGCTGAGATGTACACGAAATTAATGAGTGCTATTGCAGCACTAGGAGACGCCCCATGTGAGGAGATACCACACGAAATCCATGCTGGTTTTGCAACGGAGAAGACATCCGAACTTGAGCCCGACCCTCCGTCGCCTTCTCTTCGGTATGAGTACGTTGAACGCGATAGAATATATCCTGCTGTTATGAATGCTAACATGAGTGCAGATGAGATGAGAAAGCAACCCACTTGCGTAAAGAAACGCAGGAGAGTCAGCTCTTCAACGTGTATGCACGGAAATTATACGGAAGACAGCCACGAACCTTCACCCGAAACTCAAAGGAGGCTGCACCCGCACTTGCAAGAGGTAATGGAAAAGGACGTCATAAAACTTTTTGATGCAGATACCATTTATCCAACCTCGGGCAGCGAACGAGTGAATCCCGTGCATGATGTGCCAAAGAAAGAAGTAGGGACTAAAGGATGGCACGACGAAAAGACCCTACCTCATGATTTCCAATTAGGTGATATAGTTCTACTTTTCAATTCTTGTCCTATGCTTTTCCCGGGTAAACTACGGTCCCGTTGGTCTGGTCCTTTTCAGGTACGAAAGGTATTCCCGCATGGAGCAGTAGAACTTTGGAGCGATACGAGTGGGACATTCAAAGCTAATGGACAGCGGCTAAAGCTCTACCAAGCCGCTCAACCGATCGAAAGTGGAAACTCCATTTCCCTTTCCGATCCACCCGTCGCATACGCATGAGGAATGGAGATGTCAAAGCTGAAAGACGTTAAATAAGCGCTTTCTGGGAGGCAACCCAGCTGTTTGCTTTTATTTTTTAGTTTTTAGTTTGAGACTGAGTTATTCGTTTCGATTTAAAAATAACAAAAAAAAAAACAGAAAAAACACATAAAAATACCACCACAAACGTGCTTCACTTCCCTTACCCTCCATCGGAGCTTCACGTCGAGGACGCCATCGCCATTCAATTTGGGGGAGCAGCACACGTTTGTCAGGTGATTTTGTTTCATTTTCTTTCATCTTCCCTTTGACTTTGTAGTTTTTAGGTTATTTTTGCGGTTTTTAGGTTATTTTTGCGGTTTTTAGTTTGTTTTATTTTCATGAGTCAGAGTCGTCCCACGCACTTGTCCGGTGCCACGTTTTGAGATGAACCCTAAACCTAGTATGCTTAAGAAGTTGGCCTTTTCCGTTAGATTTTGCATGTTCGAGTTAGGTTTTCCCTAAGCGTTAGAGCTTATTAGTCGGCTGAAAAACAATAGGTCGTAGTTTTTTGGGAATCCTAGTGTTGCTTGTGGGGGGTTTAGATGAGGTTGCTAGGCTAGTTTATCGTTTATTCTCTCTATCCAAATGGCCATACTTCGTGTAGACGATGTTTTACTTCATTTTTCTATGAGGATTACTATATCGTACGAGATCGAGCTTATTTGCAGATTAAGAGCGCACACTAACACTCCGCTGTCGATAGAAATAATGCCTAAAACGCATGATCTAAAATCGATATGAGTGCATCGACCCTGATACTATTTCGATGGCTCGGGTCTAAGTGGTGGGTTGGCAATTATCTTTCTACGTCCTAAGGGCATGGTACAAATAAAAGCCGCCTACTCCGCTGCACTCTTAAACGAGATGCATGAGTATACCGTCATCGGTAGTCTGGGTCTAAGTAGAGGCTGGTGATAACACTGAAAGTGTATCATTATTAGGATAGGTTTTTACATCATTTTCGCATGATTCTTACATCGTCTACATACTTATCCGAGTCTATTTTGAGCTTCACACACCCGTTTTGTTGGTTTTCAGGTTTATAGGCGACAAGGCCTAAATGAGATCAAAATGAAGGATTCCTGTTAAAAACCACAAGATTTGAAGGAAAATCTACTCAGAGCCGAGACCGAGCTCCAGAACCCAAAGGTTTATCCATGCAAGAACACACGACCGGGCATATGAACAAGAAGATCGGGTGATCACTACCCGATCGGGCGTGTTCTGACTACCCGCTCGGGCATTCAGCCATCCATTCTGCACCGTAAGTTTACGCGACTCGGGCCCCTCAACCACACGATCGGGTGACCACTACCCGATCGGGCGCAACGCTCAACACGGTCGGGCAAGCCTTTACCCGACCGGGCAACGCCACTACTGATGCGTATCAGAGTTAAATATAACCTAATCTACCCGCAAGTGCACGGCACGTGTGTAGTATTTTAGGTGTCGATCCCACAGAGACTATGCAACGCTACCTAAGCCCGAACTATGAATCAAACTTGCTAATGAAAGAATGGTGATGAGGAATGAAATACTGAAAGTAAATAAACTACTTGAGTTCTAACGATGAGACAAACGTCCTAGGAATCCGGTTTCACCACAAGACTACCGAAACCAACGATCCACCTATCTATCATGCAATCCCAGTTATAGCTATCTAAGGCGGACGATCCTAATATGATATCTACCCTCTCTCGAGGCATAGACACGTGATCTAGACAAGTTGTCCCCTACTTTCGTGGCTGACACCTTGAGCTAAACCCATAAACTCTGTGATTCGCCCGTTCACCCTCAACCGTTGCTACCCTACTTTCGTGGCCTAACCTCGGTTGTTCTAAACCTGACTTTCTAGGATTAGAATTCTCCTTTCGGTCCTTCTCCTAACCCCTAACACATGCATCTACGTGGCCATCGCAAACACAAGTAAATTCAAGCACTCAGATAAAGAATAGATGAACTAGAACGGGAAGATGCATTTAAAATAGATCAAAAGCAGTCTCGGGATAGCCAAGGGCTAATCCCTTCTCCTAGAAACTAAAAATCAAAGGAAAATGAAACGAAATCACCTGACAAACGTGAGCTGCTCCCCCAGACTTGAATTGAACGGCGTCCTCGACGTGAAGCTCCGATGGAGGATGAAGGAAGTGAAGCACGTTTGTGGTGTTATTTTTTTTGTGTTTTTCTGTTTTTTTTTATGAACTATAAATAACCGAGTCTTAAACATGACAAGTAAAAACAAACAGCTGGGTTGCCTCCCAGAAAGCGCTTATTTAACGTCATTAAGCTTTGACGTCTCCATTCCTCATGCATGCGCGACGGGTGGATCGGATGGGGAAATGGAGTTTCCTCTTTCGATCGGTTCAGCGGCTTGGTAGAGCTTAAGCCGCTGTCCATTGGCGTTGAACGTGTCACCCGTATCACTCCATAGTTCCACGTCTCGTACCTGAAAAGGATCAGACCAACAAGGCAGTAGGTCGCCCGAGAAAGACTTAGGTCGAGAATTAGAAAGTGGAACGAAATCACCTGATTGGAAGGCATGAGGTAGGGTCTTCTTATCGTGCCATCCCTTAGGCACATCATGCACGGAATTCACTTGCTCGCTGTCCAAGGTTGGATAAGGGGTATCTGCGTTGAAAAGTTTAATGACATCTTTTTCCATTACCTCGTGCAAGTGCGGGTGCAGCCTCCTTTGAATTTCGAGTGAAGGTTCGTGGCTGTCCTCCCTACAATTCCCGTACATACATATTGAAGAGCTGAGCCTCTTACGCTTCTTCACGCGTGTGGGCTGTCTTCTCATCTCATCTGCACTCATGTTAGCATCTAAAACAGCAAGATATGTTTTATCGGAATCAACGTACTCATACCGAGAATAAGGCGGCGGAGGATCAGGCACAAGCTCGAATGCTTTCTCCGCTGTGAAATCA
>CM071865.1:27432721-27447285 GCA_036759665.1 Gynandropsis gynandra
TAGAGCGGATTCTTGCGAGGAGATAAGCGAGGAGCATTGGAGATCAAGCAGCACCACTTCGGTTTTGTTTGGTTTTTATGTTCCTTAGACTTTCTACTATGTTTATGTTTCTTTACAGACGCATGAGCGAGTAGTTTGTTTGTTCTAGGAGAAGGGATTAGCCCTTGGCTATCCCGAGACCGCTTTTGATCTATTTTGAATGCATCTTCTCGTTTTAGTTCATCTATTCTTTATCTGAGTGCTTTAATTTACTTGTGTTTGCGCTGATCACGTAGATGCATGTGTTAGGGATTAGGAGAAGGACCGAAAGGAGAATTCTAGTCCTAGAAAGTCAGGTTTAGAACAACCGAGGTTAGGCCACGAAAGTAGGGTAGCAACGGTTGAGGGTGAACGGGCGAATCACGGAGTTTATGGGTTTAGTTCATGGTGTCAGCCACGAAAGTAGGGGGCAGCTTGTCTAGATCACGTGTCTATGCCTTGAGAGAGGGTAGATATCATGTTAGGATCGTCCGCCTTAGAGAGCTTTAACTGGGATTGCATGATAGATAGGTTGATCGTCGGTTTCGGTAGTCTTGTGGTGAAACCGGTTTCCTAGGACGTTTATCTCATCGTTAGAACCCAAGTAGCTTGTTTACTTTCAGTATTTCATTCTTCATCACCATTCTTTCGTTAGCAAGTTTGATTCGTAGTTCGGGTTTAGGTAGCGTTGCATAGTCTCTGTGGGATCGACACCTAAAATACTACACACGTGTCGTGCACTTGCGGGTAGATTAGGTTATTTATATTTAACTCTGATAACGCATCATCAGCCAAAGATGAAAGAGAAAGAAAATGAAGAAAGAGAAGAGGAAAGAAGAAGAAAGGGGTTAAGAAAAAAGATCAAATCGGTTACAGAGAGAATTACACACGTTACAGAGCAGAGTTACACAGAGAGAGTTGTAGAGAGAGATACTGGTTCGTGAGCACTCGTAAGGAGACATTCAAGGGGTCTTGAAGATCAAATAGGGACTTCGGTTTTGTTTGGTTTTTATGTTCTTTAAACTATCTATTTTGATTATGTTGTTCGCTTTCGAACGCATGAGCGAGTAGTCGTTTTGTTCTAGGAGAAGGGATTAGCCCATGGCTATCCCGGAACCACTTTGATTTATCTCTGAATGCAATTTCTTGTTTTCGTTTATTTATTTTGTTGTCTAAGTGCTTGATTGACTTGTGTTTGCAAATAGCCACGTAGATGGATGTTTTAGGAACTTAGGAGAAGGACCGAAAGGAGAATTCTAATTCCGGATAATCAGGTTTAAAACAACCGAGGCTAGACCACGAAAGTAGGGTAGTAGCGGTTGAGGGTAAAACGTATGAATCATAAAACTTATGGGTTTAGTTCAAGGTGTCAGCAACGAAAGTAGGGGATAACTTTACTAGATCACGTGTCTATGCCTTGAGAGAGGGTAGATATCATATTAGGAGCATTCGCCTTAGATAACTTGATTGGGAATGCATGATTAGATAGATCGATTGTTGATTTCAGAAGTCTTGTGGTGAAACCGTAATCCTAGAACGTTTGTCTCATTGTTAAAGAACTCGTTAGTTTATTGTTATTAGTTATTTCATTGTTAAAAACAATATTCGTTATTTGCAAGTTTGATTCGTAGTTTGGGTTTTGGTTGTGATGCATAGTCCCTGTGGGATTGACACCTAGAGTACTACATACGTGTCGTGCACTTGAGCCTAGTTTAGGTTAATATTTCTTTAACTTGGAACACATCAAGTTTTTCGGACTGTTGTCGGGGACTATTGTCAACACATCTTAGATTCGAGCCTAGGATCATTCTTGTTTTGTTTTCTTTTCTTTCGTTCTTTTTACCTAAATCCTTTTTATTTGTCCTTCGTAGAGCCGTCAGATAAAAGAAGAGATGGATAATCAGAATGGTATGTTGAACAGCCATGGACATTTTCAGCAACAGCAACTCGCACCTCAACCGCGAGAACCACAAGATCCACAACCACGTCACCTCAGAGATTACGTGGTACCGAACATGAACAACATTGATCGTTTCATTTTCATGTGTATTTCTTTCATGATTTTGGAGATGTTTACGATATAGATGCGATGTTTACGTATGATTTTGTATCCGTTTTACTCGTTTTCGTGTTTTCATGTTCTTACAGGTTTTAATGCGTATTCGGTTCATTTTGGAGCTAAAGGACGTACACGAGAAAAAGTACCAACATCGAGGATCATCAGGGAACAAACGGGACGAGAATCGGCGAGGAATAAGCTCAGCCCGCGCGGGGTACACCCTTGCCCGCGCGGGGCCTTTAGTTCAGCAATTGGTCCAGCAAATTGAGCACGAGTCGGGCAAGCCACCAGCACGCTCGGGACTCCAGCCCGCGCGGGGCACACCCCAGTCCAAGCGGGCACTCCCTAGCCTGCATGGGTAGGCTTTGTTTTCAGCACGAACACCGCACGCCGCGCCTGCGCGGGGCACACACTCAGCCCGCGCGGGTCGCGTCCGTCACCTGCAACACCAGATAAGTTAATTTGTCTTAAAACGAAAAGGAACTTGTTGGTGACTTATACAAAAAGGAAAACGACTTTAGAGAAGACGAATAAGAGATATTTTCTGGAGAAAGTAATGGAAACGTTGTCCAACTTAATCAAGAATGGAAAACTCATTAAAAGGCAAAATCGGTGGCTGCTGCAACAAAAGGAAAAGAACTGAACGGCCAGAAGGAAAAAAGAGGAGAAAAGGAAAGAAGAGAAGAAGGAAAAGGAAGAACAGGAGCTAGGGGTCGAGGGGAGCTTCAGTTAGAGAGTTAGTTTTGAGTTGAATCGGAGAGAGTAGAGAGAGAATCGAAGAAGAAGGAGAGTTTTGCGAAGGAGACATCCAAGGAGCATTGGAGATCAATTCAATACTTCGGTTTCGTTTGGTTTTCATGTTCTTTAGACTTTCTACTTCAATTATGTATTTTGATTTTGAACGCATGAGCGAGCAGTTTGTTTTGTTCTAGGAGAAGGGATTAGCCCATGGGTATCCCGAAACCACCTTGATTTATATTCGAATGCAATTTCCCGTTTTCGTTTGTCTATTCTTTGTCTGAGAGCTTGAATGACTTGTATTTATGAAGGCCAAGTAGATGCATTTGTTAGGGATTAGGAGAAGGACCGAAAGGAGAATTCTAGTCCTAGAAGATCAGGTTTAGAACAACCGAGGTTAGGCCACAAAAGTAGGGTAGCACCGGTTGAGGGTGAAACGGATGAATCACAGATCTTATGGGTTTTGCTTAAGGTGTCAGCCACGAAAGTAGGGGATAACTTGACTAGATCACGTGTCTATGCCTTGAGAGAGGGTAGATATCGTATTAGGATCGTCTGCCTTAGATGACCTTATCGAGATTGCATGATAGATAGGTTGATTGTTGATTTCGTTAGTCTTGTGGTGAAACCGGGTTCCTGGAATGTTTGTCTCATTGTTAGGAACTCGTTTGTTTATTTGTTTTTAGTATTTCATTCTCAAATTCCATATTCGTTCATTGCAAGTTTGATTCGCAGTTTGAGTTTAGGTTGTGTTGTGTAGTACCTGTGGGATCGACACCTAAAGTACTACACACGTATCGTGCACTTGCGTGTAGTTTAGGTTAAATACTTGTTTAACTTTGATACGCATCAAACATCCGAACCGCCATACGGATGCCTGCTGTTGTAAGAGAACAGTTTGAGATTAAGCCTACGATAATCGACATGCTTTCTCAGAAGCAATTCATGGGTGGAAATCACGAGGATCCCCATCAGCACCTCGGAGACTTCCTAGAGCTTTCCGGTACGTTCAAGATACACGGAGTCTCGGAGGATGCGATCTTATTGCGTTTCTTCCCCTTCTCAATTGGGAGACGAGCGAAAACTTGGCTGCAATCGCTTCCCGTTGGTTTAATCACTACTTGGGACCAGCTCTGAACACTGTTCCTATCACGGGTCTTTCCTCCGAGCAAGACGATTCATATGAGGGGAGAAATCGCGACGTTTAGATGCAGAGATAGAGAAACGTTATTTGAAGCGTGGGGTAGATTTAAGGATCCTCTACAGATGTGTTCGCACCATGGTCTCGAGCAGTGGTATGTTATCCAAACTTACTACAATGGAATCATAGACGAACACCGAACGACGTTGGATAACGCTGCTAGAGGATCGTTTAGGGATCTGAGCGTTGAGGAGGCATACGAGCTGATTTATAATCTCACCATGACCCACACCATGTGGTCCACACCAAGAGGTATGCCTAACAGAACTCGAGGTTTATATGAGCCAAATCAGAGCATAGCAATGGGTAATGCAACGAACGCTAGGTACTGCGTGAATTGCGGAGATACGGAACACGTGGCTTATCAATGCACACGCAAGAGAACATGGAACACATGAATTATGCCCATCAGCAAGAAAACGCCCAATTCGGAAATACCTACAACCCAAATTGGAGGAACTACCCAAAGTTCTCATACCGAACGACTCAACCGATGAAGTATTCGTGATTTCAGGAATCACGGCAATCGCACCTGCAAAATAATCAGATATTCTAGCAAGCTCCTCAAGCTCCCTCGTCAAGCCTTAAAGCGGTGATGCTTGAATCATCAAGGAACAAAGGCATCAACAATCGAATAAAGCCAAATTCAATACAGATATGGGACTGCAATCAACGAGCTCAAAACACATGTGAAGATGTTAGAAAAATCCATAGCACAGCAAACTGTCTCATCCTCTCGGAATCCCGAACAGCTTCTCGGAAACCCGATCCAAACCCGAGAGAGTACATGAACGCTATTACTTTGTGCAGCAGTGATGTGATTGAGCACTCGCCCTCCAAGGAGCAAGAGAAAGTTGCTGGAACGTCCATGGAGAAAGGAAAAGGTACCATCGCGATCATGGAAGGAGTTGAACCAGGTTTGGACAAACCATATGTAGCTCCACTGGCATACAAACCTCCTATACCGTTTCGTCAATGGTTGGTGAGCAGCAAGAATGAAGAACGAGTACGGAGATTTATAAAGGGCCTCAAGAAGCTCAATATCAAATTTCCATTCGTGGAAGCCCTCCGAAAAATGCCTAATCATGCCAAACTCCTCAAAGAGGTTCTTTCCAACGAGAGGAGTATCGAATAGAGTGAGACGGTAGCACACACCGAAAGCATCGCCATTCTTCAAAACAAGTTACCACTGAATTTGAAGGACCCCAGAAGCTTCTTCGTTCCATGCACAATAGGTAATATTGACATTGACAATGCTTTGTGTGATTTAGGAGCAAGCGCGAGCATCATGCCACACTCAGTCTTCAAGCGGGTGAACTTCGGAGATCTCAAACCTACAAAGATGTCTCTACGTCTCGCGGATCGTTCGGTAATATATCAAGTGAGAATTGTTGAAAACGTTCCCACCAAGGTAGATAATCTTTGCATTCCCGCTGATTTTGTTGTACTTGACATAAAGGAAGATGCTAGGGTGCCCATTATTCTTAGTAGGCCTTTCTTAGCTACTGCAGGTGCCATGATATACGTACAACAAGGAAAGCTTTCCTTACGTGTCATAGATGAGACGATAGAGTTCAACTTGTCCACCTCCATGAACGGACCTTTATTCAAGGAGTCTTGCTTTAGAGTTGATTCGCTGGACGAGTTAGCGAATGACACGCTTGATCAAGTAAGTGTTTCGGATCCTCTTGTGCGATGCTTAACACGAGTTTACGAAAATGCAGGATTTACCGACAAGGAGTCGAGCTGTACACAAAATTCATAAGTGTTACTGAAGCACCAAGAGACTCCCCATGTGAGGAGATACCCCACGCACCACACGTTGATTTCGCAGTGGAAAAGGTGCATGAACTTGAGCTCGAACCTCTCCCTACTTCTTTTCATTATGAGTACATTGAATGCGATAAAACATATCCAGCTGTTATGAATGCTAACTTGAGTCTAGATGAGATGAGAAAACCAATAACTCGTGTAAAGAAGCGTAGGAGAGTGAGCTTTTCAATATGTACGCACGGAATCTCTAAGGAAGACAGCCACAAACCTTCCACCGAAACTCAAAGGAAGCTGCACCCCCACTTGAAGAGGTAATGGAAAAAGACATCATAAAACTTTTTGTTGCAGATATCATTTATCCAATCTCAGGCAGCGAACGAGTGAATCCCAAGCATGACGTGCCAAAGAAAGAAGCAATGACAGTGATCTGAAATGTGAGCGACAACTGCACTAAGGGATGGCACGACAAGAAGATCCTACCTCATGACTTCCAACTAGGTGACTTAGTTCTACTTTTCAATTCTCGTCCTAAGCTTTTGTCGGATAAATTACCATCCCGTTGGTCTGGTCCTTTTTAGGTACGAGAAGTCTTCACACATGGAGAACTGGAACTATGGAGCGATTCGAGCAGAACGTTCAAAGCAAATGGGCAGCACTTAAAGCTCTATCAAGTCGCTCAACCGATCGAAAGTAGAAACTCCATTCCCCTTTTCAATCCACCCGTCGCGCACGCATGAGGTATGGAGACATCAAAGCTTAAACACATTAAATAAGCAATTTCTGGGATGCAACCCAGCTCTTTGTTTTCTATTTTTCGTAGTTGTTTAGTTAATGACTTATTTATCGTAAAAAACCACTACAAACGTGACTTCACTTCTTCTACCCTCCATCGGAGCTTCACGTCGAGGATGCCGTTCAATTCAAGTCTGTGGGAGCAGCTCACGGTTGGACTTCGTTTCATTTTCTTTTATTTTCTCTTTGATTTTGTAGTTTTTTGTTTGTTTTTTCTTTCGTGAGTCAAAGTCATCCTAGGCAGTTGTCTGGTGCCACATTTTGAGATGAACCCTGAACCTAGGAGACTTAAGAAGCTGACCTTTACCGTGAAATTTTTCATGTTTGAGCTCGGTTTTTCCTAAGCGTTGGAGCTTATTAGTCGGCTGAAAAACAATAGGTCGTAATTCTTTGGGAATCCTAGTGTTGCTTGTGGGAGGTTTAGACGAGGTTGCTAGGCTAGTTTATCGTTTATTCTCTTTATCCAGATGGTCATACTTCGTATAGACGATGCTCTACTTCTTTTGATGAGGATTATTAGATCGTATGAAATCGAGCTTGTTTCGCAGAATAAGAGCGCACACTAACACTCAGCTATCGCTTGGTCGCATATATGGATCAATAGATGACGACTTGATGAATTTATGGATTTATAAGGATCAAAGGACTAAAATCAATCAAAATAATATATTTAACATTTGTTCAAATGTCGATATTATTGATATTATTGTCTATATTAAGCATTATCATCTGGAAGAGGTGGACTAACCCATCATATGGATGTCTTGAGCAGTAGAAATATATTAAGCCAACAGTTGAGCTTAGAGTTACAATTGTAGTTGTACTAGCGACACAGTAGAAATCTTCACAAGTATCATTTGTAAGAGGTTTAGAAGGAAGAGTCGCATGAAGCAAAGACTCTGCAAGCATTCTATTCTCACTGGAGAGATAGTTCATTAGCAGAGAGTTATCTCCTGCCATGCACTTCTCTTCTAGTCTTTTTTTTCTTGTTTGGTATTGCAGTCTAGAGTTATCTCTTTCCATGTACTTTGTCTTCTAGACACTTTTCAAGAGTGACCCAACACCTTCACCGTGGTCACCCCTGTAACTCGTGAGTGACTACATAAGGACTGAGTCTACTGATTACCAAGACCTTGTGTAACACAGAGACAACACGATGCCATGTGTCCACCATGTCACCTTCGTGACGAATGTCACAAAGGTCACAAAGATTTTTCATAGAATTTGGGGTTAGAGACATGGACTAAGAGATGAGACGTAGACCTAGACTTAGAGACATGGGTTGAAAGACAGGAGTTAGACAACGAAACGATGAGTCACAAGAGTCACATGGGTCAGAAGGGTCACATGGGTCGGAAGATAGGAGTCTAACATCGAAACGATGAGTTATAAGAGTCATATGGATCAGAAGGGTCACGTGGGTCCTATTGGTCTCATGGGTTTTATGGATCGCATGAGTCGCATTGGTCGTATGGGTCGCATGAGTCGCATGGATTGAAAGGCTCATAAAGGTTAAAAAAAGGGAAAGAAAAAGGTTACAAAAGGTCCTAAAGGTCACATTTGCAGACTTTAGAGAGACATCAGAGCTCTCCCCCATAAATCATCAGAGAGAGTCATGTTGGTCTCGTTTTTACACGTATTTCTCGCATGAATTTAGAGATGTTTATGATATAGATGTGATGTTTACGTATGATTTTGAATCTATTTTACTCGTTTTCATGTTTCCATGTTCTTACAGATTTGAATGCGAATTCGATTAATTTCGAAGCTAAAGAACGTACACGGGACAAAGTACTAGCATCGAGGATCATAATGAAGCAAAGGGGACGAGAAGGTGTTGGGCATAATGCATAGAACGACCGGGCATAATGCATAGCACGACCGGGCATGAAACACAACAACTTGCACGACCGTGCACCACTACCAGCCCGACCGGGCTCAGCAACCAACACACATGCCCGATCGATCACTCAATGCCATGCACGGATGAGCTCCATGTTTTGCACGACCGGGCCATTCAAACAACAAGAGCATGACCGAACTATAAGCACAGCCCGATCGGGCTCTTGAAACAAAAACCAACCCCAAACCTCTTGCATGACTCGGGATCCTATGTTGCACGATCGGGCAACACAAAAGAGAATTTGCACGATCGGGCTACACATTCTGTAGGACCGGGCATGGAGACACACGGGACCTCTAACACGAAAAAGGAAAACATTGCTGACATAAACACAAAAGGAAACACACGGGAAAGAATGGAAAAACACTCAGCCAAATAGGAAAGAGGAAGAAAAGGAAGAAAGAGAAGAGGAAGAAGAAGAAAGGGGTTAAGAGGGAAGATTAAATCTGTTACCGAGAGAACTACACACGTTACAGAGCAGAGTTACACAGAGAGAGTTGCAGAGAGAGAGACTGGTTCGTGAGCACTTGCAGAGGAGACATTCAAGGGGCTTTGAAGATCGAATAGGGACTTCGGTTTCATTTGGTTTTTATGTTCTTTAAACTATCTATTTCGATTATGTTGTTTGCTTTCAAACGCATGAGCGAGTAGTTGTTTCGTTTTAGGAGAAGGGATTAGCCCGTGGCTGTCCTCGAATCACTTTGATTTATCTTTGAATGCAATTTATTCTTTGTCTGAGTGCTTGATTGACTTGTGTTTTCGAATTGCCACGTAGATGCATGTTTTAGGAAATTAGGAGAAGGACCAAAAGGAGAATTCTAATTCCGGATAATCAGGTTTAGAACAACCGAGGTCAGGCCACAAAAATAGGGTAGTAGCGGTTGAGGGTCAAACGGATGAATCATAGAACTTATGAGTTTAGTTTAAGGTGTCAGCCACGAAAGTAGGGATAACTTGAATAGATCACGTGTTTATGCCTTGAGAGAGGGTAGATATCATATTAGAATCGTTCGCTCTAGATAACTTGATTGGGAATGCGTGATTAGATAGGTTGATTGTTGGTTTCGGAAGTCTTGTGGTGAAACCGTAATCCTAGAACGTTTGTCTCACTGTTAAAGAATTCGTTAGTTTATTGTTTTTAGTTATTTCATTCTTAAAACCAATATTTGTTGTTTGCAAGTTTGATTCGTAGTTAGGGTTTAGGTTGTGTTGCGTAGTCCCTGTGGGATCGACACCTAGAGTACTATACACATGTCGTGTACTTGCGGGTAGTTTAGGTTAATATTTGTTTAACTTGGAACGTATCAAAAGTCATGTGTTACTCTCCACCATTTTCTAGATCACTTGCAACCCTAACATTTAGTAGCATTGATACAGCATAATGTCAAAGTCTGCCGATTACCAAGACCTTAAGTAATGCAGAGACAGCACAATGTCCTTTATCCAAGTCTCTATGTGTGACTACATAGAGACTGAGTCTGCCGATTACCAAGACATTGAGTACACAAAGACAGTGTGATGCCTTGCATCAACCATGTTACTTTCATGACGAAGGTCTCAAAGGTCACAAAGATTTTTCAGAGAATTTAGGGTTAGAGATGTAGATGAAAAGAGGAGAGAGATGGGATTCTCCCGATTCAATCTCATCTCAAATAGCTGAGCTGGTGAGACTTAGAGAACTTGATGAACCATTTAATATAGGATTAACAGGGATGGATGGACGGAGAGTGTCAAAAAGATAGGAGTCTGACATCAAAATGGCGAGTTGCAAGTGTCACATCAGTCATGAGTGTGGCATTCGAAAAAATGCATAGCTGAGCATTCGAAAAGACATGAGTCTAATATCGAAATGACTAGTCGCAAAGGTCACATGGGTCGCAAGGGTTGGGTCGCATGGGTCGCATGGTTCTCTTAAGTCACATAGGTCACAATATTGCTTATATGTCAAAGAGAAAAAATATATCCAAACTTGAAAATTTTATCGAATTATAATGATAAGAATCATCAAGGTTTAGTCCAAATAATACAAATAATATAATATTACTAACTAATAATACAAATAACATAATATTACAAACTAACAAACCTTTTGTTTTTTTTTAAATTGGCGTGATTTGGGTTGTCACGTTCTAAACATTGTTAGTGATGCTATCATTTGAATCCGTTTGTCTCGATGAAGATGGGCTTTTCTCCAAGCCTCACCGGGTCCAGATAACGATTATCTTTAGGCCTCCGACTTTGCCTTTTCTCAGCCAACATAGGAGGTAGAACCGTAACTTCAGAATATTGAAGAGGAATGTTTCAATCACTGCAATCAGGAACCGAATACATGGTTTCTCGGTAAGCCAAACGCTTGTCTCCCAAAGGTAGTATGTTGAACATAGTTCTGGTATCTTGTGACCTTTACCAACCTTATATGCAATTGTAATTGTGTGATTGCATGGATACTTATCCACATCAAATATTTTACAATCGCACGTTCTTTTTTGAAGACTCATTACAAATCTTTTATCCATCTCATTTCTTATCTCATAATCATCACTAAGTCTGTTCAATTCAATAACCTCATATTTGGATGTTTGTCCAAACCGTTCATGTAACGTTTTCTCAAAGTAAGGTGTTAACTTTTGAGAATCATCACCAGTAGCTGCTTTCAACCTATACATATTCAACCATTTCATTGTATTTCCCAAACAAATATCTAAAATCCCTGTGAATGCAGTAAAAATTGGATCGGAGTTTGTTTGTGTTGTTTCAAGTAGTTGAGAAAACTAAGGGAGGTGATTTCAAATTAAAGGAGACTGGAGCAAGTCAACGAGAAGATCGAGGAGAAGATTGAGGAACCAAGAGAATCGACCGGATTCAAAGCTGAAGAGATTTCAGCATGACGGCGCGGCGGAAGAACCGGTGGTGGTTGCTAAGCCGATAGAAAAGGCAGATAAATTGATCTGAAATCAAGTATGACGATCAACGAATCTGTGGATATTATCGGAAGTACACAAAACACAGAATAAGGGAGTTCAGAGTTTAGGTGTACTTAATTGGTCAGTATCATTGAGGTACAAAAAACAGTGAACAGGGGAGTTCAAAGTTTTTAGGTGTACTTAATTGGATACTGGGTGGTGAGTGAAAACAGTGGTGGTTGTATTTACACGTCTAACTCAGGGGGAGTTATCCGTGGAGGTCTTTAGTACATTGTAGAAACCAACAAGTGTACCTAAAGATTGACAAGTAAATAACAAAATTGTTTGATATTCGGTAAACCAGTTATGCTAGATTCAACAAATTATGGATACTGGAAAGTAAAGATGCGAGCAAGCATTCGAGGAATTGATGAAGATGCCTGGAATGCAGTCAAAAACGGATGGACACCACCTACTGTGATTGACGAACATGGAAAAGAAAAAGAAAAACCATCAGATCAGTGGACACCTAGCGAAAAGAGAAGTTCGACGTATAACGCAAAAGCTTTAACAGCTATTTTCTCTTAAGTTGACATAAATGAATTTAAACAGATTCAAGGGTGTGAATCAGCTAAGGAGGCATGGGACACGTTAGAAACCATTCATGAAGGCACAACAAGTGTGAAGAGAACACGGCTAGATATGTTGGAGCACCAGTTTGAAAAACTGGAAATGGGAGAATACGAAAGTGTGAAGGAATTCAGTGGACGGATGAATGCAATTGCAAACGAGGTAAGTATACTTGGACAAAACCTGGATGACAAGAAACTCGTCAAGAAGCTATTAAGATGTCTTCCGAAGAAGTTCCATGCTCAGAAAGTAGCCATGAATATGTCCTTGAACACTGATACAACCAGTTTTAAAGAAATAGTAGGGATCTTAGCAGCGTATGAACTGGAATTGCAACTGGAACAAGGAGATACAGCCAAAGAGGGAAGCAAGGGAGTTGTGCTACAAGCTGTCTCAGAAAACACCAGGTTAGATAATCTTGAAGAAAACATCGTATTACCACCCAGAAAATTTGGAAAATTTATGAAGAGAAAGTCTGGAACAAGAAAAATGTCAACTGAAGATGCTGGATTTAGAAAGGAGAACAAATCCAGTTCACAATGTCATGAATGTAAAGGCTATGGGCACTTTAAATCGGACTGTCCCAGTATCACAAAAAGGGAAAATATGCTGAAGAATCTCCGAGAGACACAATGTTTTAAATGTAAGGGCTTTGGACACACTAAGAACGAATGTGCTGACACAGTGAAAGGTAAGTCACTAATCATGCTGAGTGATTCAAGTTCTGAATCTGGAGAAGAGTCAGAAGAAGAACAGTCCAGTTTCGTTGCTTTCATAGGAATCATTGATGAGGACGACAAGGAAAGTGAAAAAGATCATTTAGAAGAGGAAGATGAAGTTGATATTGAAATGATCTACAATGATTGGGTAAAAATGGGAAAGCTGAGCGTCCAACTGTTGAAGGAAATTAAAACCTTGGAAACTCAAATCCAAGACATGAAAAATGAAGTGCTTGTCAAGGATGAGGAAGTGCACTTTGTTAAAAGACAACTGGAAGAAACAAATAAACAACTGAAAATGTTGTCAAACGGAACTGACAAATTGGATCATCTGCTTTCAATCGGAAAAATGAAAGGTGACAATCACGGATTAGGCTATGTTGGGAATACGAGCATTACAGAAAATAGATTTGTGTCTAGAGGAGATTTACGAGAAAAACAGGCAACTCACAACTCATCAAAGTATGGTCAAAATCAGCAAAGTGTTAACAAGAAAAGAAACTAGAATCATCATATTGCTGATTATAGACACAGAGAACAATATCAGAGAGGTCTTCATCACTTCAATCAAAGAAGAAAAATGTCGACGCTGAACTCAGGAAATCACGGTTGGAAACAGCAATATGGGAATTACCGAAGAAGAAAATCTGTTACTTGCTACTTCTGTGGAATTAAAGGTCACAAACAACGTACATGCTACAAGAAGAACAGGTATGATGCAAACAAGTCCTCAAAAACAAAACAGATTTGGGTAAGGAAAAGCGATCTGAAATGCTACGTTGCATACATCTCTACGCACAAAGAAAAGACAAATACCTGGTATTTTGACAGTGGATGCTCACGACACATGACAGGTAATAAAGAACTACTTTCAAACCTCGTTGAAATAAAGAATGCAGGGAGTGTGGTTTTTGGAGACGGAAACAAAGGAAGAATTCTTGGAAAAGGAGATCTTATATCACCAGGACAGCCAACTCTTGACAATGTTCAATTTGTTGTGGGACTAACAGCTAATCTGATTAGCATTAGTCAACTCTGTGACAGCCATCACCAGGTTAAGTTTACTAATAAAGAATGCTTGGTTATGAATTCTGACAACAAGTGTGTACTTACAGGATCGCGATCTACGAACAACTGTGACGTATGGACAAAAGATAAAGTTTGTTTTAAAGCAACCGACGATGCGCTATCACTGTGGCATCAGCGTCTAGGACACGTAAACTACAGATCTTTGGTGAAACTGTCAGATTCTACTGCTGTAAGAGGTATACCTAAGCTAAAGATAGATAAATCTGAAACTTACAAACCATGTCAACTAGGTAAACAAATCAAAGTTCACCACAAGAGAATGCCTGAAGTAAAGACAGAGAAAATCCTGGAATTGCTACACATGGACTTGATGGGTCCGATGAGAACTGAGAGTTTCAGAGGAAAAAGATATATTTTTGTCATTGTAGATGATTTCTCTAGATACACTTGGGTGAAGTTTCTGCGAGAAAAATCAGAAACATTTGAGCTATTTCATTTCTTATTCCTTCAATTGAAAAATACTAAAGGCTGCATTGAGCGTATCAGGAGCGATCATGGGAAAGAATTTGAGAATGACATTTTCAACAAATTATGTCAAAAACATGGCATCATTCACGAGTTTTCAGCACCAAAAACTCCACAACAAAATGGAGTTGTAGAGAGGAAGAACAGAACGTTGCAAGAAATGGCTCAAGCAATGTTGCATGGTAAATCCATATCAATTCGATTCTGGGCAGAAGCGGTAAATACAACATGCTATATCATAAATCGGGTATATCTTCGGCCAGGTATGTCAAAA
>CM071865.1:27451842-27472057 GCA_036759665.1 Gynandropsis gynandra
AAAACACAGAATAAGAGAGTTCAGAGTTTAGGTGTACTTAATTGGTCAGTATCATTGAGGTACAAAAAACAGTGAACAGGGGAGTTCAAAGTTTTTAGGTGTACTTAATTGGATACTGGGTGGTGAGTGAAAACAGTGGTGGTTGTATTTACACGTCTAACTCAGGGAGAGTTATCCGTGAAGGTCTTTAGTACATTGTAGAAACCAGCAAGTGTACCTAAAGATTGACAAGTAAATAACATAACTGTTTGATATCGTCTGGTCTTTTGAATATCGATTCAATAGTCTATCTTATACAAGATTTCAATCCCTATGATCAAAAACTTTTTTAACGTCTTCAACTTGAATTTATTGACTCGGCCCCATTAGTGGTTAATAAGTTGTACCTTTCACCTTTAAAGTTACATCTTGTCCACTTAATGGGATCAATTTCATCTTTCTCCAAATACTTTGCAACATTAGAATACATGCGCAAAAATAACAAAGGTCAAAATGGTCACAAAGGTCACAACAGTCACAAAAGTCACAAGATCATATTTGTACCTGGCCTTCAAGTCATTAAATAGCACTTCAAACTCATTCACTATGTATGTTGCTGCACGTTTGAAAAACATTTCCGCCACAGTATCACCCTTTGAACTCTTCCTACCTTGCCATTTATTGACGTAGCTCTTTATGTTTTGCGATATATGATGCGCATAAATACTATGATCACCTTGTTTGTACACTTGTTTTACTGGTTTTATCAAACTTTTATGGTGATCAAATATCACATCGACATCACATCTATCTGGTATCACCTCTTTGAACCTTGACATAAACCACGTCCATGGTTTGTTCTTCTCTCTGTCAATTATTCCCAGAGTAAGAGGATATTGGTGATGTTCACCATCTTACACGGTTGTCACGATCAATGCTCCCTTGTACACTCATGTGAGAAATGTTGCATCCATAGCAACCACTTTACGCATGTATTTACATCCTCTTATAGCCGCTCTGACCGTGATAAAAAGGTATTTGAAGCTTTTCTCAACACTGTCCAGATGAAGATTTACGACAGATCCGGGATGTCTTTCTGTAATCATGTGCAACCACCTAGAAGCCTCCTATAATGTTCAAAGTCATCATCATGAATCTCCTTTTGAGCACTGCATTTCCCTTTTAATGCCATCAAATACAATACATTGGCACCGTACTTTGGTTTTATACTAGCCATCAATTCTTTTGCTGGAGGTGTTTTATATTTGCTGGTATATTTCTCATTCAAATAATCCTTAACCAATTGTGTTGTACCCTTTGTAGTTTGTGTCAAGTTAGATACAGGTGAACACTTATGAATGGGATAGTGTGTTCTCACACTAAACCGTTTGGAATTCGAGATTATTGCCACGCGTAATTTCCATTTACAACAACTTCCGGTAAACTTGCATCTTACTTCCCATTGCTTCGAATCAGAACTCAGTGTTCTATATCTAAAACAAGCTTCAAGTGAACCCTTCCTTATAAATACATGTACATCCTTCTTGCTATTTAACTCTTGCCCAATTTTAAGTTGCAATCCCTCTTCGAACTCAAAGATATTATTTTCATTGTTTGCCTTCTTGTAAACTATCATTTCCAGATTATTCTCACTATTACAATCCTTGTACTCTGTTGGCATATTACTATAAACTTTATTACTGCCACAAACAACGTCATCAACTATCACATTCATAGCACAACCACCATCTTCTCTTAAGCCGTTGGTATATTCACTATTAGAATTTTCCGAATCTAAAATATTTATTGTTTCCGTAGGATTACTTCGAACTCTACTTTTGTTGTTTGAACCTTCAATAACATAGTCATCATAATCTATAACACCTCCATCCTCATCTTCTCTAGCAATGCTTCTAAAATCAAGAAGTAGAGGTTTAGCTTCCCTCTCAATTTTCATTTCACACTTCACACTTGTCGATTCTATCTCCACATACATCAGTGGTCATATTCCTTTTATGAGATCGAACAAATAACAAATAGGATTCTTGTCCTTCATTATATATGTCGGCTTTCTATTTTTAGAAATATTGGCAAATAGCTTAACTTCGACGTCATAGTATTTTTTTTCCACTATCATTTCTGCGCATAACTCATCAATAAGTTTTTGGTATGTCAGACCAATCGGAGGACAATAGAAAAATAATCTCTGGTTTTCCTAAACTTTACCAACCCATTCTGATTCTCCACTTACTTTTTTCCCATTTACCGTCATACAAAAAATAAATCAGTGTAATTTTCTAATCCATCGAATCCATTACACCTGTGACAAAAACATAAAAAGTGGGTAAATTCTATGACACACTGCGACCATGTGTTTTAAATTCAAAATGACTATGTGACACAGTGCGACCGTGCGACTCGATGAAACTCTGTGACCCAGTGCGACTGTGCGACTTGATGAGATTTTGTGTCCCACTGCAACCATGTGTTTAGACTCTATGATCCAGTGCGACCGTGCGACTCGATGAGGCTCTGTGACCCAGTGCGGACGTGCGACTCGAGTTGACTCTGTGACCCACTGCAACCATGTGTTTCAATATGAATCTGTGACCTAGTGTGACCGTTCGACTCGAAGAAATTGTCACTCATTGTGATTAGTTGACATTGTAATAAATATGACTCGTTTTGACTACACCAATATAAGACTCGTTTTTAAAAAGGGAGAATCGAATCTATACATATTACTCACTACTCACTCGGGTTATCCAATTCACAAAAAAACACAAAATACATAAGAGAAACATGAAATACATAAGAGAAACACGAACAACTCACGATACATACTTGGTTTTTCTGTCGAACGTGCTTAATTACAAGCTTATTTGTTAACAACAAAGATTTCAACCTATTCGCGGCAATTGTGATGTTGATTTCGAGCTACTAACGACGAATTTGATGTCGATTTCAAGCTACTCGCGTCAAATCTGATATGGTGTTGGAGAACACTAATTTCCGCGCAATAGGAGAGGAAAATCGAGGTTGTTTGGAGCAGAGAGAAAAACTGTCAATTAAAAGAGGATAATATGGGGGTTATCAATACTTTAAAGGCATATTTGAAGTTGAAATTTTTTCAGGGAATGGTAGGATTGAAATCCTAATAGCAGTTGAAGGGTATTTTTTAAGTTGCCCCCAAACGTGGATATTTAGGTCTTTTTTTCCTTAATCAAATACACCGGGTACCCGCATGTACCCGAACCCGAAGGGAGTTACATCGAGAAGAGAGTTGGAGAGAGGGAGATGAAGCATAGCGAGCGGTGATGGAAAACGAAGAGAGTTGTGTCAGGAAGAAGTGAGGGAGACGAAGCGAGCATCGCTGGTCAGGTCGGAGGAGTTGCAACTGCGAGAGGGAGACAAAGCAAAGACAGTTGCGAGAGGGAGACGAAACGAGCGGTGATAAAAACGAAGAGAGTTGTGTCGAGGCGAAGAGAGGGAGACAGAGCGAAGCGAGCGGTAATGGAAACGAAGAGAGTTGCGTCGTGAAGAAGATGAGGGAGATGAAGCGGGGTTGGCTGCGAGAGTTGCTACTGCGAGAGGGAGACATAAATTGCAGAAGATGAATGTGGAGGAATAGACAGAGACCGTGGTGAAAATACGAAGACAGTTTGGTTGATTTCGTGCCTTTGACTTGGGTTAATCAAACAATCGCAGAGAGGGTTAGAGTGAGGGAAACGAGAGGTCGGGTGAGGGAAACGAGAGGTCGGGTGAGGGAGACAAGAGGGAGGTCGGCTGCGGGAAGGAAGAAAAAAAAAGAAGAAAACTATAACTAGGGTTAGGGTTAGAGTGGCATACTTGTAATTAATATAATGTGTATGTCTAATTATATATACATATATATACTCGGGTACACGCGGGTAACCATTTCAATTGTTTTAGAACCCGAACCCGAACTCGAACCTGAACCCGCCGGTAATGAGTTTGCATTATCCGAACACAAACCCGTTAGTTCGGGTAATTTTTCACGAGTTCGAGACGAGTTTCGGTTCGGGACGGATTCTGCGATAATTTGTCCAGCCCTATTATGGATAATCTTTACAGTTCGTTTACTTCAAAAATTTAAATCTCGAATTGATTTGGTTCATTTTTTAAAGAAATCCTAATAACCTTAATAAAACGTAAATATGAATTTCAATTAAAAATAAGAAGATTTTTTGTATTTTATTTTATGTTTTATGGATTTTGAAGTTGTATTTTTACATAACAATCCAAAACCTCAAAACAAATAATAAATCCTAAATCAAAAAATTTAATAATCTTACAAGTTTATTTTGATTTTACTGAAATTAATTCTGAATTATTCAAATCGATATCTAGTAAATTTAAACTGAAAAGTATTTGAATGTAATTCTGTTATTTTTTCAAATTCGAACGAACTCGAACTGAATAAATAATACTCATTTATATTATAAATTAAAATTAATACATAAAATCAATTTAATCATAATGTAGTCCTTTTACAATTCTTATATAAAAGTTACATAATAATTGTTTACCATATGTATAACATTCAACGATATACTTGTTAGTTAAAGGTAGTGTAGTTTTTCACACATAATTACTAACGTTTTCATAATTCAAAAGAAAAATATAAAATGGTCTAATTTGAATGGCTGAATTTTTTTTAACTACATTCTTATATATAATATTTTAAAGTATGTGCAGCATTTTTTAGAAAAACTATTTTGTGGACCGAATATAAATTCGTTAGTTGTAATAATTTATCACAAAACTATATGACCAATGAAAATTTTAAGAGCTATGACAAAAATCTAAATAAACCACAATTATATGGGATTTGATCACTTCTAATTGATTTTTGACTTGATAATTTTTTATTACGAATCAATTGATTTTTAACGAACTTTAATTAGACAGATTATAAATATAAAAGATGAATTGATTTTTTCATATAAAATTTTGAAAAGTTATTAATATACTACATTATCTTTTTCAAATAAATTAAACAATAATATATGTTCTCATGTTAATTTTGCAATTGATTTTGTGTATGAGCTAATGGATCAGTGTCCATAATTTCGTGATTAATTTTTTTAATTTTTAAGTTCAAATATTGATTAATCATGTTCAATAATCGTGCTTTTTTAACCATCATTACTTTATACAATAATAATTGTCTAGACAACAAATTCATTTTCGAAAAAATCTTGTTTTATTTTGTATAAAAACATTCAAAATAAATTTAACAAAAATTATTTTCTATGATTTCTTTTAGACGAAACAAATTATAAAAAAAATTGCAGTTGATAGATCTGAAAAATAACCTTATTACAAAAAAAATATATATATCTTACGCTATTCCTTTCTCTCCAAATTTCATAGTTAAACCCTTGCCATAACAATCTAACAAATGACAATTATAGCTGAAATTTGTTCAGTCTATATACACACACAGATATATATGTATGTAAAACAACATTAAAATATTCATCTTAATGTGTATCGGTACAGTTTATAATAATAATAATAATAATAATAATAATAATAATAATAATAATAATAATAATAATAATAATAATAATAATAATAATAATAATAATAATAATAATAATAATAATAATAATAATAATATCTTTTGCCCCCTCGTGCATCTCCATCTAAGTTGGTGGCTGGTCGAAGCCCTTTAGAATCTTTCTGACGTGGCAACTGAACTGGCGATTGGTCTGAAACGACCTTTCGTAAACCTTAGGGCCTTCTTTAGAAAAAAAAATTGAAATCTCTTTCTTATTATTAAGATTTGTTTCTCAATTAGAAAATTATAATGCAAGTATGTGCGACTGGGGTTCATCGTGGACCCACGTCTACGACTACCATGTATATTAGACCTAAACAAAAAAAAACACATAATACATTCTCTAATGTGTATAGAAATATATTTATATATCCATATTTTTTTTATAAAATATTTATATATTCATTTTTATTTATTATATTAAACATATATGATTTTATTAAAAATTAATAAAAATTATGCACCAGTTATTACTATTAGAGACCAATTTGTAGTTTAGGTTGATAAAAATATAAAATTGCAGGAATAATTATGTCAAATTGCATATTAATAATGATATATTATAAAATATTTGTCTAAATCGGATTATATTAACTTCTATATGTATGATTGTAAATAGTGATAAGATGGTATATTTTAATTTGTTTTCATTTATTAAAATGAGTGTTTACAATCTCATCAAGATTCACTAAAGTTGATCTATATTTCACATCATATAGTAACAATTAGAAGTCCACCCGTAATATATATATATATATATAATCCATGTATACAATTTGTATGATGAAATAGAAAACTAATATCATACTGTTTGATTAGCAACGGAAAACGTAGTTATTACAGTTAATTGTAATTAAGAATATTGGGAGACATTTATGACGTTGGTATATAGCTAATGATTTGCGTCCAATCTTCTTATTATCTGTTAATACATTTGTAACACATTGATATGGTTGAGAGATTAGATTATCCTCGGGACCCACATATTTCCTTTAATCATAGTAATAATATCAAGAATATATCATAAACTATATATTCAAATTAATATATATTGTTGTATTTCATATTCGTTAACTTGAAAATATTTGATGCCACAAAATTTTGAAATAATTTATAATTATAAAACTTAAATACGAATAATTAGAAAAACATAAAAAACATAAAGAATACTCGTTTTCATTTTTTTGAGGCTTTGATCGGCGGAGTCACAGTCAAACGCAAACGCCACGATTGTATTTTTTAACGACTTCGGACGATATTAAAATTGACTGGTGGAGTCGTAGTCGCCTAAAATACACCGAAACACAGATTTTAAAAATCTGAAATTATGTTGCGTTACGTTTGCGTTTTGGTACATTTCGAATAAAATTACCAAAATATCATCGTGTCTTTCCCCTATCTTTTTCCTCTTTCTATTATAATTTATATTAATCGTATATATATATATATGTATGTATTGTATATTTAAATATTTTTATAATTTTAAAATTTTAAAATTTATTTCAAATATTTTAAAATTATAATTAAGAAATATACACTAAAAATTTAAATAAATTTTTTTTAATAATTATCTATTTTGGTAATTTTGTTCAAAACGAAATCGCAACAATTTTCTACCAGGACCGGCTAAGGCCCTGTTCAATAAGAGCCTTGGAACAGGGCCCCAGTTGGATGGGGGCCTAATATTAATAAAATTATTTTGTTTTTTGTCAGAAACCCTAATATATAGCCAACTTCTTTTTTTCTTTCTTTGGTGCATCCTCCATGATTTTTCTCTCTTTTCTTGCTCTCTTTGTTTCCAATTTCGTCTCATCTCTTTCTTTTTGATTTTTTTGTTTGTTTACGGAATCAAGGTCTCTTCCTCTCGTCTCTTTGCTGGTATGTTTCCGATCGTCCTCTTTTTTTTATTTTGTTGCGTAGTTTGATAGTTAGCTTTGATGGTATGTTAGCTTGTGATATCTAAGTTCCCGATTGTTAGCTTATTTTGAGTATGTTTGATTAGGCTCGGTTTATTGCTCTAATTTTACAAAAAAAAATTATTATTGACAGATCTTTAGTAGGTGTCATACTAATAATTTTTGTTTTATATATATACAGATTGAAGACAATCATTCCATATTTTCCATTTGAACCAAAGTCATCTTTATATCTCAGGTTATATTATTTGCAATTTTAATTGATGATAACCATGTTTAAAAATTATGAATCGGGTTATGAAAAACGAAAGAAAAAGGAAAGAATAGAACAATGCAAATAGAATACTCTTTTCAAAACATGCAAATAGCTATTTTCAAATGAATGTTGTAAATATTTATTGCATGTAAAGGAAATTTTTTAGCATCGAATATTTCGTTTCAAAAGGGCCTATTTTAATTTTATTGCACATGGTCTCTTCTCTAGTTGAGCTGTCCTGTTTTCTACCATTTGCTTCTATAGTCGCAATCGTCCGCAAACACAACGATTCCATCATTCAGATAAAATGACACAAAACATCGTCAATCATTGATAGAAACGACACAAAACGCAAAGGTAAAGTATTGAGTGATCAATATTGTATCTTTTCCTTTTTGTGTGTTGATGTAATCACTAACCCAATTATTATTGGCCAGTGTGGAAAAATAGACCCCCCTTCATAGAAATGAGCGAGACTCGTAGCTTCTCGCATTAAATCTTTTATTCTAATATTTCTTTATCCTATTTTTTAAGAATTAGTGTTCATATTTTTATTTGCAAAACCAAGAAATTTAATTTTTTAACTAATTTATTTTTCCACGGTGATTCAGATGTTATCAGCTTTGTTTTATACTCATATACGTTCCACCGCTCGTTATAGTCCAATCTTTTCCGGGTGATTTATTCAAATTTTTATCTATTATTTGAAAGATTATTTCTAGGAGGAATGTAAATTGTTATACGTATATATATATACATATTCAAATTTTAAATATGTAGCCTTTATATGGCAAGAATCATGTTGTACTCACTATTGTATAGCGATTGACTTTATTACATGTCTTTTTCATCCATTTGTGGTTGCCTATTGTTGGTGACAATTCATCTTTAACATCAATTTTAAGAGTGAAATGCCATATAAAAAAACCAATAAATTCTAATTATATAGATTTTAGAATCTTACCCATTGACTTGTCGACGGAGGAATATGACAAATGTCCTCCTAGGGCTAAAACACTTCAAAAACTACCCTCCTAAATCTGATAAAAAAATTGGAGAAAAGACATATGTGCCCTTAATTAAAAACACATACAAAGGAGGGAAAGACAAATATGAGAGGAGGGAAAACAAAAATTGAGAGGAGGCAAACAAAGTAGAGAGCTATTTCCTTTCATTTTCGAGTGTTTCTCTTCTATTTTCGAACGATTTCCTTCAATTTTAGAGTGATTTCTTCCCATTTTCGAGTGTTTTCCTTCCATTTTGAGCGTTTTGCAGCAATTTTCGAGCGATTTCCAAACAATGTTTCAGCTATTTTCAGTTATTTCCACCAATTTCCAGCGTTTTTAGCGATTTTCCGGTGATTTTTGGTGATATTCGGCGATTTGTATGTGACTTTCAGCGATTTCGACCGTTTTCCGTCGATTTTTGGCATTTTCCGACGTTTTCTGGCAATTTCCGGCGATTTCTGGCAGTTTCCTGCGGTCACACTGGGTCACAGGGTCGAACAGGGTCACAGGGTCGGACTGGGTCGGACTGGGTCGCAGGGTCGGACAGGATCGCTGGGTCGCAGGGTCGGACTGGATCGTAGGGTCGGACAGGATCGCTGGGTCGCAGGGTCGGACTGGGTCGATGGGTCGGACTGGATCGCTGGGTCGCACTGGGTCAATGGGTCGTATGGTTAAAATGGGTCAAATTGGGTATAAGGGTCGCAAGGGGTATTTTGAGAATTTTAAGATTTATAAGGGTATTTTTGAAACAAAATTTTTTTTTAAAGGAGGATATTTTTGAAGTCTTTTAGCCCTACAAAAATATTTTTGAAATTACCCTTATCGACTTAATATTTATATATCAATTTTAAAGTAAATTTATATATAAAAATTAAATAATGAGAGGTCTTTTATCCATTTTCATATCTAAGTTTTTCATCTGGGCATTTATGTTTAATAAAAATTTATTAATTATTTCATTCTCCCACATCTTGCATTACATCGTCCTTTCTTTATCTTTATGTATAAAAAACTTTGCATTAATTACTGTTAATCATCCTTTTCTCACATGTTCCCCACTCTCCCGTCATTTCTTGATCTTCTTTCTATATTCTACATGCTATATGAAAACCACGGCAACAGCTCCACACAGCAACAATTACAAAGAATCCATCTAGAGGTAGTGAGGTTCCTCGCCTCAAAAATTTGAAGATGATGTTAAATAAAAATAAAAGCAGTTAATGATTGATAAAACGAAATAGATTATCCGAAACTGTTTGACTGTAAAACAGAGAGTTTGATCGTTTGAGAAGTTTCAAGTTTCAAGTTGGTCTTCAGATAAAATCGAAACGGTCAATCATTATTATAGAAGTGGATTTTGTATGGGTTTAAATTTATATTTGAAAAGTGAAAAGGGGGTAAAATCGGAAAAAGAAAACTAACATTGGAGGGGCAACTTCGAAACTTCTTGATTTTGGCGCTTCCGTAAATCCTTTTGGATTAATATGAATTTATGTATGAAGATATATCATAATTATACCTTTATCACTTAAATTATCATAAAATATATCTTATGAAGATAATGATGATAATCCACGTATTTGTCAGTTGGATTCTAAGATAATATGTTTGTTTAATTTATTCAGCTAATAAAAATCACTTCCATTGAAAATCTAACGACATATAAAATATTATATATATCTATCTCGTTATGCAACTTATCTATTTTCATTCTTCATTAAATTTTACATTCAGTTTATCTATAATTTAATTAATTTAAACAATATGCAAATTATTGTACTTCATATACGAAAGATAACGATTAATACGAATCTTCAAGATTATTAAAAAATAATTTTCATTGTATTTAAATATAAATTTTAAAAAAAATATTAAAACAAAACATGAAAAATGAAATAATTTATAGTCTTTAAAATCACAAAAAATAAAAATAAATTCCGAGACTACATAACAAGAGAAACTCTAGAAAAAATGATTTATTGAGTTACCCGTACAAAGATACAATTTGTTATATAGAAATTCAAAATAATATAAAAAATTATTTCGATTATTCTCTAAATATCTCATATATTTTTAACTTACTATATAATATTTAGACATATACTCTAAAGAGATGTTTAATATTCTCAATCTCGAATACTCTCTTGCAAGTTCAAGCGTTGTCACACATGTGAGAATTTTGGACGAGAAATTTTGATTCCTAGTTCATCTCGTAAAATGATGAGGACATCGAACTCGACACGGGAAACTCACGAACAGTGCACTCACTTGGTCGGATAGAGAGATAAGCACTCGACGATGTACAAGACTTGAACAAGTCTCAACGTGGGGAGAAATGAAAGCAATCATGTGTAAAAAGTACGTACCCTCACATTTCTATCGGAATTTGGAACGAAGATATAGAAAATTTAACCGGGGAAGTAAAACTGTGAAAGAATATTTCGAAGAATTTTAGTATCTTCGCAGTAGACTAGAAATTAGTGAAGATTAAGAAACTGTGATGGTTCAATTTTTAGACAGATTAAATAAACGAATCGCTGGAAAGGTAGAAAAAAACTACAATAATTTGCAAGATATCTTGCTTTTACCGATTCAAATTGAGCAACAGATTAAGAGGAAGCAAGCGACAAGTCGAGGAAGGAGACAACTCACATGGTCGGCCGTACAACCGCCAAGGATGCTAGAGAAACCAAGGATGGACGACCGTTTCAAGGGTAAAACTCCCAACACATTAAGGGATGTCGAAGGAGAAGGTAACAAGCTAATTCTGTTGAAACCAATTCGTACTCATGAGCTTGTATGTTTTAAGTGCAAAGGAATAAGACAACAAGACTACCTTAATCTACGCGTCATGATGTCGATTGCCAAGAATACGAGTCCGCAAATAAGGAAGAACCAGACGAAGATGAAAGTGACGAGATAGAGTATCAAGCAAGTGGAGAACTATTGGTAACAAGATGGTCAACCTTCAAAAGACAGCCCAACGAGAGACGATCTTCCACACAAAAAGTCTCGTCAAGGATAAGGTATGAGGACTTATATAGATAGTGGTTCTTGTACTAATGTTGCAAGCACCTATGTGGTGAACAGGGCCGGCTCAACCAGAGAAGAGGCCCTGTGCCATAAAATTAAAATAGGCCTTTCGAAACGAAATAGTCGATACAAAAGAATTTCTTTTATATACAATAAATATTTGAAACATTCATTTGTTCTATTTGCATGTTTTGAAACGAAATATTCGATCAAGCTTTTCACATCTAAATTCTCTAGGAGACTACTTTCAATTGTCATTAAAGCTAATCCATTCAACATTTCTTGTGACATAGTGGTTCGCAAGTACGACTTCAATAATTTGAGCTTCGAAAATCTTCTTTCTACAGAAGCAATAGTAATTGGAATAGTCAATAAGATTCTATACGCAATTATTGCATTCAGAAAACAATTATACCGTTTCAATAATACTATTAAAGCAATTGTTCCTATCTTTTCATTTGGTAAAAATTGTCCAAGTAACTTTTACTCAACAAAATGCTCATATCCATTGCTAGTCATTCTTTTTCTATTTCTACAGATATCATATCACAAACTAACCACAAAGATCAAACAAAAAAACTGATCCATCTGATTAAGCAACAAAATAAAAAAGAAAGACGACGAGAGACCAGAAACATATACTCAAGTAATTTTCTGGATATCTGGAAGAGAGTAAAAACCCTTGGAAGAAAGTAAAAAAAGAGAATTTCTGGATTTCTAGGAATCGCTTGAATCCTCAAGTAATCGCTTGAATCTAGGAAGGGTTTTCTGGAAAACGTGGAAAAAGTTTCTATATATTTTAGGGATAAGAGTTTTCTAGGAACCGTGGAAAGAGTTTCTGTATTTTTTGGATAAAAATTTTTTGGAATCGTAGAAAAAGTTTCTATATTTTTTAAGGGTAGCTATTAAATTTTATGAATTTTTTTAATAATGGGCCCTCAATGAACTGAGGGCCCTGTTCCACAGCTCCTATGGAACATGGCGGTAACCGCCCATGGTGGTGAAAAGCTAGGGTTGGAGACGAAGAAGCACCCCACCCATATAAGCTATAATGGCTCAACAATTAAGGGGAGCTCAAGGTAACCAAGCAAGTAACCGTACCCTTTAACATATGTAAGTACCATGATGAAGTACTTTGCGACCTCTTACCAATGCAAGTAGGACACATCCTGACATGGCATCTCGACCGCGAGGTCACGCGTAATGGAAGGATAAATTTCTATTCATTTTTCATGGACAAGCGGAAGGTAAATACTAGTACCTCTTAGTCTTTCACAAGTATACGAATGGCGGTTGAAGTTAAATCATGAGGACAAAAAGAAATCGAATTTTTATACAAAATCTAGTGTGGTTTGTAAGGCTTTGAGTAATCAAGCCTTAGACTAATGGTCTACAAATATGTCTTGATATGCCAAAGTACAATGGAGTATCCCCCGAAAATCACCAACATACTGGACAAGTGTCATGACTTGTTTCCCAAGGAGATACCAGTTGGACTACCACTCATACGAGGCATCGAGCATCAGATTAATCTCATCCCAGGAACATCATTGCCAAACCAATTAGCATACCACATGAACCCCATGGAGCAAAGGAATTACAATAACAAGTCCAAATGCTAATTGACAAAGGCTACATCCGAAAAAGACTAAGTCCATGTGTTGTCCATGTACTACTTGTACCAAAGAAGGACGAGACTTGGAAGATGTGTGTCGACTGTCGGAAGATTAACAACATCTCGATCAAATATCGACATCCCATCCTGCGGTTGGACGACATGTTTGACAAGCTAAGTATGGTAACCAACTTCTCAAAGATCGACCTCAAGAGTGGATATCACCAAGTTCACATGAGAGGAGGGGATGAATGGAAGACGACCTTCAAAACAATGCAAGGGTTGTACGAGTGGCTCGTCATGCATTTTAGGCTTTCCAACTCCCCAGGCACCTTCATGAGGCTTATGAACCATGTTCTAAGAGTCGACATCGGTAAATGATTTTTAGTTTACTTTGATAATATTCTCGTTTATAGTAGAAATATTAGGGAAGATATAGTACATCTTGACTAGTGCTAGAGATGCTCCGAAAAGAACAACTCTACACAAACTTCAAGAAGTGCCCCTTTTGCACTAATGAGATTTTTTTCTTTGGTTTTGTAGTAAGTTCACGGGGACTACACCTAGACGAGGACAAAATCAAGGCCATACAAGAATGGCCAACACCAACAACCTTCACACACGTACAAAGCTTTCATGGTTTAGCAAGTTTCTATACCAATTCGTGAAATACTTCAACAATATAGTCGCACCCCTCATTGTAGTTATCAAAAAGAAAAAAGACCTTTGAATGTGGAGATGCAGAAATCAAGGTGTTCGAAGCACTTAAGGTGAGTCTCAATACCGCGCATGTCTGAGTACTACCGAACTTCGACAAAACATTCAAAGTGGAGTGTAACGCCTCAAAGATCGGCATTGG
The DNA here is from genome assembly GCA_036759665.1 of Gynandropsis gynandra. Taxonomy (NCBI): domain Eukaryota; kingdom Viridiplantae; phylum Streptophyta; class Magnoliopsida; order Brassicales; family Cleomaceae; genus Gynandropsis; species Gynandropsis gynandra. The sequence continues at coordinate 27,466,095 of CM071865.1, forward strand.
CACAGTCCTTGTTCAAGAAAGACGATCATTGATGTATTTCAGCGAAACATTGAGTGGGGTCACACTTAACTACCCTACATACATCAAGGAGCTCTATGCACGTGTCCGAGCATTGAAAATGTAGCAGCACTACGTACTGGCGAAAGAGTTCATCATCCACACCGATCACGAGACCCTCAAACATCTCAAAGGTCAGACTAGTCTCAAGCAGAGACATGCTAAGTTGATGGAGTTTGTCGTGTCCTTTCCATACATGATCAAATACAAGAAAGACAAAGAAAACATGGTAGATGACGCCCTATCAAGGAGACACACCCTCATCACACCATGGAGGCTAGAAACTTAGGGTTCAAGCAAATCAAGGAGCTATATGAATAAGATTCAGAGCTTAGCGAGATATTTCAACTGTACAATGAAGGAGTTAGCTGACCATTCTACTTACACGGCGGATATCTCTTTCTTGGCACGATTTTGCATTCCGAAAAGCTCAATGAATGAGTTGTTGCTTCAAGAAGCACATAGAGGAGCACTCATGGCACACTTTGGTATGGAAAAAACCTTGCCCACCATAAAGGAGCATTTCTTCTGACCACACCTCAAGTGAGATGTTGAACGACTTTGTGCACAAAGTATCATGTGTCCAAAGGTCCGAAACAAAGATTATATCTTTTTTGTTATTGACAGGTTTCCAAAAATCATCGTACCCTACTCGAAGAGAAACGATGCAACCAATATTGTAGAACATTTCTTTAGAGAGATCATACACATCCACGGCCTATCCAAGATGATCAAATCGGATTTGGATACCAAGTTTCTAGTCATTTCTGGCGGACACTTTGGCGGAAGCTAGGGGAAAAAGTTTGTGTTCTCCACCCATGGGCGGTTACCGCCATGTTCCATAGGAGCTGTGGAACAGGGCCCTCAGTTCATTGAGGGCCCATTATTAAAAAAATTCATAAAATTTAATAGTTACCCTTAAAAAATATAGAAACTTTTTCTACGATTCCAAAAAATTTTTATCCAAAAAATACAGAAACTCTTTCCACAGTTCCTAGAAAACCCTTATCCCTAAAATATATAGAAACTTTTTCCACGTTTTCCAGAAAACCCTTCCTAGATTCAAGCGATTACTTGAGGATTCAAGCGATTCCTAGAAATCCAGAAATTCTCTTTTTTACTTTCTTCCAAGGGTTTTTACTCTCTTCCAGATATCCAGAAAATTACTTGAGTATATGTTTCTGGTCTCTCGTCGTCTTTCTTTTTTATTTTATTGCGTAATCAGATGGATTAGTTTTTTTGTTTGATCTTTGTGGTTAGTTTGTGATATGATATCTGTAGAAATAGAAAAAGAATGACTAGCAATGGATATGAGCATTTTGTTGAGTAAAAGTTACTTGGACAATTTTTACCAAATGAAAAGATAGGAACAATTGCTTTAATAGTATTATTGAAACCGTATAATTGTTTTCCAAATGCAATAATTGCGTATAGAATCTTATTGACTATTCCAATTACTATTGCTTCTGTAGAAAGAAGATTTTCGAAGCTCAAATTATTGAAGTCGTACTTGCGAACCACTATGTCACAAGAAATGTTGAATGGATTAGCTTTAATGACAATTGAAAGTAGTCTCCTAGAGAATTTAGATGTGAAAAGCTTGATCGAATATTTCGTTTCAAAACATGCAAATAGCAAATATTTATTGTATATAAAAGAAATTCTTTTGTATCGACTATTTCGTTTCGAAAGGCCTATTTTAATTTTATGGCACAGGGCCTCTTCTCTGGTTGAGCCGGCCCTGTCTCCACCACGCGCCACCTATAGATTGGTGGTCAGACAAAGGTGGTGAACCGTACACTAGTAGTCTTGATATGATCATTCATTGGACGGTATCCAAAGAAGTGGTTTGACTACCTACCCCGCGCCGAGTTTGCGTACAACCGAACACAACACTCGACCATAAATCACTAGCTATTTGAGGTTGTATATGGGTTAATTCCCATCACTGTCTTGGACCTCTCGGCTATACCTAGCAAAGAGGTCACCAAATTGGATGGTGAGAAGAAAGCTGAAGTGATCAAGAAGCTACACGAAAAAGTTTAGAAAACATAAGGCAAAGGGATGAACAATACACGAAACAAGCTAACAAGGGGCAGAGAAGGATGGTGTTAGATTTATGAGATTGGGTGTGGCTAAACATGAGGTCAGAATGGTTCCTCGACAAAAGGATTTCAAAGCTAGCACCAAGAGTAGACGATCTATTTCACGTGTTAGAGCGGATCAACGAACATGCGTATTGTTTTAAACTAACAGGTGAGTATAACGTGTCCACAAATTCAACTTGTTGATCTATACCCTTTTGATGCAGATGATAACATTTTGAGGATAAAATGCTCGTAAGGGGAAGGAAATGATGAGGAAATCAGACTCAAAGAGGAACCAAAGGAGGATCACACGAATGAGGAGCTAACATAAGGGATCGAGCAGGCAAAATCTTCCCACGGCCTACTCCCACGTGGATGATAAGGATCTTGGATAGCAAGGCAGCGGAGATAGTGATGGAGGCGAGGGATAGTCCTAATCGAAAGGAAATTCCGGGCCTAACTCAAACAAACATCACGTTTGTCTTCTACATTGAAGCAGGCCTAAATTAGCCCACCTAGAACCAATGGGGTTGGGCAATACAGATAAGAAAGTAGAATATAAATATTTTTCCATATCCTTTCCAACGACCACAAGATTATCTCCAATAGCTAGAAAATCTTTCAAGCCAATCTTATCCCACTGGATCATCTTCTTTCCTATTTCAAAGATTCTCAAAGGCCATAAAATCTATCTAAGAACTAATAGATAAATTTGTAATCCATCATTTATGCAATTTCCTTATTATGATATGGAGTCTATCCTATATGAAGGACTATATTTCATTTGTAACGACATCATGGAAATTTCAAGAAATATAACTCTTTTTAGTATTCTTCAACGGTGTCAAGAACACGATGACTTCAATTTGATTCGGTAATAATTGAAGCCTTTGATCTGACTGTATCAAGAGGCTTCCACATCTCTTGTGGTTCCATTGCTCCACCCTAAATACTTTGACTTCAACCATCACCCTCCATCCTACACCATCATTGGATGAATCTTAAGGAGATCTCTTAGGCCAGTTAAGAGATTTTCCACCATCATTCACCTCCATCTAATGTCAACATATGACTTCTTGAATATTTCCCTTAACCCAATCAATAAATCCTCCTTAACACAAAAAATTCTAATCGAGCGATCGAGGTTATCGGATTTTTCGTATGCATTCTGAGTTCCAACTTTGAGGCGTGCATCGCAAAAGAAGAAAAGAAAACAATCAAGCATTTGGAAGAAAGATATTATATTTTCAAAGATGAAAAAAAATTGAAATAGAGTATAAGAAGTTGATTTTGAAGGACACAAATCAAAATACAGAAAAAATTTAAACAAAAGCCTTGGAAAGGCTCTAATTAAAGAAATCGTATCTTGATTATTATTCTTGAGATTTATCTATATTATTTATATGTACATGGAATCCCTAAGATTTGGGAAACAAAATATAACATAATACACAAATCATGCCTAATATTCGAGAAACATAATATACATTTCCTGTTGAGTTGTTCCTCATTGCTTATAGTATTAGGCCCTTTTATCTTGTTCAAGTTACCATATATAATTTTTCAGTCGAGCACGAACCAGGCATCTTGCTAGTGGGTTACGAAAATTATCACATGTAAGTGTTAGTTCTGGTTACACATTTTCTTCATCTTTTTCAAACGATCAAAATTTCATATATGCAGAAAGAAAAAGAAAAGAGAAAAAAAGGCCGAAAACATCTAAATTCCCACAAAAAATACAATAAAAATTCAAGTCTCGAAAAAAAGAAAATATGTAGAAAAAACGTCTTATCACTTCTATCGAGCCTTATCTAACACAAATTTAACCAAAATACTCCTTAGTACGACGATAAATAGATTTAAGAAATGTGCTTGTTAGGATCTCCAGTTCGTTCTTTAATGATGTCTAATGTTGGTGTAAATCCCACGATTTAGGATCATTCTTGCTTTTTACTCCTTTCTAGAGCTATTCATAGAAAACGTTTGCTCAAGGACGAACAAAAGCCAAGTCTGGGGGAATTTGATAACATTTATTTTACTCTATGATTGTCATAAGTTTCTTTATCGTTTTGCATCTTTTTAGTCCTTTTTTACGTTTTATCACTTTGTGATCTTGTAGGTAATGATGACTAAGGAGCATACTTAGAAGAAACATGGTAACTTTCAGCATGAGAATGAGCATTCGAGACAGATCTTGTGAAAAATGCTTGACTCGAGCGCTCTATATGCTCGGTCGAGCATACTAAAGTCCATTTTCAAAATGTTCCAGATAATTCTCTCGAGTAGAGCATTAATTCATTAGATCGCTGCGTAACTTGAAAATCCATCCAGTTGATTCGCTCGACCCGAGCAATTTGCTACACGACCGAGTGTCCATGCATTAGGAGATATCCTTTTGTTATAGTGGATTCTCTAAATTCAAGTGAAAGATTACTCGACTGAACGTTCATCCATTGGGAGGTGTCTTTTTGGTCTAGAGGATTGGCTCGACCGATCAACCCATCTGAATTAGTTAAAACGGTTCCTAGTTCCACGAGAGAATCACAGAACAACCAACCGCTCGACTTGAACGACTGCTCGCGGTTGAACGTTTACCAAATCTAGTTAAAAATTCAAATTTAAAATGTTTAAGAAAGAGGGATGCTTATCTATTAAAGGAAAACGATTTTTCTAAGAAAAAGAGAGAGGATTGGAAGAATTTGGATGAGGAAAGGAACTCTAGAGCTATCAAAAGTGTGAAACACTTTAGGATCGTGCCAAGGAGTGAAAAAGCTATTCGTATCACATTAAGAGCTTACGACAAGTACAAATGGATTGAAAGTAAGATCATGGCTGCAACATCTCGAGATATATCGACCGAGTATTCCTAACTCTTTTCCTTTCATGTTTTTATTTGTAATGTAGTTCGATGATGTAGATCTATATATAGGTTTAATCCTGTTGTAGACTAGAGTATTGACGCGATCCCGATTGAATCGACGCTCTAGACAAGGTTAGGGAAAGGATATGCCTTGCTGCAATGGATTGCACAAGGGTGTGTGGGGCGAGTGGTCACACGAGAGTTGCGGAAGGCTCTCAATTCACCTGTTCGTCTCCAATGGATATTACGCACCAAAGAAGAACGAACGATCGTTGGATATGACACACCAACGAAAGGATGATGGATATTACGCACCAACAACCAAGAACTCACAAGGAATTCAAAAGAAAGATCAAAAGATTAATTCAAAGTTTAATTTCAAAAGTTGGATGATTGTTCTCACATGGGTGGCCGGCCATATGTAGATAAAAACAAGAAGAAAATTCACAAAATTACATTAAATGCTAGGTCTTCATGCAAAAGCCCTAATCAATGTCTTGGTTTCTTCAAACAAGAAGATAACTTCTTGCTGGCCGTGCACATTGGGACGCGCTCTCCTTGGGTCTCGGGTCATTAATTAGGTCGCGGGAATAAGTGACTCGCAGCCTCGTTAAAAACCCGTCGTCGGAAAACCCCGTGGGACAAAACCGACGAAGGGGAAAAAGAGTACACGTGGGTCACTTAACCTAATTAATTACCGTTGCGGGTTGAGCTTTGGCTTGAATGACGTTTGTTAAGCTCATGACTTCACGTGAATGTGAATACTCTTCATGTGCGTGGATGGTCGTAAGAATCCCGACAATGGCGTCTTTGAGCTTCGCGGCCTTGGCTCGGGTCACGAGACCGACGGGTATGATCAAGGCTTCTTCCTCCATGGCTCTAGCTCGGGTTACGAGACCTACGTATCTTGACCTAATCGCGTCTCGGGTCGCGTTGGTGACGGTCGCGTCTCGGGCCGC
>CM071865.1:27499505-27511413 GCA_036759665.1 Gynandropsis gynandra
ACGAGTTGGAGGCTGCGAGGGATGCGGAGGGGCAGCAGTTTCACGAGCAGTCGATACAGCATACCTATTACCTCACCGAGTCAGTCCGGCGGTTTCAGCAGCTGAGCCTGACGCATTATCAGGAGCCTTACATCCCGATTCCGCAGGACTACCACACCGGAGCCATCCCCTCCCACCCTCATATCTCGTACGAGCTACAGGGATTCTACTTCCCACCTGGGGAAGGAGCCACGGGATTCCAACGACCATTCTAACGGAGGTTTTCCGTAACAAATCCGTTGCAATTTGCAACGGATTTCTAGGAGCCACGGGAGACCCAGCAGACATACCGAGTACCCGCGATGGAGCGGACGAGGATTAGACTTCTCATTCCTTCTTTTTCCTACTTCATTTTCTTTTTATTTTTCTTTTATGGACCATTTTTTATCGTTTCTTGTTTTTAGATAGGTTCTGTGTACGCTCTTTTCAGACTTATTAGTACTCTTTGTTCTACTCTTGTGTATTGCATGTCGTATCACAGGTCTTTCACGTTACAATGCATTAGAGCGCAAGAGTCACTTCATCCGAGCATATCACGATCCGAGAAAGACATACGCACACACCAGGTGTATTCGCTACCACTTTTACGATTTCTCGATCTTTTTACATGTAGAGGTCCCTTTTAGGTCTAGAACACCGGGACTGTGTTCCGTTCAGGTCTGGGGGGGGTTTCTCTTACATTCATTGATATTCGGATGCACATTTAGAGCGGCATGATTAGATTAGGATTAGGATTTAGAAATAAAACGGATCTAGCGAAAATTTTTTCGAATTTAGTCATATTTTTGCTACTTTGTTGAATCGTGGATAATAGTTTAGGTTTGCTTAGAAGCCCTTTTAGATACCCGTTTAGTCGAGTAGCTATGATTGAAACCCTATGTCTAGTTGAATTCACCCTCTAGATCTCGATACCAAGTAGACATATCTCCGTAGATACCATTTAGCTACGCTTCATTGATATATTTTAGCGTTCTAGAGTTAGACCACACGCTTATACTCCGCTGTCATCTAGGATAAGTTTTACGCTTTTCCGAGTTAAGATCGACATGAGTACATCGATATTCGATGGTTCGGGTCTAAGTGGTGGGTAGAGAAGCTATTCTACGTCCTAAGGGTTAGAGTGTTGCGTAATCAAAGAAAAAGAAAAAAAAAATAAAGAACAAAAAGTCAAAAACGCAACTCTTCACTCCTCTAAGGTCGCGCAACCTTATGAGTGTGCCATAGGCAGCCTGGGTCTAAGTAGAAAGCTACCCTCTTCGACTTCGACGTCCTAGGAACAAAGCGTGTATCTAAGCACCGAAAAAGAAATAAATGAATAAGAACGAGAAAAGAAAATTCAAACGATATCAAGAGCTTAGAAAAATCGGTATGGAGATTGCTTGGACGTTATCTAGGGTAGTGAAGTAGACTTAGATTTTAGGAAAGATTTCATGGCTCAGCACTTTCGGTAGATATAGGGCTATACTCGGTACGCTTAGGCTTTTATCCATGTGACGCGCTGAAATGCAAAAATGGCTAATACTTCGGAAATTTTGAGCTAGTATCCATTGTTATTAGATTCTTCTAAGGCTAGACTCTAGTTTTGTTTGAGGACAAACAAAGGTTTAGGTCTGGGGGAGTTTGATAACACTGAAAGTGTATCATATTTAGGATAGGTTTTTATGTCATTTTAGGATATTTCTTACATCGTCTACTTACTTATCCGATATTATTTTGAGCTTCACACACCGGTTTTATTGGTTTTCAGGTTTTTAGGCGACAAGGCCTAATTGAGCTAAATACGAAGGATTTCTGAACAAAACCACAAGATCTGAAGGAAAATCTACTCAGAACCAAGACCGAGCTCCAGAACCCAAAGGAACACCCGAGCAACGAGCGGAAAAGAAGAATATCAAGATAGCAAGGGTGCCCGATCGGGCACCACTCTCTACCCGCTCGGGTAAAGCCTACGGAGTTCATCCATGCAAAACTACACGACCGGGCAAATGAACAAGGTGATCGGGTAACATCTACCCGATCGGGCAACAATTGAATACCCGCCCGGGCGGTTACTCGTCAATCTGCCCCGCAAGTTTACGCGACTCGGGCTCCTCGACCACACGATCGGGTGACCACTACCCGATCGGGCGTGTTCTGAATACCCGCTCGGGCAATCAGTCTCCCATTCTGCCCCGAAAGTTTACGCGACTCGGGCCCCTCAACCACACGATCGGGTGACCACTACCCGATCGGGGGTAATGCTCAACACGGTCGGGCAAGCCTTTACCCGACCGGGTAACACTACTGCCCGAGCGGGCCGCGTAATCCGTAACAAACTTAGATCTAGTTTCAAACGAGCAAATAAAAGGGAGATAATGGATCTAGGGCAAAGGGGGCGACAAACAGGAGAAGAAAACACTGGAGAACATCTGGAAAAAGCTCGGGAAGCATCGGAGAAGAGGAGAAGCACTATTCCGTACACCGGTAACGCATTAGGGAAGGTCGAGGCATCGAGTTCCTTAGGGTTTTACTATGTATTGGATTATGTCATCTTCTGTTTTCATGTATTCCATGAGTGAGTACAGTCCCTACTGCGGGTAGGGTTTATCGGATTCGTATGTATGAACGATGACTTTTCTTAATGCTTAGTTTTACGATTTTCACTCTTGATTACGGTTCTATGCTTAGCAATATCAATCTTATGTTAGTGCTAACCGCTCAACAACAATGGATCTCGAACCTTGCTGGAAAGTTAAGGAACGAATCCGGTCCGCTAAGTAGTAGATTAAGTTTTGACTAATGAGAATCTGACCGGTCGGTTAGCCAACTTAGGGATAGTGATTGCGGACGTAACGCTGCCATGATGCGTGTTAATCGGCTGTCGGAAGGCAGGGTTGCATGTATCCATGGTTAGGAGGTTTAGGCTCGGAAGAATCACTCCTCGACAGTAGAGCATGAATTTCCCGTCGTCAAGAGTAGGTTGTAGATCTATGATCTTTAGTCGTTCATGTATGCAATATCCGGTAACCCGTACACCCGTAGTACTCATCATATCTAGTTCACCCTTATCTTCGTTTCGTTGTCTCCATTAGGTTAGATTTAGGACCCTTAGAACCACATCCTTTCATATCACCTTCCTTCCTAGTTTAGTTTTGTTCCTAGTTTAGCCACACTTAGTCCCTAGAGATCGACCCTGGTACTACACGATCCGTATACTTGCGGTGAAGTGGACTAGGTTAATTATAACTCGTGTTTTCCACACGTCAAGTTTTTGGCGCCGTTGCCGGGGACTAAAGACGGCTTAGATTAGGAATAGCTAGATTAGGATATTGTCCTTTCCGGAGTCTTATTTGTTTCTTGCATTTTTGTTTTCATATAGAGTCGAAAAAATGAAAAAAAAAATATATATATATCTTTACCTCACAGAGCTTAAACGAGTTTGATGTCCTCTGTCTTGCGAGGTAAAATGGACGACTTCAACTCTTCGGACGCCAACATAGCTGAATTGAAACACCAAATTTCCGAGGTTCGCCGTATGCTCTCCGATTTATTAGTGGTTTGCTTTGAGGATATGATGATCTATAGTAAAGCGTTAAAAGCATACGTTGGACACCTAGAATCGGATCTAAAGGTACTTAGGAAAGAAGAATTTTATGCTAATCTTAAGACGTGTACCTATTGTACGGATAATGTTGGGTTTCTAGATTTTGTTATAAGTACAGATGGAGTTATGGTCGACGAGGAGAAGGACAAATCCATTCGGACATGGCCGAGCCCAAAGACCGTCGGGGAAGCTCGAAGCTTCTATGGACTCACAGAGTTCTATCATCGTTTCGTGAAGGGCCTTAGTACCTAAGGAAAGAGCGTTTTCCGAACGAGCGGAAGTCAAAGCTCATGCTCCGGATCGACGGTCCATTTACTGTGACCAAAAAGATCAGCAACAACGCCTACCGGCTGGATCTGCGAGGTAAGTATAATGTAAGTTCTAGTTTCAACGTTTCTCACTTAATGCCTTTTGTTGCAGATCAAGCGGATTTGAGGCAAATCCTTTTGACGAAGGGGGGCATGATATGATCCTGGAGGACGCTGAAGATGCGACTAACAACAGTGACGAGGACGCGACCCGCAGAAAGGAAGAAGAGGGAATCTCCACGACCCGAGACGTCGCGACACGAGACGCCGCGACCTGAGATGCCATCCCTGCGACCCGAGACACCGAGGCTGCGACCCGAGATGCTGATTCCGCGACCCGAGACGCCAATCCCGCGGCCCGAGACGCGACCACCTCCAGCGCGACCCGAGACGCCATTAGGTCAAAATACGTCGGTCCCGTGACTCGAGCCCGAGCTCTAGAAGAAGATGCCTTGATCATACCCGCTGGTCCCATGACCTGAGCCAAGGCCGCGAAGCTCAAGGAAGCTATTATCGGGATTCTCACGACCGTCCACGTTCACGAGGAGTATGCTAGTTCACGCGATGCCACAAGTCTAAAGAACGTCATCCAAGCCGAAGCTCGACCCGCAACGGTCTTTGATTAGATTAAGTGACCCGCGTGTACTCTTTTCCCCTCGTTGGTTTTGTCCCACCGGGTTTTCCGATGACGGGTTTTCCCGTGACCTAATTAATGACCCGACACGAGCACAAGACGGACGCATTACAAGGTGCACGGCCAACAAGGAGCTTATCTTCTTGTTTGAAGTTATCAAGGCATTTATGGAGGCCCTTGCATGAAGAGTAGCATTTATTGAACTTTGAGTTTGAATTTTCTTGTTTTCATCTACATATGGCCGGCCCCTTTGTAAGAAACAACATCCAACTTTTGAAAATTAAGCTTTTGAATTGATCTTTGATCTTTCTTGAATTCCTTTGTGAGTTCTTTGGTTGTTGGTGTGTAATATCCAGCTTCCTACTCGTTGGTGCGTTATATCCAACGATCCATTCGTTCTTCCTTGGTGCGTCATATCCATGAAGACGAACTCGGTAAATCGAGAGCCTTCCACAACTCTCGTGCGACCATTCGCTCCACAGACCCTTGTGCAATTCGTTGCAGCAAGGCATATCCATCACTAACCAAGTCTAGAGCGTTGATTCAGTAGGGATCGCGTCACCAACCTTGTTTTGGAGCTCAAAATTCTTTATTTAGGTCGATACGTTGGATTTTAGAGCCAGAAGATGCCCTTTTTGAGTTTGTAAGGATACGAATGTCATTTCTTGTAAATACGCCGTTTGCGTTGCGTTTGCCTCTTGGATATTCCTTTTGCTTCCTATTTCCTATTTGCATTTGTCTCTTGGATATTCCTTTTGTTTCCTATCTCCTATTTGCGTTTGTATCTCGTGTTGCACCCCTTTTCCGCTTATTGTTTTTGTTTTCACGTGATTAGACAAGTAAAACAGTGAATTATACGACGGGCTTTGAAATACCATAACTTTGCTTACGAAGCTCCGAATTACATGATTGTTTCACATTTTATTCCTCTTTTCGAGATAAACCATGTTGCGGGTTGCAGAAGGCAGCCCAACCCTGTTTTGGAGCTCAAAATGCTTTATTTAGGTCGATAAGTTTGATTTTTAGAGCGGCAGATGCCCTTTTCGAGTTTGTTAGGATACAAATGTCATTTCTTGTTAATACGCCGCTTGCGATGCGTTTGTCTCTCGGATATTCCTTTTTCTTCCTATCTCATATTTGCATTTGTCTCTTGTGTTGCACCCCTTTTCCGCTTTTAGTTTTTGTTTTCACGTGATTAGACAACTAAAACAATGAATTGTACGACGGGCTTTGAAATACTATAACTTTGCGTACGAAGCTCCGAATTACATGATTGTTTCACATTTTATTCCTCTTTTCGAGATAAACCATGTTGCGGGTTGGTGAAGGCAGCCCGGCCCCGTTTTCGAGATCAAAATGCTTTATTTAGGTCGATACGTTGGATTTTTAGAACCGGAAAATTCCCTTTTCGAGTTTGTAAGGATATGAATGTCATTTCTTGTCAATACGCCGCTTGCGTTGCGTTTGCCTCTTGGATATTCCTTCTGCTTCCTATTTCCTATTTCCGTTTGTCTCTCGTGTTGCACCCCTTTTCCGCTTTTTGTTTTTGTTTCCAAGTGATTAGATGACTAAAACAATGAATTGTACGACGGGCTTTGAAATACCATAACTTTGCGTACGAAGCTCCGAATTACATGATTTTTTCACATTTTATTATACTTTTCGAGATAAACTATGTGGTGTGTTGCTGAGAGCAGCCCGACCCCGATTTTGAGCTCAAAATGCTTTATTTAGGCCGATACGTTTGATTTTTAGAGCCGGGAGATGCCCTTTTCGAGTTTGTTAGTAACGAATGTCATTTCTTGTCAATATGCCGCTTGCGTTGCGTTTCTCTCTCGGATATTCCTTTTGCTTCCTATTTCCTATTTGCGTTTCTCTCTCGTGTTGCACCCCTTTTCCGCTTTTTGTTTTTGTTTTCACGTGATTAGACGACTAAAACAATGAATTGTACGATGGACTTTGAATAAACATAACTTTGCGTACGAAGCTCCGAATTACATGATTTTTTTCACATTTTATTCCTTTTTTCGAGATAAACAATGCCACGGGTTGCTGAAGGCAGCCCGACCTTGTTTTTGAGCTCAAAATGCTTTATTTAGGTCGATTCGATGGATTTTTATAGCCGGTAGATGCCTTTTTCGAGTTTGTTAGGATATGAATTTCACTTCTTGTCAATACGCCGCTTGCGGTGCGTTTGTCTCTCGGACATTACTTTTGCTTTCCTATTTGTGTTTGTCTCTCGTGTTGCACCCCTTTTGCGCTTTTTGTTTTTGTTTCCACGTGATTAGACGACGTCTTGACAAAAAGTGATATGCGTATCCCAAGAAACTCGGAAAGGGCATTTCTCGGCTCTAAAAATCAAACGTATTGACCTAAACAAAAGGTTTTTTGAGCTCGAAAACGGGGTCGGGCTGCCTCCAGCATCCCACAGCATCGTTTATCTCAAAAAAATGAATGAGCTATGAAAAAAATCATGTAATTTCGTGCTTCTTACGCAAAGTTATGGTATTTCAAAGCCCGTCGTACAATTCAATGTTGTAATCGTCTAATCACGGCGAAAACCAAAACAAAAATCATAAAAGGGGTGCAACACGAGGACTTCCCAAAAGGTCACCCATCCTAATACTACTTTCGCCCTAGCACGCTTAACTGCAGAGTTCTAATCGGATCCGGTGCATTAGTGATTGCGTGATCGCACCCATCACCCAAAGCACTCGCCGTTCCTATTTGACTTCGGATTGTCACGTTCCCTTCATTTACAGACCTATGTGTGTGGGCCCCATATCCCTAATAAGAAGCTAAAAGAACATCAATAAAATACACGCAACGCTAGCGGCGTCTTGACAAAAAGTGATACGCGTATCCCAAGAAAGTCGAAAAGGGATTTTCTCGGCTCTAAAAATCCAACGTATCGACCTAAACAAAAGGTTTTGAGCTCAAAAACAGGGTCAGGCTGCCTCCAGCATCCCGGAGCAGCGTTTGTCTCGAAAAGATGAATGAGCTGTGAAAAAATCATGTAATTTCGTCCTTCTTACGCAAAGTTATGGTATTTCAAAGCCCGTCGTACAATTCAATGTTATAATCTTCTAATCACGACGAAAACCAAAACAAAAAACATAAAAGGGGTGCAACACGAGTAATTCCCAAGAGAACACCCACCCTAGTACTACTCTCGCACAAGGACGCTTAACGGCGGAGTTCTAATGGGATCCGGTGCATCAGTGCTGGTATGATCGCACCCATCAACCAAAGCACTCGCCGTTCCTATTTGACTTCGGATTCTCATGTTCCCTCCATTCACAGACCTATGCGTGTGGGCCCCACATCCCTAATAAGAAGCTAAAAGTATATCAATAAAATAGACGCAACGCTAGAGGCGTCTTGACAAAAAGTGATACGTGTATCCCAAGAAACTCGAAAAGGGCATTTCTAGGCTCTAAAAATCCAACCTATCGACCTAAATAAAAGGTTTTCAGCTTGAAAACGGGGTTGGGTTGCCTCCAGATACCCGGAGCGTCTTTTATCTCAAAAAGATGAATTAGCTGTGAAAAATCATGTAATTTCGTGCTTCTTACGCAAAGTTATGGTATTTCAAAGCCCGTCGTACAATTCAGTGTTGTAATCGTCTAATCACGGCGAAAACCAAAACAAAAAACATAAAAGGGGTACAACATGAGGACTTCCCAAGAGGTCAACCATCCTAGTACTACTCTCGCCCAAGCACGCTTCACTGGGGAGTTCTAATCGTATCCGGTGCATCAGTGCTGGTATGATCGCACCCATCACCCAAATCACTCGCCGTTCCTATTTGACTTCGAATTGTCACCTTCCCTCCATTCCCGGACCTATGCGTGTCGGCCGCACATCCCTAATAAGAAGCTAAAAGAACATCAATAAAATACACGCAACGCTAGCGACGTCTTGACAAAAAGTGATATTCGTATCCCAAGAAACTCGAAAATGGAATTTCTCGACACTAAAAATCCAATGTATCGACCTAAATAAAAGGTTTTGAGCTCGAAAACGGGTTCGGGCTGCCTCCAGCACCCCGGAGCGTCGTTTACCTCGAAAAGATGAATGAGCAGTGAAAAAATCATGTAATTTCGTGCTTCTTACGCAAAGTTATGGTATTTCAAAGCCCGTCGTACAATTCAATGCTGTAATTGTCTAATCATGGCGAAAACCAAAATAAAAAACATAAAAGGGGTGCAACACGAGGACTTCCCAAGAGATCACCCATCCTAGTACTACTCTCGCCCAAGCATGCTTAACTGTGGAGTTCTAATGGGATCCGGTGCATTGGTGCTGGTATGATCGCACCCATCACCCAAAGCACTCGCCGTTCCTATTGGATTTCGGATTGTCACGTTCCCTCCATTCATGAACCTATGCGTGTGGGTCCCACATCCCTAATAAGAAGCTAAAAGAATATCAATAGAATACATGCAACGCTAGCGGTGCCTTGACAAAAAGTGATACACGTATCCTAAGAAACTCGAAAAGGGCATTTCTAGGATCTAAGAATCCAACGTATCAACCTAAATAAAAGGTTTTCAGCTCGAAAACAGGGTCGGGTTGCCTCCAGCAACCCGGAGCGTCTTTTATCTCGAAAAGATGAATGAGCTGTGAAAAATCATGTAATTTCGTGCTTCTTACGCAAAGTTATGGTATTTCAAAGCCCGTCGTACAATTCAATGTTGTAATCGTCTAATAATGGCGAACACCAAAACAAAAAACATAAATAGGGTGCAATATGAGGACTTCCCAAGAGGTTAACCATCCTAGTACTACTCTCGCCCAAGCACGCTTAACTGCGGAGTTCTAATGGGATCCGGTGCATTAGTGCTGGTATGATCGCACCCATCACCCAAAGCACTCGCCGTTCCTATTTGACTTCAGATAGTCACCTTCCCTCAATTCACAGACCTATGCGTGTCGGCCCCACATCCATAATAAGAAACTAAAAGAACATCAATAAAATACACGGAACGCTAGCGATATCTTGACAAAAAGTGATACGCGTATCCCAAGAAACTCGAAAAGGCATTTCTCAGCTCTTAAAATCCAACGTATCGACCTAAATAAAGGGTTTTGAGCTCGAAAACAGGGTTGGGCTGCCTCCAGCATCCCGGAGCGTCGTTTATCTCGAAAGAGGAATGAGCTGTGAAAAAATCATGTAATTTTGTGCTTTTTACGCAACGTTATGGTATTTCAAAGCCCGTCGTACAATTCAATGATGTAATTGTCTTATCACGGCGAAAACCAAAACAAAAAACATAAAAGGAAAGAAACAGCTCTCTTTGGAAAAGGGGTGCAACACGAGGACTAAAACAATGAATTGTACGACGGGCTTTGAAATACCATAACTTTGTTAGGATACGAATGTCATTTCTTGTCAATACGCCGCTTGCGTTGCTTTTGTCTCTCGGATATTCCTTTTGCTTCCTATTTCCTATTTGCGTTTTTCTCTCCTGTTGTGCCCCTTTTCCGCTTTTTGTTTTTGTTTTCATGTGATTAGATGACTAAAACAATGAATTGCACGACGGGCTTTGAAATACCATAACTTTATGTACGAAGCTCCGAATTACATGATTTTTTCACATTTTATTATTCTTTTCGAGATAAACCATGTGGCGTGTTTCTGAAGGCTGCCCGACCCCGTGTTCGAGCTCAAAATGCTTTTTTTAGATTGATATGTTTGATTTTTAGAGCCGGGAGATGCCCTTTTCGAGTTTGTTAGTATACAAATGTTATTTCTTGTCAGTACGCCACTTGCGTTGCGTTTGTCTCTCGGATATTCCTTTTGCTTCCTATTTCCTATTTCCTTTTGTCTCTCGTGTTGCACCCCTTTTTCGATTTTTGTTTTTGTTTTCACGTGATTAGATGACTAAAACAATGAATTGTACGATGGGCTTTGAAATAACATAACTTTGCGTACGAAGCTCCGAATTAGATGATTTTTTTCACATTTTATTCCTATTTTGGAGATAAACCATGCCGAGGGTTTCTGAAGGCAGCCCAACCCTGTTTTCGAGCTCAAAATGCTTTATTTAGGTCGATACGATGGACTTTTAGAGTCAGTATATGCCCTTTTCGAGTTTATAAGGATACGAATGTCATTTCTTGTCAATACGCCAATTGCGTTGCGTTTGTGTCTCGTGTTGCACCCATTTTCCACTTTTTGTTTTTGTTTTCACGTGATTAGACGACTAAAACAATGAATTTTACGAAGGGATTTGAATTACCAGAGCTTTGCGTACGAAGCTCCGAATTATATGATTTTTTTTCATATTTTATTCCTCTTTTCGAGATAAACCATGCCGCAGGTTGCTGATGGTAGCCCGACCCCGTTTTTTTAGCTCAAAATGCTTTCTTTAGGTCGATACGATGGATTTTTAGAGCCGAAAGATGCCTTTTTCGAGTTTGTTAGGTTACGAATGTGATTTCTTGTCAATACGGCGCTTGCGTTGCGTTTGTCTATTGGATATTCCGTTTGAAATACCATAACTTTGCGTTTGTCTCTCGTGTTTCACCCCTGTTCGGCTTTTTGTTTTGGTTTTCACGTCATTAGACGACTAAAACAATGCATTGTACGACAGGCTTTGAAAAACCATAACTTTGCTTACGAAGCTCCGAATTACATGATTTTTTTAAAATTTATTTAGGTCGATACGATGGATTTTTAAAGCCGAAAAATGCCCTTTTTGAGTTTTTTAGGATACGAATGTCATTTCTTGTCAATACGCCGCTTGCGTTGCGTTTGTCTATCAGATATTCCTTTTGCTTCCTATTTCCTATTTGCGTGTGTCTCTCGTGTTGTGATAACACGTAATCCGTAGTAGTTTTTATATCATTCTTAGGTCTAGTTTTTAGTAGATTTATTAGATTTCACTCATTTATCGTGTTTATTCGAGGACTTCATCTACATTTCGTGTTTTGTGTAGGAAACAAAGATATGAGGAGAAACAAGAGAGATTATGGCAATTTAACCCCGAGAACGTAGTTGAGTGACAAGGTTCAACTTGTGCAAGGCCATGGATTGAAGTGAACACTCAAACACCGAGCGAAAGGAGCGGAAACAACACCTAAAGTCATGCACGCTCAGGTTGATTGGGAGTGCCCGGTCGGGCTAATTGCTACCAAACATCCCCGTAGCTTTGCACGACTCGGGCACTCAAGGAACAAGACCAAGAAGAGGTGCCCGCTCCGGTGGATTTGCAGTGCCCGCTCCGGTGGATTCATGCTCAGAAATCACCGTGGGTTGTACCCGCTCGGGCTGAAGACTTACACGATCGGGCTAGGGTGCCCGCTCGGGCTGAATGTGTGCAACACGGTCGGGCAAAG
>CM071865.1:27528144-27546779 GCA_036759665.1 Gynandropsis gynandra
GAAATACCATAACTTTGCGTATGAAGCTCGGAATTACATGATTTTTTTCACATTTTATTCCTCTTTTCGAGATAAACAATGTCGTGGGTTGCTGAAGGCAGCCCGACCCCATTTTCAAGCTCAAAATGCTTTATTTAGGTCAATACGATGGATGTTTAGAGCCGGAAGATGCCATTTTCGAGTTTATTAGGTTACGAATGTCATTTCTTGTCAATACGCCGCTTGCGTTGCGTTTGTCTCTCTTATATTCCTTTTGCTTCCAATTTCCTATTTGTTTATTTCTCTCGTGTTGCACCCCTTTTCCGCTTTTGTTTTTGTTTTCACGTGATTAGACGACTAAAACAATGAATTGTACGACGGGCTTTGAAATACAATAACTTTGCGTACGAAGCTCCGAATTACATGATTTTTTTTCACATTTTATTCATCTTTTCGAGATAAACCTTACTGCGGGTTGCTGAGGGCAGCCTGACCCCGTTTTCGAGCTCAAAATGCTTCATGTAGGTCGATACGATGGATTTTTAGAGACGGAAGAGGCCCTTTTCGAGTTTGTTAGGTTACGAATGTCATTTCTTGTCAATACGCCGCTTGCGTTGCGTTTTTCTCTCGGATATTCCTTTTGCTTTGTATTTCCTATTTGCGTTTGTCTCTAGTGTTGCACCCCTTTTCTGGTTTTCGTTTTTGTTTTCACGTGATTAGACGACTAAAACAATGAATTGTATGACCGACTTTGAAATACCATAACTTTGCGTATGAAGCTCGGAATTACATGATTTTTTTCACATTTTATTCCTCTTTTCGAGATAAACCATGCCGTGGGTTGTTGAAGGTAGCCTGACCCCATTTTCGAGCTCAAAATGCTTTATTTAGGTCGATACGATGGATGTTTAGAGCCGGAAGATGCCCTTTTCGAGTTTGTTAGGTTACGAATGTCATTTCTTGGCAATACGCCGCTTGTGTTGCGTTTGTCTCTCGGATATTCCTTTTGCTTCCAGTTTCCTATTTGTGTATTTCTCTCGTGTTGCACCCCTTTTCCGTTTGTGTTTTTGTTTTCACGTGATTAGACGACTAAAACAATGAATTGTACGACGGGCTTTGAAATACAATAACTTTGCGTACGAAGCTCCAAATTACATGATTTTTTTTTCACATTTTATTCATCTTTTCGAGATAAACCTTACTGCGGGTTGCTGAGGGCAGCCCGACCCCGTTTTCAAGCTCAAAATGCTTCCTTTAGGTCGATACGATGGATTTTTAGAGCCGGAAGAGGCCCTTTTCGAGTTTGTTAAGTTACGAATGTCATTCCTTGTCAATACGCTGCTTGCGTTGCGTTTTCTCTCGGATATTCCTTTTGCTTCATATTTCCTATTTGCGTTTGTCTCTAGTGTTGCACCCCTTTTCTTGTTTTCGTTTTTGTTTTCACGTGATTAGACTACTAAAACAATGAATTGTACGATCGACTTTGAAATACCATAACTTTGCGTATGAAGCTCCGAATTACATGATTTTTTTCACATTTTATTCCTCTGTTCGAGATAAATCATGACGCGGGTTGCTGAAGGCAGCCCCACCCCGTTTTCGAACTCAAAATGCTTTATTTAGGTCGATACGTTTGAGTTTTAGAGCCGGAAGATGCCCTTTTCGATTTTGTTATGATACGAATGTCATTTCTTGTCAATACGCCGCTTGCTTTGCGTTTGTCTCTCGTGTTGCACCCATTTTACGCTTTTTGTTTTTGTTTTAACGTGAATAGAAGACTAAAAAAAGAATTGTACGACGGGCTTTCAAATACCATAGCTTTGCGTACGAAGCTCCGAATTATATGATTTTTTTTCATATTTTATTCCTCTTTTCGAGATAAAACATGCAGCAGGTTGCTGATGGTAGCCCGACCCCGTTTTTTTAGCTCAGAATGCTTTCTTTAGGTCGATACGATTGATTTTTAGAGCCGGAAGATGCCTTTTTCGAGTTTGTTAGGTTACGAATGTCATTTCTTTCACTATGGCGCTTGCGTTGCGTTTGTCTGTTGGATATTTCGTTTCAAATACCATAACTTTGCGTCTGTCTCTCGTGTTTCACCCCTGTTCGGCTTTTTGTTTTTGTTTTCATGTGATTAGACGACTAAAACAATAAATTGTACGACAGGTTTTGAAATACCATAACTTTGCTTACGAAGCTCCGAATTACATGATTATTTTAATATTTATTTAGGTCGATACGATGGATTTATAAAGCCGAAAAATGCACTTTTCAGTTTGTTAGGATACGAATGTCATTTCTTGTCAATACGCCGCTTGCGTTGCGTTTGTCTATCGGATATTCCTTTTGCTTCCTATTTCCTATTTGTGTTTGTCTCTCGTGTTGCACCCCTTTTCTGCTTTTTGTTTTTGTGTCCACGTGATTAGACGACTAAAACAATAAATTGTACAACGGGCTTTGCAGTACCATAACTTTGCGTACGAAGCTCCGAATTACATGATTTTTTAACATTTTATTCCTCTTTTTGTGATAAACGATGCTACGGGTAGTTGAAGGCAGCCCGACCCGGTTGTCAAGCACAAAATGCTTTATTTAGGTCGATACATTTGATATTTAGAGCCGGAAGATGCCTTTTTCGAGTTTGTTAGGATACAAATGTCACTTCTTGTCAATACGCCGCTTGCGTTGCATTTGTCTCTCGGATATTCCGTTTGCTTCCTATTTCCTATTTGCGTTTGTCTTTAGTGTTGCACCCCTTTTCCGCATTTTGGTTTTATTTTCACGTGGTTAGACGACTAAAACAATTAATTGTACGACGGGCTTTGAAATACCATAACTTTGTGTACGGAGCTCCGAATTACATGGTTTTTTTCACGCTTTATTCGTCTTTTCGAAATAAACGATGTTGCGGGTAGCTAAAGGCACCCCGACCCTGATTTTGAGCCCAAAATGCTTTATTTAGGTCAATACGGTGGAGTTTTAGTGCCGGAAAATGCCCTTTCCGAGTTTGTTAGGATACAAATGTCATTTCTTGTCAATACGCCGCTTGTGTTGCGTTTGTCTCTCGGATATTCCTTTTGCTTCCTATTTCCTATTTGCGTTTGTCTCTCGTGTTGCACCCCTTTTCCACTTTTTGTTTTTTTTCACGTGATTAGATGACTAAAAAAATGAATTGTACGACGGGCTTTGAAATACCTTTACTTTGCGTACGAAGCTCCGAATTACATAATTTTTTTCACATTTTATTCCTCTTTTCCAGGTAAACAATGCCGTGGGTTGCTGCAGGCAGCCCGACCCCATTTTCGAGCTGAAAATGCTTTATTTAGGTCGATACGAGGGATTTTAAGAGCCGGAAGATGCCCTTTTCGAGTTTGTTAGGTTACGAATGTCATTTCTTGTCAATACGCCGTTTGCGTTGCGTTTGTTTCTCGGATATTCCTTTTGCTTCCAATTTCCTATTTGTGTTTTTCTCTCGTGTTGCACCCGTTTTCCGCTTTTGTTTTTGTTTTCATGTGATTAGACGATTAAAACAATGAATTGTACGACGGGCTTTCAAATACAATAACTTTCCGTACGAAGCTCCAAATTACATGATTTTTTTTTCACATTTTATTCATCTTTTTGAGATAAACCATACTGCGGGTTGCTGAGGGCAGCCCGACCCCATTTTCGAGCTCAAAATGCTTCATCTAGGTCGATATGATGGATATTTAGAGCCGGAAGAGGCCTTTTTCGAGTTTGTTAGGTTACGAATGTCATTTCTTGTCAATACGGCGCTTGTGTTGCGTTTCTCTCTCGGATAATCCTGTTGCTTCGTATTTCCTATTTGCGTTTGTCTCTAGTGTTGCACCCCTTTTCTGCTTTTTGTTTTTGTTTTCATGTGATTAGACGACTAAAACAATGAATTGTATAACCGACTTTGAAATACCATAACTTTGCGTATGAAGCTCGGAATTACATGATTTTTTTCACATTTTATTCCTCTTTTCGAGATAAATCATGACGCGGGTTGCTGAAGGCAGCCCGACCCCGTTTTCAAACTCAAAATGCTTTATTTAGGTCGATACATTTGAGTTTTAGACCCGGAAGATGCCCTTTTCGAGTTTGTTAGGATACAAATGTCATTTCTTGTCAATACGCCGCTTGCATTGCGTTTGTCTCTCGTGTTGCACCGATTTTACGCTTTTTGTTTTTGTTTTCACGTGAATAGACGACTAAAACAATGAATTGTACGACGGGCTTTGAAATACCATAGCTTTGCGTACGAAGCTCCGAATTATATGAGTTTTTTTCATATTTTATTCCTCTTTTCGAGATAAACCATGCCGCAGGTTGCTGATGGTAGCCCGACCACGTTTTTTATCTCAGAATGCTTTCTTTAGGTCGATACAATGGATTTTTAGAGCCTGAAGATGCCTTTTTCGAGTTTGTTAGGTTACGAATGTCATTTCTTGTCAATACGACGCTTGCGTTGCGTTTGTCTGTTGGATATTCCGTTTGAAATACCATAACTTTGCGTTTGTCTCTCGTGTTGCACCCCTGTTCGCCATTTTGTTTTTGTTTTCACGTGGTTAGACGACTAAAACAATGAATTGTACGACATGCTTTGAAATACCATAACTTTGCTTACGAAGCTCCGAATTACATGATCTTTTTTAAAATTTATTTAGGTCGATACGATGGATTTTTAAAGCAGAAAAATGGCCTTTTTGAGTTTGTTAGGATACGAATGTCATTTCTTGTCAATACGCTGCTTGTGTTGCGTTTGTCTATCGGATATTCCTTTTGCTTTCCATTTCCTATTTGCGTTTGTCTCTCGTGTTGCACCGCTTTTCTACTTTTTGTTTTTGTGTTCACGTGATTAGACGACTAAAACAATGAATTGTTTGACGGGCTTTGAAATACCATAACATTGCGTACGAAGCTCCGATTACATGATTTTTTTCACATTTTATTCCTCTTTTCGAGATAAACCATGCCGCGTGTTGCTGAAGCCTCTTGCATTGCGTTTGTCTCTCGGATATTCCTTTTGCTTCCAATTTCCTATTTGTGTTTTTCTCTCGTGTTGCACCCATTTTCCGCTTTTGTTTTTGTTTTCATGTGATTAGACGATTAAAACAATGAATTGTACGACGGGCTTTCAAATACAATAACTTTGCGTACGAAGCTCCAAATTACATTTATTTTTTTCACATTTTATTCATCTTTTCGAGATACTGCGGGTTGCTGAGGGCAGCCCGACCCCGTTTTTGAGCTCAAAATGCTTCATCCAGTTCGATACGATGGATTTTTAGAGCCGGAAGAAGCCCTTTCCGAGTTTGTTAGGTTACAATGTCATTTCTTGTCAATACGCCGCTTGTGTTGCGTTTTTCTCTCGGATAATCCTTTTGCTTCGTATTTCCTATTTGCGTTGGTCTCTAGTGTTGCACCCCTTTTCTGCTTTTTGTTTTTGTTTTCATGTGATTAGACGACTAAAACAATGAATTGTACGACCGACTTTGAAATACAATAACTTCGCGTATGAAGCTCCGAATTACATGATGTTTTTCAGATTTTATTCCTCTTTTCGAGATAAATCATGCCGCGGGTTGCTGAAGGCGGCCCGACCCCGTTTTCGAACTCAAAATGCTTTATTTAGGTTGATACGTTTGATTTTTAGAGCCGGAAGATGCCCTTTTCGAGTTTGTTAGGATACGAATGTCATTTCTTGTCAATACGCCGCTTGCGTTACGTTTGTCTCTCGTGTTGCACCCATTTTCCGCTTTTTGTTTTTGTTTTCACGTGATTAGCCGACTAAAACAATGAATTGTACGACGGGCTTTGAAATACCATAGCTTTGCGTACGAAGCTCCGAATTATATGATTTTTTTCATATTTTATTCCTCTTTTCGAGATAAACCATGCCGCAGGTTGCTGATGGTAGCCCGACCCCGTTTTTTAGCTCAGAATGCTTTCTTTTGGTCGATACGATGGATTTTGAGAGCCGGAATATGCCTATTTCGAGTTTGTTAGGTTACGAATGTCATTTCTTGTCAATTTGGCGCTTGCGTTGCGTTTGTCTGTTGGATATTCTGTTAGAAATACCATAACTTTGCGTTTGTCTCTCGTGTTGCACCCCTGTTCGGCTTTTTGTTTTTCTTTTCACCTGATTAGACGACTAAAGCAATGAATTGTACGACAGGCTTTGAATTACCATAACTTTGTTTACGAAGCTCCGAATTACATGATTTTTTTAAAATTTATTTAGGTCGATACGATGGATTTTTAATGCCGAAAAATGCCCTTTTTGAGTTTGTTAGGATACGAATGTCATTTCTTGTCAATACCCCGCTTGCGTTGCGTTTGTCTATCAGATATCCCTTTTGCTTCCTATTTCCCATTTGCGTTTGTCTTTCGTGTTGCACCCCTTTTCTGCGTTTTGTTTTTTACGTAATTAGACGAATAAAAAAATGAATTGTACAACGGGCTTTGAAATACCATAACTTTGCGTACGAAGCTCCGAATTGCATGATTTTTTCACATTTTATTCCTCTTTTCGGGATAAACCATGTTCCGGGTTGCTGAAGGCAGCCCGACCCCATTTTCAAGCTCAAAATGCTTTATTTAGGTCGATATGTTTGATTTTTACAGAGATGCCCTTTTTCAAGCTCAAAATGCTTTATTTAGGTCGATATGTTTGATTTTTACAGCCGGAAGATGCCCTTTTCGAGTTTGTTAGGATACGAATGTCATTTCTTGTCAATACGCCGCTTGCGTTGCGTTTGTCTCTTGGATATTCCTTTTGCTTCCTATTTCCTATTTGCATTTGTCTCTCGTGTTGCACCCCTTTTCCGCTTTTTGGTTTTGTTTTCTCGTGTTTACACGACTAAAAAATTGAATTGTACGACGGGATTTTGAATACCATAACTTTGCGTACGAAGCTCCGAATTGCATGATTTTTTCACATTTTATTCCTCTTTTCGATATAAACCATGCTGCGGGTTACTAAAGGCAGCCCGACCCCATTTTCGAGCTCAAAATGCTTTATTTAGGTCTATACATTTTATTATTAGAACCGGAAGATGCCCTTTTCGAGTTTGTTAGGATACGAATGTCATTTCTTTTCAATACGCCGCTTGCATTGCATTTCTCTCTTGGAAATTCCGTTTGCTTCCTATTTCCTATTTGTGTTTGTCTCTCGTGTTGCACCCTTTTTCCGCTTTTTTTGTTTTCACGTGATTAGACGACTAAAACAATGAATTGTACAACGGGCTTTGAACTAGCATAATATTGCGTACGAAACTCCGAATTACATGATCTTTTTTTACATTTTATTCCTCTTGTCGAGATAAACCATGCCGCGGGTTGCTGAAGGCAGCCCGACCCCGTTTTCGAGCTCAAAATTCTTTATTTAGATCGATACGATGGATGTTTAGAGCCGGAAGATTCCCTTTTCGAGTTTCTTAAGATACGAATGTCAATTCTTGTCAATACGCCGGTTGCGTTGTGTTTGTCTCTCAGATATTCCTTTTGCTTCCTATTTCCTAATTGCTTTTGTCTCTCGTTGATAACACGTAATTTGTTATAGTTTTTATATCATTCTTAGGTCTAGTTTAGAGTAGATTATTTATATTTCATTCATCTATTGAGCATATTCGAAGACTTTATCCACATTTCGTGTTTTGTGTAGGAAACGAAGGATTGAAGAGAAACACGAGTGATTATGCAATCTAAACCCGAAAACGAAGCTGTGTAACAAGGTTCGGCTTATGCAAGGCCACGGATGGAAGCGAGCACTCAAACACCAAGCGAAAGGAGCGGAAACTACACTTCAAGACATGCCCGCTCGGGGGGATTGAGAGTGCCCGGTCGGGCTAGTTCATGCCAATCAACCCCGTAGGTTTGCACGACTCGGGTGCTCAAGGGACATGCTCGGGCTTGCTATGTTGTAATGAAGTCATATGCTTAATGAATGGTGGTGCTTAATGCTTTCATTACCTGTACGCCACTTGAATGAATGAATTTGGTTTCTATCATGTTTTCAGATTTCATGGTTGTTCTTAATGCTTTCTCTACCTGTACGCCACTTGATTGAATGATCTTAGAAATCTAATAAACCAACGCCAGGGCATTAGGTTTCGGAACATAGCCATGATTTAGGGTTTAGCCGGTTTAGAATCTACGCCAGGTCAATCGGTTAAATCTAGGGATTAGGATAGCGGACGTAATGCGTCTATGCATGTAAGATGCGCAATGGATACATTGGCATATGCATGCTAGATAGTGGACAAGTCTACGCCAGTCAGTTCCTATAGGAGAGCTTGAATTCCCTGAATTCATGATAGTACCTTAGACCAATTATCCTTTTAGAACTTCATTACATCGTTATGCAAACTCTCGACACCCATGGTGCCTAGCCATAAAGTCTATTCTCTTCGATTTAGTTTAGTTCAGCTCAATCACAATCCCAATTTTAGTCATCTCGCACGTCTAATTCAATTAGTTTAATAGCTACGAAGTCGCATCAATTCCTTGTGTTCGACCCTAGTTGCTACACGATCCGTATTCTTGCGGAAGCGTTAGTCTAGGTTTTATTACTCGATATAACGCATATCAAGTTTTTGGCGCCGTTGCCGGGGAGTTGATTACGGCTTAGGAGTTAGGAAACTTTTAGATTAGACATTAGGTTTTTAGGAGTCTTGTTTGTTTCTTGCTTTTTCGTGTTTTTGTTTGGTTTATTCGTTTAGAGTCAAGTTCTTTTGCTTCTCGTATCTCACGTGATCTTTGTGTTTGTCTTCTTTTTCTTGTGCAGCTTAATTGTGCATGAGAAACACCGGAAAAGCGGATCTAGTTTTCGACCCCGACATTGATAGAACACTCAGAAAATTAAGGAAAGAATCGAAAGCTAGTGCAAGCAATTCAGTTGATAACACGCAAGCACATTTGAATTTCCAAACCGAGGAAGTGATCGAACAACCGTTTGTCGAAGAGCTAATGGCTGAACGTCAAGATATGAACGTTCAAAATGCGCAGCAAGTGCAACCGGCACTGACCTATGGATCATACACGGTCCCTAGGCACACGCAGCTCTTATCTTGCATTGCAAGAAGAAACGTCCGTGTAGAGCTTCAACCGGCATTCATTCAAATGCTTGGTAACGCGGCGTTTAGAGGGAGACCAACCGAGGACCCAAACCAGCATCTCACTGATTTCAAGATGCTGTGCCGAACCGTAAGGGGTGGAGATGGGGTATCGGATGAGGATATAATGCTAGCTGCTTTCCCGTTCTCGGTGAAGGATAGAGCACAAGATTGGTTATATTCGCAACCAGCGAATTCTATTGCGTCATGGGAACAGCTAGAGGAGAAGTTTATGACGAGATTCTTCCCTCAAAACAAAGCTCAGCTAGCCAAGAATAACATCAACACATTTGTGCAAGGGGCAGCCGAGAGCTTATATGAAGCATGGGAGCGATTCAAAGGCTACCAACGCCTTTGCCCACATCACGGTATGGATCAAAGTTACCTCATATGCAATTTCATGCAAGGTTTATCGGACAATACGAGGATCTTGATCGTAGCCGCTGCTGGAGGTTCTTTAAGCAACCTCACCTTCCCACAAGTCGAGGATCTTATAGATCGTATGGCTTACGAGGGAAACCACAACGCCGGAGAGTACAATCGCAACGCTCCAGCAAGGGTAGCCAATGTTGATAACACGCATAACATATATGCCGAGCTAGCCGATATGAGAGCCGAGATGAATGGTAAAATCAATGGGCTCTACGAATTGATGTCCGGAGTAAATCAACAGCAATATTATGAGCAGCCGGACGAACAAAGAATTCAAGCGTACGAAGGGGTGAATTATGTAGGTAACAACCAACCTTTGGGTAATACCTATACCCCCGAGTGGAGAAATCACCCTAATCTCTCGTACAAGAATTCCGACGGTGCATTCAATGCACAACGCTCATGGGGGAATTTTCAGCCGCGTTTGATGCAACGCAATCAGAATTTTCAACCAAAAACGCAACCCCAAGATCAGTATTACCAACCACGTACACCGGCCCCTCCACAACAAGAAGCTAGTCCCGATATTGCATCAATGCTAGCTCAAATCATTCAAGGGCAGAAGGAGCATTCCGATGACTTCGTTTCGCTGAAGAGAGAATTTAATGAGTTGAAGACGCATGTAAAAATCTTGGATACTCAAGTTGCACAACTCGCTGCGCAATCATCGCGACCGCAAGGGGTTCTACCGGCGCGGCCGGAAGCAAATCCTCGTGAACACGTCAATGCTATATATCTTCGGAGTGGCAAAGTGGTGGATCAGCCCACTCATTTGATGTTTGAGAAGGATGAAGCAACCGGCACAGCAGTGGAGAATGGTAGCTACGTTGAAAAACGAAGCATGAAAACCGAGATGGAGGAAGAGCCAAAGTACGTGAAACCGGAACCAAGACCGCCACCTCTTCCATTCCCACAACGTCAACGTAAGAGACTCATGGATCAGATCATTCCCTCGACATTTGACGAAGATGAAGAGTCAAATAAAGCAATGAAAAAGGGCAGTGGCAGCAAAGAGCACAAAAATAGACCCGAGGAGGAGGGAGAGCCGAAATACGTGAAACCGGAACCGAGACCACCTCCTTTGCCATTTCCTCAACGTCAACGCAAAAAGGATGATGATGCTCAATTTGCGAAATTTGCTGAGATGTTGAAAAAGATGGACATCACGATACCATTCCATGAGGCGTTGAAGAAGATGCCTTCATACGCCAAGTTCCTCAAAGAGATACTTGCGAACAAGCGTGATGTAGAGATGGAATCCGTTATGGTAACGAATTCAATGCTGCAGCCTAATCTACCCAAAAAGATGCCGGATCCAGGTATATTCGTAATCCCTTGTAAAATTGGAGATTATGAAATAAACCATGCGCTAATCGACGTCGGAGCAAGCGTAAGCGTGCTACCATTGTCTTTGTATAAGAAATTGGATCTTAGGGGTAAGATGGATCTTCGACCGACGAGAATGGCGTTAACCATGGCTGATAGGAGTGTTAGGATACCCGAGGGAAGGCTGGAAGACGTGCCTTTGCAGGTAGGAAGATTTTTCGTCCCGGTTGATTTCGTTGTATTGGATATGGAGGAGGACGAGAAAATTCCAATCATCCTTGGTAGGCCGTTTCTCAATACGGCAAAGACGATTATACATTGCGCTGAGGGTAGACTCACACTTAAATTCGGGGATGAAGAAGTGGAGTTCAATCTGAACGACACACTTAAGCGGCCATGTATGGTGGATTCGGTATTCCACATCAACGTCTTAGAGGAGTTAGCCAACGAGGTCTTTGAGAAGTTTGGGAAGTTAGATTCTTTTGAGATGACTCTTCCAGCAGCTAGAGAGGGTTTTTGTGAGATTCCTAATGGAGAGAAGCTTTGTACAAAGCTGCTAGATGAAAAGGGTATAGAAGAAATCCCAAACCCCGAGTTAGATGAACACCGAGCAGAATTCTGCGCGACCCGAGCAAAGCGGATCGCAACCTCAGATAAGAATGGATTCTCGGGTAATCCTCATCAAGGCAATTTCTCAACTCATAACCACATGAGTACAGATCAGTTGGGGAAGGTTTCAAGTCACGAAAACATTGCAAACCAGTGCACAACCCTCCGACAATCCCAGGCAGATTCCAGCATGACACAAACGGCTTACATCGACAGTTTGTCTATTCTTGAGATGCCTAGCAGCCACTACAAACGTCCAGCATCAGATTGGAACATTGATAAGGCATCCAAGATGAAGGTTGAAATGAAGATTAGGGACGACATGGCTGATCGGGGAAGGAATTCAATTGAACCGCGTACTGCACTCTATCGACCACCTCATGTACGCAAGATGCTACACACTCAACGACGTCAAGGACGTCCATCTAATTGGTAGCACATTTTGGTCAGGCTCAAGACCTTAAACAAGCGCTTATCGGGAGGCAACCCGACTTTTGCATTTCTCATTTTATTTTATTTTTTTTTTTCGGACTATTTCTTTTTCTTTTCACATTGACTTACTCGGTAGATAGTATTCCTTCTTTTGGGATTGTGTGAATCTTTTTCACAGGTTTTTCAACGTTGATATCATCCTTGAGGAGGAAACGCATACAATGTCCGGACACAAGCACGGGATTGCAAGATACACAAGGTGCACACGTTCTAACCCTTATTCTTCCCGTTGTTTGGTATGCGAATTTCTCTTAGGTTTTGAACACCGGGACGGTGTTTCATTCAAGTCTGGGGGGGTACTCATCGAGTATTGTCATGTGATTAGGATTAGATTATTAGGATTAGATGTAGATTTTTGTTTTTAGGAATAAACGGATGGATACTTAGCATAAATTTTCGAGTTTTAGTCATTAGTGCAACTTTGTCGAATCGTGAACAATGGTCTAGGTTTGCTTAGAAGTCTTCTTGATTCCGATTAGTTAAGTAATTGTGCTTGAAGCCTTGACCTATAGTTACATTCACCTCCTAGTTTCGGTACCAAGTATCATATCTCCGTGAATACCAATTAATCGATGCTTGTTTGATAGATTTTTAGCGTTCATTAAACTCCACACGCTTATACTCCGCTGTCAATTTTTTCTCCTTGGATAAGTTAACTATTTAAGGTTTCCATTGACATGAGTACATCGATATCGATGGTTCGGGTCTAAGTGGTGGGTTGAGGCGCTATTCTACGTCCTAAGGGTTAGAGTGATGCGTATTTTTCATAAGAAAAGAAAAAAAAGAAAAGAAAGAAAACCATGGTTTAAAATGAGCTTCAATGACGCATCTCTTCACTCCTCTAAGGCCTTGCAACCTTATGAGTGTGCCATAGGCAGCCTGGGTCTAAGTAGAAAGCCAACCTCTTCGACTTCGACGTCCTAGGAACCGAGCGTGGAATTATAAAGAAAGAAAAGAATAAAAAAAAATAATAAGAACGAGAGTATGAGCTTAATGATATCTCAAGCTTAGAAGAATTTGGTATGGAGATCGCTTGGACATTGTTTAGGAGTACGGATTTTTTTTCACTTAGGTCATTGGTGGGATTGCATGGTTCAAGACTTTCGGTGGATAGAGGTCTGAACTAGGTACGCTTAGGCTTGCGTTCATGTGACGCGTTGATTTGTATGATGGCTAAATTCTTCGACGTATTTGTATTGGTATCCATGGTTGTTTAGCTCTTCTAGTACTCGACTCTAGGTTTGCTCGAGGACGAGCAAAAGGTTAAGTCTGGGGGAGTTTGATAACACGTAATTTGTTATAGTTTTTATATCATTCTTAGGTCTAGTTTAGAGTAGATTATTTATATTTCATTCATCTATTGAGCATATTCGAAGACTTTATCCACATTTCGTGTTTTGTGTAGGAAACGAAGGATTGAAGAGAAACACGAGTGATTATGCAATCTAAACCCGAAAACGAAGCTGTGTAACAAGGTTCGGCTTATGCAAGGCCACGGATGGAAGCGAGTACTCAAATACCGAGCGAAAGGAGCGGAAACTACACTTCAAGACATGCCCGCTCGGGTGGATTGAGAGTGCCCGGTCGGGCTGAATCATTCAAGAAAACCCCGTAGCCTTACACGACTCGGGTGCTCAAGGGATATGCTCGGGCATAGGTGCCCGCTCGGGTGCATTTGGAGTGCCCGCTCGGGCTGATTCATGGCAGAAAACCCCGTAGGTTTGCACGACTCGGGCTGATGAAGTACACGGTCGGGCATGGTGCCCGATCGGGCTCATTTGTGTGTGCACGATCGGGTAGGTCACCTGCACGATCGGGTGCAAGGCATGCCCGCTCGGGTCACTCACTCCAACAAACTTTCCTAAGATCTAGATCGGCAAAATTAAAAGGGAAAATCAGATCTAAAAAGAGGGGGGACGAACCAGAACACATCAGAGGAGATTGGGAGACATTAGGGCAAGGAGAAGAAGGAAGAAAACGACGGATCTACGGATCGGGAGCGAGAAGAATCTACCGAAGGCATCGGTTTATGAATAGGGAGTCATCTCTTTCTACATCTATGTCGAATCTAGACTTCTCTTGTGTTTCCTTGTCTGTATTTATGTCTGAGTAGATTCCTTGCCATGGGTTAGAGAGATTTGCTATGTTGTAATGAAGTCATATGCTTAATGAATGGTGGTGCTTAATGCTTTCATTACCTGTACGCCACTTGAATGAATGAATTTGGTTTCTATCATGTTTTCAGATTTCATGGTTGTTCTTAATGCTTTCTCTACCTGTACGCCACTTGATTGAATGATCTTAGAAATCTAATAAACCAACGCCAGGGCATTAGGTTTCGGAACATAGCCATGATTTAGGGTTTAGCCGGTTTAGAATCTACGCCAGGTCAATCGGTTAAATCTAGGGATTAGGATAGCGGACGTAATGCGTCTATGCATGTAAGATGCGCAATGGATACATTGGCATATGCATGCTAGATAGTGGACAAGTCTACGCCATTCAGTTTCTATAGGAGAGCTTGAATTCCCTGAATCCATGATAGTGCCTTAGACCAATTATCCTTTTAGAACTTCATTACATCGTTATGCAAACTCTCGACACCCATGGTGCCTAGCCATAAAGTCTATTCTCTTCGATTTAGTTTAGTTCAGCTCAATCACAATCACAACTTTAGTCACCTCGTACGTCTAATTCAATTAGTTTAATAGCTACGAAGTCGCATCAATTCCTTGTGTTCGACCCTAGTTGCTACACGATCCGTATTCTTGCGGAAGCGTTAGTCTAGGTTTTATAACTCGATATAACGCATATCAAGTTGCATCCCTTTTCCGCTTTTTGTTTTTGTTTTCATGTGATTAGACGACTAAAACAATGAATTGTAAAACGGGCTTTGAAATACCATAACTTTGTGTACGAAGCTCCGAATTACATGATTTTTTCATATTCTATTCATCTTTTTGAGATAAACCATGTCGTAGGTTGCTGAGGGAAGCCCGACCCCGTTTTCGAGCTAAAAATGCTTTATTTAGGTCCATACGTTTGATTTTTAAAGCCGGAAGATGCCCTTTTCGAGTTTGTTAGGATATGAATGTCATTTCTTGTTAGTATACCGCTTGCCTTGCGTTTGTCTCATGGATATTCCTTTTGCTTCCTATTTCCTATTTGCGTATGTCTGTCGTGTTGCACCCCTTTTCCGCTTTTTGTTTTTGTTTTCACATGATTAGATGACTAAAACAATGAATGGTACGACGGGCTTTGAAATACCATAACTTTGCGTACGAAGCTCGGAATTACATGATTTTTTCACATTTTATTCCTCTTTTCGAGATAAACCATGCCGCAAGTTGGTGAGGGAAGCCCAACCCATGTTTCCAAGTTCAAAATGCTTTATTTAGGTCAATATGTTTGATTTTTAGAGCCGGAAGATGCCCTTTTTGAGTTTGTTAGGATAAAAATGTCATTTCTTGTCAATACGCCGCTTGCCTAGCGTTTGTCTCACGAATATTCCTTTTGCTTCCTATATCCTATTTTCGTTTGTCTCTAGTGTTGCACCCCTTTTGCGCTTTTTGTTTTTGTTTTCACGTGATTAGACGACTAAAACAATGAATTGTACGACGGGCTTTTAAATACCATGACTTTGCGCATGAAGCTCCGAATTACATGATTGGTTTTCAATGTTTATTCCTCTTTTCGAGATAAACCATGCCCCAGGTTGCTAAGGACAGCCCGACCCCGTTTTCGAGCTCAAAATGCTTTATTTAGGTCGATACGATGGATGTTTAGAGCCGGAAGTTGCCTTTTTGAGTTCGTTAGGATACGAATGTCATTTCTTGTCAATACGCCGCTTGCGTTGCGTTTGTCTCTAGGATATTCCTTTTGTTTCCTATTTCCTATTTGCGTTTGTCTCTCGTGTTGAACCCCTTTTCCGCTTTTTGTTTTTTTTACGTGATTAGACGACTAAAACAATGAATTGTACGACAGGCTTTAAAATACCATAACTTTGCGTACGAAGCTCCGAATTGCATGATTTGTTCACATTTTATTCCTCTTTTCGAGATAATCCATGCCGCGGGTTGCTGAAATTCAGCCCGACCCCATTTTCGAGCTCAAAATTCTTTATTTTGGTCGATACGTTTGATTTTTAGAGCTGGAAGATGCCCTTTTCGAGTTTGTTAGGATACGAATGTCATTTCTTGTCAATACGCTGCTTGGGTTGCGTTTGTCTCTTGGATATTCCTTTTGTTTCCTATTTCATATTTGTGTTTGTCTCTCGTGTTGCACCCCTTTTCCGCTTTTGTTTTTTTTCCTTGATTAGACGACTAAAACAATGAATTGTACGATGGGCTTTGAAATACATAACTTTGCGTACGAAGTTCCGAATTACATGATGGTTTTCACATTTTTACATACTTTTCAGCATCTACGCGGCCGTCGCAAATACAAGTAAATTCAAGCGCTCAGATAGAGAATAGATAAACTCGAACGGGAAGATGCATTCAAAAATAAATAGAAAGTGGTTCCGGGATAGCCAAGGGCTAATCCCTTCTCCTAGAACAAACAAACTACTCGCTCATGCGTCAGTAAACAAACATAAACAAAGTAGAAAGTCTATGGAACATGAAAACCAAGCGAAACCGAAGTGTCGGGTTGATCTCCAATGCTCCTTGCTTGCCTCCTCGCAAGAATTCTTCTCCAATCACCAACTGAATGAAAAGTTCAATCTAAGCTGTCTCTAAGGACGTCTTCTGGCCTCTTTTATGCCTCCTAAGTCGGTCCAATTGTTGCCTTAATTGACCGGGTGGAGGCTTCTCCATGCTCAATCTCGTCCCGTTTGTCCCGTGATGATCCTCGAAGTTGCTCCTTAGCTCCGTGCATGTTCCTTTAGCTCCAAAATAGTCCAAATACGCGTAAAAACCTGTAAGAACATGAAAACATGAAAACAAGTAAAACGGAAACGGAATCATACGTAAAGCAACACATATATATCGAAAACGTCTCTTAAATCATGCATGAAATACGTATGAAAACGAGATGATCAAAATCCCCCAGACTTGAATGTTTGCTTGTCCCTAAGCAAACGTAAACGTGGAATACATGGGGTATAAAAACACGAGAATTCCCCCTTCTCCTAGACATACCGCTAAAGCGAACCTAACTGATCAACTAGCATGTCGAGAGCAAATTCGGCCTAATCGAGTTTTTAGTCTTAATCCTAGGTCCATCACGGTTACCCATGAGAAAGTAAATCAAAGGAAACTAGACATGCTACCGTAACTCCCTCCACCAAACAAGACTTCAGACAATGCTAGACCTAGAACAACCGAGGATACTTGTTTCATTCTTTTCGAGCTTCTTTCTTTGTTTTTCTTTTCTTTTTCTCTTTCTTTTTTTTCTTTTTGTTTCCCCTTTTTTATTCTTCTTCTTTTTTTTGTTTTCTTTTTTTGTCTTTGCATACACAGTAGGCTTCTAGGATGTCGGATTTGAAGGGATCCAGCCTCTACTTAGACCCAGACTACCGATGACGGTATACTCATGCATCTCGTGGGAGAGTGCAGCGGAGTAGGCGGCTTTTTTGTGCTATGCCCTTAGGACTTAAAAAGATGATCGTCAGCCCACCACTTAGAACCGAGCTACCAAAGGAGTATCAAGGTCGATGCACTCATATCGATTTTTGATCATGCTTTTTAGGCATTATTTCTATCGACAGAGGAGTGTTAGTGTGCGCTTTTTAATCTGCAAAATAAGCTCGATTTTATATGATCCAATAATCCTCAACAGAACAGAAGTAAAGCATCGTCTACTGATCATCTCGTTTTCATATGTATTTCTTGCACGATTTAGGAGACGTTTTTTATATATATGTGATGTTTTATGTATGATTCCGTTTCCGTTTTACTTGTTTTCGTGTTTTCATGTTCTTACAGGTCTTTACGCGTATTTGGATCATTTTAGAGCTAAAAGGACATGCACGGAGCTAAGGAACATCTTCGGGGATCATCACGGGACAAACGGGATGAGACCTAGCAAGAAGAGCCTCCACCCGGTCGGGCACAACTCATGCACGACCGGGCAAAACTTGAGGCCAATTTTGTGCACATTTCCTGCACGACTCGGGCATGATTATGCCCGACCATCTGCCTTGTACCCGAGCGGGTGACCATCTTGCCCGATCGAGCTCTCCACACGGATCGCGATCTGCGCGTTCCACCCTAGCCGTACCCGAGCGGGTACAACGACCGCCCGAGCGGGTCTCGGCCCGTGTCTACTTTGTTTATGTTTGTTTATAGACATATGAGCGAGTAGTTTGTTTGTTCTAGGAGAAGGGATTAGCCCTTGGCTATCCAGGAACTACTTTTGATCTATTTTGAATGCATCTTCCCGTTTTAGTTTATCTATTCTCTATCTGAGTGCTTGAATTTACTTGTGTTTGCGATGGCCATGTAGATGCATGTGTTAGGGGTTAGGAGAAGGGCTGAAAGGAGAATTCTAGTCCTAGAAGATAAGGTTTAGAACAACCGAGGTTAGGCCACGAAAGTAGGGTAGCAACAGTTGAGGGTGAACGGATGAATCATAGAGCCTATGGGTTTAGTTCAAGGTGTCAGCCACGAAAGTAGGGGCCAGCTTATCTAGATCACGTGTCTATGCCTCGAGAGAGGGTAGATATCATATTAGGAT
>CM071865.1:27562418-27579382 GCA_036759665.1 Gynandropsis gynandra
GACGCCCAAATCAACTATGCCACAACCGAAAAGGAGTTCCTTGTCGTCGTCTTCGCCTTTGACAAGTTCAAATCCTATCTCGTAGGGTCAAAGGTAATCGTTTACACTTACCATGCAGCGCTTAAATATCTTCTAGGGAAGAAGGACGCGAAACCGCGCCTCATCCGGTGGATCCTTCTCTTACAAGAGTTTGATCACGAAATAAGAGATAGGAAGGGGTCCAAGAACGTCGTTGCAGATCACCTCTCTCGCATCGTTGTAGAGGATGCGAGACCTATCGACGACTCCTTGAGAGACGACATCATATGCGAACTAGCTTCAGGTAACCCCGCTCCTTGGTATGCTGATTTTGTTAATTTTCTTGTTAGCGGTATACTACGCCCCAATCTTTCTTTTCATGAGCGCAGGAAGTTCTTCGCGGATGTCAAACACTACCATTGCGACGATCCAATTCTGTACAAGAGATGCGGGGACGAGTCTTTAGGAGATGCATCCCCGAGGAAGAGGTAGAGAGCATCCTATTCCATTGTCATGGATCGGATTATGGAGGCCACTTCAGCAAGTCCAAAACCGCTTCAAAGGTGCTACCAGCAGGTTTTTATTGGCCGAACCTCTTCAAGGATACCCATAGGTATGTTTCCTCTTGTGATAGATGTCAAAGAACGGGAAATATAGGTAAGAGGAACGAGATGCCACAGCCCTCGTCATGTGGCAACCAATACATTTTGGTAGGTGTAGATTATGTGTCTAAGTGGGTAGAAGCCATAGCAACGTCGACTAACGACGCTAGGGTAGTGATGAAATTCTTTAAGAAGATCATATTCCCTCGTTTTGGAGTTCCTAGATTAGTCATTAGTGACAGAGGTTCGCACTTCATTGCAAGACAATTTGAATCCCTCCTTAAGCATTATGGCGTGCGACATAGGATAGCTACACCATACCACCCATAAACCAGCGGACAAGTAGAGGTTTCGAATAAGGAGATTAAGAGCATACTAGAGAAAACCGTGTCTAGGTCTCGTCGAGATTGGTCGATGAAATTAGATGATCCATTATGGGCCTATAGGACTGCGTTTAAAACTCCCATTGGCATGACTCCTTTTCAGCTTTTTTATGGCAAGTCTTGCCACCTACCTGTCGAGCTAGAGCACCGCGCCTATTGGGCGTCAAAGCTCCTTAACTTTGATCTTAAGATTGCAGGCGAGAAACGACTTTTACAGATTAACAAGCTAGACGAGCTCCGTCTTGATGCCTACAAGAACTCTAAGATCTACAAGGAGCGTGCCAAGAGATGGCATGACAAGAAGATCCTACCTCATGATTTTCAGCTAGGTGACTTGGTTCTACTATTTAATTCTCCTCTTAAGCTTTTTCCGGGAAAACTACGGTCCCGTTGGTCTGGTCCTTTTCAGATACGAGAGGTATTCCCGCATGGAGCAATAGAACTTTGGAGCGAGACGATTGGCGCATTCAAAGCAAATGGACAGCGGCTAAAGCTCTACCAAGTCGCTCAACCGATCGAAAGTGGAAACTCCATTTCCCTTTCTGATCCACCCGTCACGCACGTATGAGGAATGGAGACGTCAAAGCTTAAAGACGTTACATAAGCACTTTCTGGGAGGCAACCCAATTGTTTGTTTTTATCTTTCTGTTTAAGACTCGGTTATTTGCTTCCGTTTTCCTCTAAAAAAAAACACCACAAACGTGCTTTCCGTCCCTTACCCTCCATCGGAGCTTCACGTCGAGGATGCTGTTCAATTCAAGTCTTGGGGAGCAGCTCACGTTTGTCAGGTGATTTCGTTTCATTTTCTTTCATCTTCCTTTGACTTTGTAGTTTTAGGTTATTTTTGCGGTTTTTATTTTGTTTTTGTTTTCATGAGTCAGAGTCGTCCTAGGCACTTGTCCGGTGCCACGTTTTGAGATAAACCCTGAACCTAGGATGCTTAA
Organism: Gynandropsis gynandra; assembly: GCA_036759665.1. Lineage (NCBI taxonomy): Eukaryota > Viridiplantae > Streptophyta > Magnoliopsida > Brassicales > Cleomaceae > Gynandropsis > Gynandropsis gynandra. Next base: position 27,564,366 of record CM071865.1, read on the forward strand.
GAAGTTGACCTTTTCCGTTAGATTTTGCATGATTGAGCTAGGTTTTCCCTAAGCGTTAGAGCTTATTAGTCGGCTGAAAAAACAATAGGTCGAAGTTCTTTGGGAATCCTAGTGTTGCTTGTGGGGGTTTAGACGAGGTTATTAGGCTAGTTTATCGTTCATTCTCTCTACCCAGATGGTCATACTTCGTGTAGACGATGCTTTACTTCTATTCTATGGAGGATTATTGGATCATATAAAATCGAGCCTATTTTGCAGATTAAAAGCGCACACTAACACTGCGCTATCGATTGAAATAATGCCTAAAAAGCATGATCAAAAATCGATATGAGTGCATCGACCTTGATACTCTTTCGATGGCTCGGGTCTAAGTGGTGGGTTGGCGATCATCTTTCTACGTCCTAAGGGCATGGCACAAAAAGCCGCCTACTCCGCTGCACTCTTAAACGAGATGCATGAGTACACCGTCATCGGTAGTCTAGGTCTAAGTAGAGGCTGGATCCTTTCAAATCCGACGTCCTAGAAGCCTAGTGTGTATGCAAAGAAAAAGAAAAAAAAGAAAACAAAACAAAACAAAAAGGAAAAAAAAGAAGTCATAAAAAGAAAATAAAAAATAAAAAAAAGAAAAGAAAAAGAACGAAAAGAAGCTCGGAAAGAAAGAAACAAGTATCCTCGGTTGATCTCGGTTTAGAATTGTCTGAAGTCTAGTTTGGTGGAGGGAGCTACGGTGGCTTGTCTAGTTTTTCCTTTGATTTACGTTTTCATGGGTAGCCTTGGTGGACCTGGGATTAAGACTGAAAACTTGATTATGCCGAATTTGCTCTCGACATGCTAGTTGATCAGTTAGGTTAGCTTTAGCAGTGTTTCTAGGAGAAGGGGGAATTCTCGTATTTTTACACCCCGTGTGTTCCACGTTTACGTTTGCTTAGGGACAAGCAAACATTCAAGTCTGGGGAATTTTGATCATCTCGTTTTCATACGTATTTCTTGCACGATTTAAGGGATGTTTTTGATATATATGTGTTGCTTTACGTATGATTCCGTTTCCGTTTTACTTGTTTTCGTGTTTTCATGTTCTTACAATTTTTTACACGTATTTGGTTCATTTCGGAGTTAAAGGACATGCACGGAGCTAAGGACCAACTTCAAGGATCATCACGGGACAAACGGGTCGAGATTTAGTAAGAGGAGCCTCCACCCGATCGGGCACAACTCACACCCGACCGGGCAAAGGCTACGGCAAATTTTGGTGCGCATTCACGCACGACTCGGGGAAGGAAACGCCCAAGCAGATGCCTAACACCCGACCGGGCGTACCTCATGCCCGATTGGGCACCCCATGCAGATCGCGATCCGCGCGACCAGACCTAGCCGTACCCGAGCGGGTACATTGAGTGCCCGAGCGGGTCGCGACCCGAGCAGCAAGTTAAGTTAACTTAACTTCAAATAAAAGGAAGTTCGTGGGGAGATTAAGGCAACATTTAGACCGACTTAAAGGACATAAAAGGAGGTCAGAGGACGACATGGGAGACACTTTTGGATTCAGTTCGTGATTGAGGAGATTCTTGTGAGGAGGCAAGCGAGGAGCATTGGAGATCAAGCCCCGACACTTCGGTTTCGTTTGGTTTTCATGTTCCTTAGACTTTCTATTTCGTTTATGTTTGTTTACAGACGCATGAGCGATGATGTCGGTTAATCTCAAGTAGTAAAAAACCTAGACTAACGCTTCCGCAAGAATACAGATCGTGTAGCACTAGGGTCGAACACAAGGAATTGATGCAACTCTAAAGCTAGTAACTATACCGAATTCATTCATTCAAGTGGCGTACAAGAACATTAGACTTCTATAATCATCCATTCGAGTGGCGTACAAGAATGAAAGCATTAAACACAACCAATCAATCTGAAAAACGATCAAGTACCGAATTCATTCATTCAAGTGGCGTACAAGAACAAAAGCATTAAGAACCACCATTCATTAAGCACAAGACTTCGTTACATATTGGCAATACTCTCGAACCCATGGCTGTAGATCTACTCGGACATGAACTTAGAAAACGAAACACAAAAGATGACTATATTCAACAATGATAAAGAAAGAGATTCCTCCCTATTCATATACCGACGTCTTCAATAGCTCCTCCATGCTCCGGATTCCTCGTTCCGTCCTTCTCCCTCTTTCTCTATGTCTCTCAGTGTGTCCTCTAATGTCTCATTTTGTCCCCCCATTAGACTAGTACGAATCCTAGCTTTAAAAGGTCTCTTTTCTCCTGAATTGGCCGTTCTAAAATTAAGGAGTTTGTTGAGAAAAAGGTGGACCCGACAACTCTGGTTCGAATCCTAGCTCTAAAAGGTGTCTTTTCTCATTAATTGGCCGTTCTAAAATCAAGGAGTTTGTTGAGAAAAAGTTGGACCCGAGCGGGTGCACAAACACAGCCCGAGCGGGCACACTTCATTCCCGAGCATATACACCATCAAATGCTTTTTCCGCTCTTTTCGCTCGATGCTTGAGTGTTTAATTTGCTTCCATGGCTTTGCACAAGTTGTACCTTGTCATTCAATCACGTTTTTAGGGTTGAATTGCCGTAATCTCTCGTGTTTCGCTTCATGTCTTCGTTTCCTATACAAAACACGAAATGTAGATGAAGTCCTCAAATAAACTCGATAAATCGGTGAAATCTAAGAAATCTAATCAAAACTAGACCTAAGAATGATGTAAATACTACGACGGATTACGTTTATCAAGCGAGTAGTTTGTTTGTTCTAGGAGAAGGGATTAGCCCTTGGCTATCCCGGAACCACTTTTGATTTATCTTGAATGCATCTTCCCGTTTTAGTTTATCTATTCTTTATATGAGTGCTTGAATTTACTTGTGTTTGCGATGGCCATGTAGATGCATGTGTTAGGGGTTAGGAGAAGGACCGAAAGGAGAATTCTAGTCCTAGAAGATCAGGTTTAAAACAACCGAGGTTAGGCCACGAAAGTAGGGTAGCAACGGTTGAGGGTAAAACGGATGAATCATAGTTCTTATGGGTTTAGTTCAGTGTGTCAGCCACGAAATTAGGGGGCAACTTGACTAGATCACGTGTCTATGCCTCGAGAGAGGGTAGATATCATATTAGGATCGTCTGCCTTAGATAGCTTAAATAAGGGATTGCATGATAGATAGATTAATCGTCGGTTTCGGTAGTCTTGTGGTGAAACTAGATTCCTAGAATGTTTGTCTTATCGTTAAGAACTAATTCGTTTATTTACTTTCAGTATTTCATTCTTCAACCATATTCGTTCATTAGCAAGTTTGACTTATAGTTCGAGTTTAGATTGTGTTGCGTAGTCTCTGTGGGATCGACACCTAAAATACTATACACGTGTCGTGCACTTGCGGGTAATTTAGGTTATTTTATTTAACTTTGAGAATGCACCATAGTGCGGAACTTCTAGATGCATGAAGAACAATGGGAATTCTACCTCGATTATTGTGGTTCCTAAATAGATTAACCGATTGGCCAAATTCTCGTTAACCTAATTCATTCGAAGGTTCATTCACGAAACTCAAATTGACTCTCCCAAGCCTAGACGAATCTCTAATCTCCATCAAACTTGCCTAATCTCAGTAGAATACATATAGTCTTATCCAAACTTGAAACAACAATGTTATGAAGGCATTACGCACAAATCGAACCATTCAATTGAGCAAAACCAAAATCAAGCATCAATAACTTAAACGATCCAATATAATGGCATCCCTAACCCATGGCAACGAGAACTACTCAGAATACATAGAGAAGCAAACAAAAACTAAGTACGTGTTCGACTCCCGTATCATCCCGAGCGTAACCTCCGACGAATCCTTCGGTTCTCCGAAGTCTCCTTCTTCGGCCGTGCTCTCTCTCTTCTCCTTTGCCAGGTTCGTTCCACTTGTTCTCTTGCCTTTTCCAGTCTGATCTTGGCTTCCCCCTTCTGTTATTTTTAAATTTATGCCGTTCAAAGTTCAAGGTAGGTTATTGACAAAAAGATGGACCCGCACGGGCACACAATGCACCCGCTCGTGCAGACCATCAGCCCGTGTGTGCACCACATTCAGCCCGCGCGCGCTGGCTTTCCCGGGCGTGCATCCTATGAGCCCGAGTCGGGCTTGCTCTCGGCGATTTTTTGGTTCAATTGCACAACCTGAGCCCGAGCGGGCTCACTTCTCAACCAGAGTGTGCACACTTCAATTGATGTTTCCGCTCCTTCCGCTCGATGCTTGAATGTTTCATTTGGATCCATGGCCCTGCACATGAAGTATCTTGTCATTCAATCCTATATGCGGGGTGGAATTGCCTTTTCATTCGTGTTTTCATTCATGTCTTCATTTCCTACACAAAACATGAAATGGTAGATGAAATGCTCGAATAAACTCAAATAATCGGTAAGTCCAAGAAATCTAATAAAAACTAAACCTAAAAATCATGTAAATACTACGACAGATTACGTGTTATCATCGATACGATTGATTTTTAGAGCCGGAAGATGCCCTTTTCGAGTTTGTTAGGATACAAATGTCATTTCTTGTCAATACGCCGCTTGCGTTGCGTTTGTCTCTCGGATATTCCTTGTGCTTCCTATTTCCTATTTGCGTTTGTCTCTCGTGCTGCGACCCTTTCCAACTTTTTTGTTTTTGTTTCCAGGTGATTAGACGACTAAAATAATGAATTGTACGACGGGCTTTGAAATACCATAACTTTGCGTACGAAGCTCCGAATTACATGATTTTTTTCACATTTTATTCCTCTTTTCGAGATAAACCATGCCGTGGGTTGCTGATGGCAGCCCGACCCCGTTTTCGACTCAAAATGCTTTATTTAGGTTGATACGATGGATTTTTAGAGCCGGAAGATGCCCTTTTGGAGTTTGTTAAGTTACGAATGTCATTTCTTCTCAATATGCTGCTTGCATTGCGTTTGTCTCTCGGATATTCCCTTTGCTTCGTATTTCCTATTTGTTTTTGTCTCTCGGATATTCCGTTCGCTTCCTATTTCCTATTTTCATTTTTCTCTCGTGTTGTACCCCTTTTCCGCTTTTTGTTTTTTTTTTCACGTGATTAGATGACTAAAACAATGAATTGTACGACGAGCTTTGAAATACCATAACTTTGCGTATAAAGCTCCGAATTACATGATATTTTCACATTTTATTCCTCTTTTCGAGATAAACGATGTTGCGGGTTGCTGAGCGCATCCCGACCGCATTTTCGAGGTCAAAATGCTTTACTTAGGTCGGAAAGTTTGATTTTTAGAGCCGGAAGATGCCCTTTTCGAGTTTGTTAGGATACGAATGTCATTTCTTGTCAATACACCGCTTGCGTTGTGTTTGCCTCTCGGATATTCCTTTTGCTTCCTATTACCTATTTGCGTTTATCTCTTGTGTTGCACCCCTCTTCCGCTTTTTGTTTTTTTTTTCACGTGATTAGACGACTCAAACAATGAATTGTACGACGGGCTTTGAAATACCAAAACTTTGCGTACAAATCTCTGAATTACATGAGTTTTTCACATTTTATTGCTCTTTTCGAGGAAACGATGCGGCGGGTTGCTGAAGGCAGCCCGACCCCGTATTCGAGCTCAAAATGCTTTATTTAGGTCAATACGTTTTATTTTTAGAGCCGAAAGATGCCCTTTTAAAGTTTGTTGGGATACGAATGTCATTTCTTGTCAATACGCCGCTTGCGTTGCGTTTGTCTCTCGGATATTCCTTTTGCTTCCTATTTCCTATTTGCGTTTGTCTCTCGTGTTGTACCCCTTTTCCGCTATTTGTTGTTTTTTCACGTAATTAGAGGACTACAACAATGAACTGTACGATGGGCTTTGAAATACCATAACTTTGCGTACGAAGCTCCGAATTACATGATTTTTTCACATTTTATTCCTCGTTTAGAGATAAACGATGTTGCGGGTTGCTTAAGGCAGCCCGACCCCGTTTTCGAGCTCAAAATGCTTTATTTAGGTCGATTCTTTGGATTTTTAGAGCCGGAAGATGCCCTTTTCGACTTTGTTAGGATAAGAATGTCATTTCTTGTCAATACGTTGTTTGCGTTGCGTTTGTATCTCGGATATTCCTTTTGCTTCCTATTTCCTATTTGCGTTTTTCTCTCGTGTTGCACCCCTTTTCCGCTTTTTGTTTTTGTTTTCACGTGATTAGATGACTAAAACAATGAATTGTACGAAGGGCTTTGAAATACCATAACTTTGCGTACGAAGCTCCGCATTACATGATTTTTTTCACATTTTATTTCTCTTATCGAGATAAACGATGCTGCAGGATGCTGATGGCAGCCCGAGCCCGTTTTCGAGCTCAAAATTGTTTATTTATGTGGATACGATGGATTTTTAGAGCCGGAAGATGCCTTTTTCGAGTTTGTTAGGATACGAATTGCGTTTCTTGTCAATACGCCGCTCGCGTTGCATTTATCTCTCGGATATTCCTTTTGCTTCCTTTTTCCTTTTTGCATTTGTCTCTCGTGTTGCAACCCTTTTTCACTTTTTGTTTTTCTTTTCGCGTGATAAGACGACTGTAACAATGAATTGTACGACGGGCTTTGACATACCATAACTTTGTGTACGAAGCTCCAAATTACATGATGTTTCTCACATTTTATTTCTCTTTTTGAGATAAACGATGCCGCGGGATGCTGAATGCGGCCCGACCCCATTTTCGAGCTCAAACTCATTTATTTAGGTGGATAGGTTGGATTTTTAGAGCCGGGAGATGCCATTTTCGAGTTTCTTAGGATACGAATGTCATTTCTTGTCAGTATGTTGCTTGCGTTGCATTTATCTCTCGGATATTCCTTTTGCTTCCTATTTCCTTTTTGCGTTTGTCTCTCGTGTTGCAACCCTTTTTCGCTTTTTGTTTTTTTTTCACGTGATTAGACGACTACAACATTGAATTGTACGACAGACTATGAAATACCATACCTTTGCGTACGAAGCTCTGAATTACAAGATTTTTTAACATTTTATTTCTCTTTTTGAGATAAACGATGCCGCGGGATCCTGGATCACGACCCCATTTTCGAGCTTAAAATCCTTTATTTAGGTCGATACATTGGATTTTTAGAGTTGGGAGATGCCCTTTTCGAGTTTCCTAGGATACGAATGTCATTTCTTGTCAATATGCCGCTTGCGTTGTGTTTGTCTCTCAGATATTCCTTTTGCTTCCTACTTCCTATTTGCATTTGTCTCTCGTTTTTCACCCCTTTTCAACTTTTTTTTTGTTTTCACGTGATTAGACGACTACAATAATGAATTGTACGACTGGCTATGAAATACCATAACTTTGCGGACGAAGCTCCGAATTACATGATTTTTTTTTCACATTTTATTCGTCTTTCGAGATAAATGATGGCTCGGGATGCTGAAGGCAGCCCGACCCCATGTTTTAGCTTAAAATATTTTATTTAGGTCGATATGTTGCATTTTTTGGCCTGGGAGATGCCCTTTTCGAGTTTCTTAGGATGCGGATGTCATTTCTTGTCAATACACCGCTTGCATTGCGTTCGTCTCTCAGATATTCCTTTTGCTTCCTATTTCCTATTTGCGTTTGTCTCTCGTGTTGCACCCCTTTTCCATTTTTTGTTTTCACGTGATTAGACGACTACAACAATGAATTGTATGACGGGCTTTGAAATATCACAACTTTGTGTACTAAGTTCCAATTAACATGATGTTTTTCACATTTTATTCCTCCTTTTGAAATAAACGATGCTGTTGGTTTCTGAAGGCAGCCCGACCCGGTTTTCAAGCTCAAAATCTTTTATATAGGTCGATACATTGGATTTTTAGAGCCGGGAGATGCCCTTTTCGAGTTTCTTAGGATACAAATCTCATTTCTTGTCAATACGTCGCTTGCGTTGTATTTGTCTCTCAGATTTTCCTTTTGCTTCCTATTTCATATTTGCGTTTGTCTCTCGTGTTACACCTTTTTCCGCTTTTTGTTTTTGTTTTCATGTGATTAGATGACTACAACAATGAATTGTACGAAAAGTTTTGAAATATTATAACTGAAGGCAGCCCGACCCCGTTTTCGAGCTCAAAATCCTTTATTTAAGTCGATACGTTTGATTTTTAGAGCATGAATGTCATTTATTGTCAATACGCCGCTTGCATTGCGTTTGTCTTTTGGATATTCAGTTTGTTTCTTATTTGCTACTGGCGTTTGTCTCTCGTGTTGCACCCCTTTTCCGTTTTTGTTTTCACGTGATTAGACAACAACACCAATGAATTGTATGACGGGTTTTGAAATACCATAACTTTGCGTACGAAGCTCCGAATTACATAATGTTTTTCACATTTTATTCCTCTTTTCGAGATAAACAATATCACGGGATGCTGAAGGCAGCCCGACCCCGTTTTTTAGATCAAAAGTTTTTATTTTGGTCGATACGTTTGCTTTTTAGAGCGAGGAGATGCCCTTTTAGAGTTTCTTAGGATACGGATGTCATTTCTTGTCAATACGCCGCTTGCGTTGCGTTTGTCTCTCGGATATTCCTTTTGCTTCCTATTTCCTATTTGTGTTTGTCTCTTGTGTTGCACCCCTTTTTCCCTTTTTGTTTTTTGTTTTCACGCGATTAGACGACTAAAACAATGCATTGTACGACGGGCTTTGAAATTCCATAACTTTGCGTACGAAGCTGCGAATTACATGATGTTTTTCACATTTTATTCATCTTTTTGAGATAAACAATGCCGCGGGATGCGGAAGGCAGCTCGACCTCGTTTTCGAGCTCAAAATCCTTTATTTAGTTTTTTCGATACATTGGAGTTTTAGAGCCGAGAGATGTCGTTTTCGAGTTCCTTACGTTACGAATGGCTTTCCTTGTCAATACGATGCTTGCATTGCGTTTGTCTCTCGAATATTCCTTTTGTTTCCTGTTTCCTTTTTCAGTTCGTCTCTCGTGTTGCACCCATTTTCCGCTTTTTGTTTTTCTTTTCACGTGATTAGACGACTACAACAACGAATTGTACGATGGGCTTTGAAATACCATAACTTTGTGTATGAAGCTCCAAATTACATGATGTTTTTCACATTTTATTCCTGTTTTTGAGATAAACGATGTCGAGGGACGCTGAAGGCAGCCCGACCCCATTTTCGAACTCGAAATCTTTTATTTAGGTCGATACGTTGGATATTTAGAGCCAAGAGATGCCCTTTTTGAGTTTCTTAGGATACGAATGTGATTTCTGTCAATACGCCGCTTGCGTTGCGTTTGTCTCTAGGATATTCCTTTTGCTTCCTATTTGCTATTTGCGTGTTGCACACCTTTTCCGCTTTTTGTTTTTGTTTTCACGTGATTAGACGACTACAAAAATGAAATGTACTCGGGCTTTGAAATACCATAACTTTGTGTACAAAGCTACGAAATACAAGAATTATTTCACATTTTAAGATAAACGATGCCTCGAGATGCTGAAGGCAGTTTGACCCCATTTTTGAGCTTAAAATCCTTTATTTAGGTCGATACATTGAATTTTTAGAGCCGAGAGATGCCCTTTTCGAGTTTCTTAGGATACGAAAGTCATTTCTTGTCAATACGCGGCTTGCATTGCATTTGTCTCTCGTATATTCCTTTTGTTTCATATTTCCTAATTGCGTTTGTCTCTCGTATTGCACCCCTTTTCCGCTTTTTATTTTTGCTTGCACGTGATTAGACGACTACAACAATGAATTGTACGACGGGCTTTGAAATACCATAACATTGCGTACGAAGCTCCGAGTTACATGATTTTTTTCACATTCTATTCCTCTTTTTGAGAAAAACGATGCCTTGGGTTTCTGAAGGCAGCTTGACCCCATTTTTTAGCACAAAATCTTTTACTTAGGTTAATATGTTGGATTTTTAGAGCCGGGAGATGCCCTTTTCGAGTTTCTTAGGATACGAATGTCATTTCTAGTCAATACTCTGCTTGCGTTGCGTTTGTCTCTCGGATATTCCTTTTGCTTCCTATTTCCTATTTAGATTTGTCTCTCGTGTTGCACCCCTTTTCCGATTTTTGTATTTGTTTTCACGTGATTAGACAACTACAACAATGAATTGTACGACAGGCTTTGAAATACCATAACTTTGCTTACGAAGCCCCGAATTACATGATTTTTTTTCACATTTTATTCTTCTTTCGAGATAAATGATGCCTCGGGATGCTGAAGGCAGCCCGACCCTGTTTTAGAGCTCAAAATATTTTATTTAGGTCGATATGTTGCATTTTTTGAGCTGGGAGATGTCCTTTTCGAGTTTCTTAAGATACAGATGTCATTTCTTGTCAATACACCGCTACCATTGCGTTTGTCTCTCGGATATTCCTTTTGCTTCCTATTTCCTATTTGCTTTTGTCTTTCGTGTTGCACCACTTTTCCGCTTTTTGTTTTTGTTTTCATGTGATTAGATGACTACAACAATGAATTGTACAACGGGTGATGTGCGAAAATAAACGTTTTAAATTTCGTAGACCACTCTACCGGTAGTATACGATATGTGTAGTACCGGGGTTGAACTATGGGGACTGAGTGCAGCGTTAGAACTAAGATATCACGAGAAGAAGATCGATCAATTGGTGGATATCTAACTAGAAAATAAAGATAATGAAGGATAACAAAGCTAGACTCAACAAGATGGAGTATCATGGGTTTCAAGAATACCGGAATATGCAATGCATGTTTCTATGGAACATGAAATCAGTTTATATCAATCGATTGGGCACTAAAATCTAATCCACTACCTAGGGAATCAATGACACTCATCTCTCGATACATCGGAACATCTAGGTGCATGAAGAACGAGTGGAGAGTTCTACCTCAACTATCGAAAATGACTCTCTCGATGCCTAAATCCTCTATCTAGGTAATCAACGTCACTCATCTCTCAATGCAGCGCGAAACATCTAGAGACATGAAGTACAATGGGGAACTCTAACCTCTACTATCGGAAACAATGGGGACTCGACCTCTATTGACGGAAGTGACTCTCTCGATGCCTAAATCCTCTATCTAGGAGATACATGGACTCACCTCTCGATGCAGTAAGCCTATACCCTAAACGCATGACGAACAATGGGAGCTCTACCGTTCCTAAATAGATTAATCGATTGCTAGATTCTCATCAATCTAATTCATTCGAAGGTTAATCCCGAGACTCAAATCTGACTCTCTCGATACCTAGACGAATCTCTAATTTCATTCAAACATGTCTAATCTCATTAGAACAGATCTAGTCTCATTCAAACATTAAATCAACAAAGTAAGAATGCATTATGCACATATCTATAACCTACCGAACCATACGATTGACCAAAACGGAAATCAAGCATTAATGAACCAAACATCCATTACAATGGCATCCCTAACCCATGATAATAGATCTACTCAGAATACATGGGGAAACAAACACAAACGAAATAAATGTTCATCTTCCCTATTATCTTGAGCGGTGGCCTCGGATGAATCATTTGGGTAGCCAAAGTCTTCGATCGTGTTCTCTTCTTTGTCTCCTATATGTTATGGTCTCTTTTCTTGGTCTGTGCGTCGTCCCCTCTTGCTGGAATGGCTTTTTTCTCTTCATCTGCCCGTTCAACACTTAAAAGAAGTTATTGCTAGAAAGGGGGCCCACGTAGGCTAAGGCTCACCCCGCACGGGCTGAATGCATCTCGACCAGCCCGAGCGGGTTACATGCCTCCTTGACTCGTGCTCGTCTTGCTGGAATTGCAGCCCGTGCGGGCAAGGTATGCACCCCGCGCGGGGTCATGTTCCAAGTCTGATCCGTGCATGCTCCTTAGCTCCCCGAGTCGTGCAAAAGTTGCTGGGAAGTCAGCCCACGCGGGGGCCTCTTCCAAGCCTGGGCGGGCTGAGTTTACTTACTGTGTTTGCTCCATTCGCTCGATGCTCTGGTGTTCCGTTTAGTTCTGTGTCCGTGCACATATTGCCTCTTATCACTTGGTCACGTTTTCGGGTAGGTTTTCCGTAATCACTCGTGTTTGCTTCACGTGTCAAGATAAACGATGCCGCGGGATGCTGAAGGCAGCCCGACCCCGTTTTCGAGCTCAAAATCCTTTATTTAGGTCGATGCGTTGGATTTTTAGAGTCGGAAGATGCCTTTTCGAGTTTCTTAGGATATGAATGTCATTTCTTGTCAATACGCCGCTTGCGTTGCATTTGTCTCTTGGATATTCCTTTTGCTTCCTATTTCATATTTGCGTTAGTCTCTCGTGTTGCACCCCTTTTCCGCTTTTTGTTTTTATTTTAACGTGATTAAACGACTACAAATATGAATTATACGACGGGCTTTGACATACCATAACTTTGCGTACGAAGCTCCGAATTACATGATTTTTTCACCTTTTATTCCTCTTTTTGAGATAAACGATGCCGCGGGATGCTGAAGGCAGCCCGACCCCGTTTTCGAGCTCAAAATCATTTATTTAGGTCGATACGTTGGATTTTTAGAGCCGAGAGATTCCCTTTTCGAGTTTCTTAGGAAACGAATGTCATTTCTTGTCAATATGCCGCTTGCGTTGCGTTTGTCTCTCGGTTATTCCTTTTACTTCCTATTTCCTTTTTGCATTTGTCTCTCATGTTGCACCCCTTTTCTGCTTTTTTTTTTGTTTTCACGTGCTTAGACGACTCCAACAATGAATTATACGAGGGGCTTTGAAATACAATAACTTTGCGTACGAACCTCCAAATTACATGAAATTTTTCACATTTTATTTCTATTTTCGAGATAAACAATGCCGTTGGTAGCTGAAGGCAGCCCGACCCTGATTTCGAGCTCAAAATCTTTTATTTAGGTTGATACATCGGTTTTTTAGAGCCAGGAGATGCCCTTTTTGAGTTTCTTAGGATACGAATTGCATTCCTTGTCAATACGCCGCTTGCGTTGCGATTGTCTCCCGTATATTCCTTTTGCTTCCTATTTCCTTTTTCCGTTAGTCTCTCGAGATGCACCCTTTTCCGCTATTCGTTTTTGTTTTCACGTGATTAGACGACTACAACAATGAATTGTACGACAGGCTTTGAAATACCATAACTTTGCTTACAAAGCTCCGAATTACAAGATTGTTTCACATTTTATTCCTCTTTTTGAGATAAACGATGCCCTTTTCGAGTTTCTAAAGATACGAATGTCATTTCTTGTCAATATGCCGCTTGTGTTGCGTTTGTCTCTCGGATATCCCTTTTGCTTCCTATTTCCTATTTGCATTTGTCACTCGTGTTGCACCCCTTTTCCGCTTTTTGTTTTTGTTTCCACGTAATTAGACGACTACAACAATGAATTGTGCTATGGGCTTTGAAATACCATAACTTTGCGTACGAAGTTCCGAATTAGATGATGATTTTCACATTTTATTCCTCTTTTCGAGATAAACGATGCCGTGGGATCCTGAAGGCAACCCGACCCAGATTTCAAGCTCAAAATTATTAATTTAGGTTGATACGTTGGATTTTTAGGGCCGGGAGATGCCTTTTCAAGTTTCTTAGGATACGAATGTCATTTCTTTTCAATATGCCGCTTGCGTTGCGTTTGTCTCTCGGATATTCCTTTTGCGTCCTATTTCATATTCGCGTTTGTCTCTCGTGTTGCAGCCCTTTTCCGTTTTTCTTTTGTTTTCACGTAACTAGACGACTACAACAATAAATTTACGATACGCTTTGAAATACCCTAACTTTGTGTACGAAGCTCCGAATTACATGATTCTTTTCACATTTTATTCCTCTTTTTGAGATGAACAATGCAGCGGATGCTGAAGGCAGCACAACACTTTTTTTGAGCTCAAAGTCCTTTATTTAGGTCGATACGTTGGATTTTTAGATCCGGGAGATGCCCTTTTCGAGTTTCTTAGGAAACGAATGTCATTTCTTGTCAATACGCCGCTTGTGTTGCATTTTTCTCTCGGATATTCCTTTTGCTTCCTATTTCCTATTTGCATTTTTTTTTTGGTTGGAAGTAAATTTTATTTCATGTGTCCCATAAAGGGATGATAGAAACGATTACAATACAATCCGGTGTCGTGAACATAAACGGGATAATACGCAGATCACCCATACTATGCTACGACTACATAACCATATAAGACCTACATTAAAACCTCAATGCGGTAAACCCAAAGGGAGAAACCCGTCAAAGAGGAAAAAGAGCACCCCTGCGACGGAAACTAGCCAACACAAGCACCCAAAAGACGAGACAAAAATAAGAACAAGAACAAGAACAAGATAAACAATACACAATAGAGTCAGCATGATCTAGCTTCATACAGTACTACCGCCTATCTATCTTCGAAGCTGCAACACTATGGCTATGGCTGTTGGGAACTTGTCGTGTAGCACCAAGGATATGTGGTCCAGAATCAGTCGGACTGCTACCTCTATTGGAACTCTCTTGTTGTCGAATATGCTCCCATTCCTGGCACGCCATAGGTGGTAGACCGAGGCTGCAAGTGCATATAGTCGTGCTCGCGCTAGACAATCATCCCGAACGGTGTTCCTTCTCAGCCAGGTAAGAGCATCTTGGATTGTCATGTTGGACCGTGGGAGGTGCACCCGATCGCACACTTGGTACCATATTTGTTGAGCGTAGACGCACTCGAAGAACAGATGCCTATGACTCTCCATATGCTGGTTGCATAACCTGCATGTTGTGTCGATATCTAGATATGTAAGACGATCAAGGGTAGGGAGTTTACCTCGTAACGCCAACCATAGGATGAAGGAGTGCTTCGGCGTGTTGTGTTTCGGCCACACCTCCTTTACCCAATTTACCACCGGTTTCCTAGGCCGGATATCCTCATACGCCTTAGATACCCGAAACCGTCCCATCTCACACCAATCCTCCATCCTATCCATGCTTCTAGCCTCGTCTCCTGCTAAGTCATGCACCATGTCTCGAGCTTGTAGAATGGTCTTTATCAATGGGGAATCCCGCCGGTTCACGCTCCATTCCCAGGGGCCTGTCCGTGCCAAGTACCTATGGTGAACCCACCTTACCCAT
>CM071865.1:27580186-27590647 GCA_036759665.1 Gynandropsis gynandra
ATGATTCGTTTTTTTACGATAGTCGTTTACGTTCCAATAAATCTATTCTTATATATGTTTATATTGAAGCTCTGCACAGCGGTGGACACATGGGCCATTTCGGAGTCGCAAAGACTTTGAAAACATTGCAGGATCATTTCTACTGGCCACATATGAGGAGAGACGTGGAACGTATCTGCGAGTGATGCGTCGCTTGTAAACAGGCTAAGTCCAAAAGTCAGCCTAACGGTTTGTATACTCCACTCCCTATCCCAACTCATCCATGGACAGACATATCAATGGATTTCGTGATTGGGTTGCCTAGGTCTAAAACCGGAAAAGATTCTATTTTTGTAGTAGTAGATAGGTTTTCTAAAATGGTACATTTTATACCATGTCAAAAATCGGATAATGCATTGCATGTAGCCCAATTGTTCTTCAAAGAAGTAGTACGTTTGCATGGCATGCCTAGCACCACAGTTTCTGATAGAGATACCAAATTCCTTAGCTATTTCTAGAAAACTTTGTGGTCCAAGTTAGGAACCAAGCTGTTATTTTCTACAACTTGTCATCCACAAACCGATGGTCAAACCGAAGTAGTAAACCGAACCCTAGGTACCTTACTACGTGCATTAGTTAGGAAGAATTTAAAAACATGGGAAGATTGTTTACCGCATGCTGAGTTCGCATATAACCATGTCGTACATTCTGCATCAAAATTCTCTCCTTTCGAGATCGTGTATGGGTTCAATCCTGCTTCACCCCTGGATCTATTGCCTTTACCATCAAGTGACCGAGTCAGCCTGGACGGAAAACAAAAGGCCCGGTTGGTCAAGCAAATTCACGAAAAGGCAAGGAAAAACATCGAGGAAAAGACCAAGCTTTATGTTAAGCAGGCAAACAAAGGACGGAAGAAGATGACCTTCAAGCTCGGTGATCAAGTCTGGATTCACCTGAGGAAGGAGCGTTTCCCGAATGAGCGCAAGTCAAAGCTCATGCCCCGGATCTACGGTCCATTTACTGTGACAAAAAAGATCAGCAACAACGCCTACCGACTGGATCTGCGAGGTAAGTATAATGTAAGTTCTAGTTTCAACGTTTCTGACTTAATGCCTTTTGTTGCAGATCAAGCAGAGTTGTCTAAATTACATCACCATGGCTGGCCATATGTAACAAGAAATGGCCATGCAAAATATAAAATCCTTTTGACGAAGGGGGCAATGATATGATCCCGGAGGACGCTGAAGACGCGACCAACAACAGTGAGGAGGACGCGACCCGCAGAAAGGAAGAAGAGGGAATCTCCGTGCCAATCCCGCGGCCCGAGATGCGACCACCTCTAGCGCGACCCGAGACGCCATTAGGTCAAAATACGTCGGTCCCGTGACCCGAGCCCGAGCTCTAGAAGAGGATGCCTTGATCATATCCGCTGGTCCCATGACCCGAGCCAAGGCCGCGAAGCTCAAGGAAGCTATTATCGGGATTCTCACGACCGTCCACGTTCACGAGGAGTATGCTAGTTCACGCGATGTCACAAGTCTAAAGAATGTCATCCAAGCCAAAGCTCGACCCGCAACGGTCATTGATTAGGTTAAGTGACCCGCGTGTACTCTTTTCCCCTCGTCGGTTTTGTCCCACCGGGTTTTCTGATGACGGGTTTTTAACAAGGCCGCGAGTCACTTATTTTCCCGCGACCTAATTAATGACCCGACACGAGACACAAGACGGACGCATTACAGCACGGCCAACAAGGAGTTTATCTTCTTGTTTGAAGATACCAAGGCATTAATGAAGGCCTTTGCATGAAGAGTAGCATTTAATGAACATTGTGTTTGAATTTTCTTGTTTTAATCTACATATGGCCGGCCACTTGGTGAGAAACAAGAATCCAACTTTGAAAATTAAGCTTTTGAATTGATCTTTGATCTTTCTTGAATTCCTTTGTGAGTTCTTTGGTTGTTGGTGTGTAATATCCAGCTTCCTACTCGTTGGTGCGTCATATCCAATGATCCGTTCGTTCTTCCTTGGTGCGTCATATCCATTGAAGACGAACTCGGTAAATCGAGAGCCTTCCGCAACTCTCGTGCGACCATTCGCTCCACACACCCTTGTGCAATTCGTTGCAGCAAGGCATATCCATCACTAACCAAGTCTAGAGCGTCGATTCAGTCGGGATCGCGTCAATAGGTTGTTAGGCGGAGACGTCGATAGTTTGTACACTCGGATAGGGTTTGAACTACGAGAGTAGGTAGATCTAGATTTGTACTGTAAGAGCACAGGTAGATCCACTTAAGATGATGAATTCCCCTAACAAATAAGAATGTTAGTTCTAAAATTCTTAGTTAGTTTGCATACGCAAGAAAATATTTGAGTCTAACAACATCGTCTCCAATCGTATATAGATACTAGATTAGATAACTTTATCTATTCATACACACACATATATTATATATTTTCACAACTCTATTTTTTTAGACGATTAGACTGAGTTACACTTCCTTGTGTTCGATGCTAGTACTATACAGTCTGTATCCTTGCGGAATATCTACTCTAGGTTATAAATGTAAAACTCGATAAAATTTAGATCATGCACAGTTTACGTTCATCAATAATAAAGACACCCGAAGGATCCAAGATTAAGATAATTTGGGGAAGTGTTAAAGATATATTTGAAAGGGTATTTAAATCTAAGAACCGACGTGGACAGCCTATTAATGAGATATACATCATGGTAAGAGAGAAGAGCCATACACAAATGGAATCGAGGCATGAGATAGAAGAGTTAGTCCGATTTTGACGATATGGCAATGTTTACGTTCGATTATTCAATTCTGTTCTAAGTTGTGAGATGGAGATGTGAGGTGAGATATCCCGTGGAAAGACAACAATTTTTGGAGATCATGTATTCACCGCCATTATTGGAATATAAGGTGAAAGTTTTAGTTTAGAATTTGTATTTGATGAGGGCTTTGAACCAAATAAAGACATCAAGAATATGTGATATGCGTTGAAGAGGGTAGAGCCAAGGGTATCGTGTGAAATGATCAACGGAAATAACTTGATATTTATAACTATCAAATGATGTTACAGGAGATGTCGATACGTTGGAAAAAATGATTTCAAGGGGTTTTGACAATATAGGAAGTGTAAAATGGATGTTTGACAACGAATGGCACAAATATATGGAATGATTGAAAATTGTTTTATTTAGGACTTTAAAAGAGGGATGATCTAGCCTAAAGTACCACTCGGAAAAAGTGGTCTTGACCATTGTAATTGGAGTGAGATGGAGAGGGGATGCCCCGAGGTAGGGAATGTCGGCCACTCATACACACCATATTTTAGCTCACCCTTTGTTATTAGTGTCCCTATTTTGAGATTCTTCACCTCAAAGTGAAATGTGATTGAAATGAGATTTTTATGCATGTAAAAGCATATATGACATGTTTTAGAGGAATAGGGCGAGACGATGAGGGAAGAAGCATAAAACTATTATGTGTGATCTCAAGTCCACTGTAATCACCGAGTACGACCTTGTCCAGACCATTGTATGGAGAGTGAAATTGGAGATTCGCTAAGTCGATTTTGATGTTGTGCGATGTCCCCTACTCTAACAACCACGTTAAAGAAGCATATCGGTTATGTAATACGTTGTTGGTAATGGCCTGTCAAGGATGTGGTCCCGTACGACCAAAGGATGACATGGATTGATGCGGAGGCTGCAACGAAGAAGGTGACATGATTTTGAGTCATCGCCATGAATGCCACAGAGTTGAAATTTTCCTTGTTAGCTGCGAGTGGAGGATGTGCGAGACCTAGAGTATCGGTGATCAGGGATCGATGTTTGTTATTGTCTCCATGGACCTTGAGACTTGTGTTGAACTTTCTGGACCGAAATTCGACTAACTGATGGTAGGGGTTGAATCTGGAGCAAATCTGCTTAATAATTGAGAAACTTCTCATGAAGTTCAACAAAAGAGATCGGTGTTTCCTTAGCATTGGCGAGATCCTTGATTGTTATAGTCATCGCCAATGCTAACAAGGATAAGTTCGAGGAGATACTCATGATCCATGGGTCTTTGTCGAGAAGTGCAAGCTCCTCAGCCATTACTTTAAGAAGTCCATATAGTCGTCAGATGTTGGGGCAGAGGCAATCATGACTTGGCACGAGAGGGAGATTGACCTGAGAAGAGCAACAAAAGATGAGGAGATGTTTGCAAAACCATGGGTTATACACAAGATTTGGAACACTGTTGTTATTGCGAGTCATGGTTGCCAAATGGGTTGTGATAGGCTCGAGGAAATGTTCTACCGAATGGGTTTGTGATAGGCTCTAGGAAATGTTCAAGATTGTACCATTAGAAGAGCACAAATATGGACATTTCAAGTAAGATAATTTATTGTCGTGAGTTTTATGACATTAGGAACATTGATGTCGATCAACGTCGACATGAGATTAGCCTGATCAAAGGGAGTGATAATGTCGAAGGGAGCATAGGTGCTCGGAGAATTTTTCTCGACGATCGTGAGAAAAAGAGAACGATTACGTTGTGAGATAAATTTGAAATTTTAATACCATAAAATAAATGTATTTTGATTATTATTTTTAGATTAGTCTACATCATTTATAAATACATGAAATCCCTAAAATTAGGGAAACAAAATATAAAAGAACACACAAATCAACTCTAAGATTATAGAAACGAAATATATATAAATAGATGAGAATTTCTTTTAATCAATATATGATGATAAATTTTGAAAGTATATCTTGAAAATAAAATAAAAAACTCTAAAAAATAATTTATTAAATTATCTAATATAAAATTAAATTATTTTTATTTATAAAAAACTAAAATAATATCTGAATCCAAATTATTCGATTAGAAATCAAATCAATTGGATCGTATATATACAAAAGTTTAATTTATATATATATCAGATTTAAGTGATGTATATAAATATTAAAGAAAAAACAAAATTTGAATCAAATTTAAAAAAAAAAAGAGGAAAAAAGAGGGTGAGAACATGATGCCGGCATGGGACCTCAAGGCACGCTGCTCTTTTCCCGCTCTCTCATAGCATTTGACCTCCAAATCAGCATGCTGCTCCACCCCTTAATTAATCCACTTAATTAATTATTAATTATATATCAAATTATAATTTAAACATATATATTATTATCACTTATTTAATTATCGTTCTTATATTAATCTGCTATTAAACTATTTTTGTTGTTGTTGCTTTATCTCAAATTGCAAGCACGTTAACCAAGTTATGGCGGCTGCTTAAGTTTTCTTTAATTAAAGTAACTGTTTTTTTATCTTCTTTTTAATCCAACTGACGTTTGAGTTGCTTAGATTTATACAAGGGAGGAGGAAAACTATAGCAGTATTCTAAAGAAATATGTATCTCAATCTTTGAGTTCTTATTTTAAATATATATTCGTAGTAGTCAAAATCTAAATTAAACATAAATATAATAGATTAACAAATTTATCAACAAAGTTATGAGATATTGATATAGAAATGGGGTAAACAATAAAAACATATAAAAAATTAAATAATTATTGATATAATAATATTGAATTGATCATATATAAGTTTCTTAACAAATATATCTGATAGATTTAATAGGTTTTAAGTTTTGAGGTTTGTCTGTACTATGCGAATGGAAGATTTATATATATATATACACACACACCGAAGAAAAATTGACAAAAAATGGAAACAAAATATATAACAGAGTGAATAAGTAAAAAAAGGAAATATATTGTTACACAAATTTAAAAAAGGAAAAATATGAAATATCAAAAGACAATACAAGAATATTTATTTCCGAGGAGGGCACATATTCTGGACTTTGTTCTTCTCCCGTTTTCGGCTTGCGCGTTTTACGGAGCATTTTGTCGGCTGTATTTCTGTCAGTACCGCACTGTGTGTGAGTAATTTAATTCCTCATATATTACCCTTTTTTCTTCTTAATTTGTAAAAAAAAAAGTATGCCTTTTCCTTTTTCTGCCGTTTATATATATAATAACCTTCCTGCCATCTTCGTCTTGTCAAATTGTGAATTGTCAATTGCAACTCTCCCAGAAATCGATCGCCGAGAATCGAGGAAAACTTTTCATCTCTTCGCTTGACGGAATAAGTTTTTATACGACGAGAACGAATATGGGTTGGTTACTTTCTGTCGCTCTTAACTGTTATCTTTCTTCTTCTCGTTTTACCCCTTCGATTCGATCATCAAATCTGTCTGATGATCTGTTTCTGAAATTGGGTTTTCCAGAGTAATCGCCAGATTTTCTGGGGTCTTGCTTAATGTTTTTCTATTGTTAAAATTTGATATCTTGTTTGTTTACCTGTTCCCCTTTCTCTCTGTTTCTCGAGGAACTGCGGTTTCGTGGTCTCTGGTCAAATGACTCGGATTCAATTCTCGTTTGATTAGGGTTTTTATTTTCCGTCATATTGGTTTATGATATCTGGTTTTCATTGGTTGTGATCAGATGTTTGCTTGAGCTCTTCACATAATATGGATGATGAGTATGCCAAATTCATCAGAAGAATGAATCCACCCAGGTATTGAGTCCCGTCAGATTTCTGGTCTGTTTTCTTTGTTGTTCTTTTTCTAAGTTAGGCTGATCAAGAACCAAAAGAGTAATTCAATTCCTCTCTGATTGTCCTTAGGGTTGTGATCGATAACGAGGTCTGCAAGAATGCTACTGTTGTTAAGGTACCCATAAATCATATGTTGCTTTTGATGTATCTCCATGGATGAGTATCCGTTTTTTCCTCTCTTTGATTAGGACACAGTACTTTGGTTTGTGCGAGTATAACCGTGGTGGTTGATTCAGGTGGATAGCGTAAATCGGCCTGGAATACTTCTTGAAGTTGTTCAAGTCTTAACCGATCTCAATCTCAGTATCCGAAAAGCTTATATATCTTCAGATGGTGGCTGGTTCATGGATGGTAAGGAGAACTTGTCTTCCTCTTTTTAACTTGAAATCATGGAGAATGAAACTAATGTTTGTTTGTTTATTGGACTGAATATGGAACAGTGTTTAATGTTACTGATCAAGATGGAAACAAGGTCACGGATGAACGGGTTCTGGAATATATTCGCAAAGTAAGTGATGGAAGTCTTGTTTCTGCACTTCTTTCCTTGTGTCATCCATTCCCATGTGAAGTGGTCTTAACTGTTTGATGTGTTCCTGTAGGCTTTGGGACCTGAATCTTGCTTTATGTCATCCATGAGATCTGTTGGGGTCAAGCAGTCATCGGATTTCACAGTGATTGAGTTAACAGGAAGTGACAGACCTGGTTTGCTGTCTGAATTAAGTGCTGTCTTAAGAGACCTCGAGTGCAATGTAGTGAACGCTGAAATATGGACACACAACACAAGAGCAGCAGCTGTTGTACAGATCACAGATGAAGAAACAGGTTGTGCAATTGCCGACCTAGAAAGACTGTCCAAAATCAAGAGGCTCCTCAGTAATGTGCTTATGGGAGGCAATAGTCGAACCCACGAAGCGAAAACCACGGTTTCTTCTCTCGAGATCACCCACACTGATCGGAGGCTTCATCAGATGATGTTTGCTGATAGAGATTATGAACAACGGGACAACGATGATGATGCTCTGGATAAAGTTGGAAGACTTAGGCCACTTGTAGATGTAGTCAATTGGCATGATAGAGATTACTCGATTGTCACTATCCGAAGTAAAGATAGGCCAAAGCTTCTCTTCGACACAGTTTTTACATTGACAGATATGCAGTATGTGGTTTTTCATGCAAACATTGATGCTGAAGGCCCTGAAGCTATTCAGGTACTCAATTAGTTCTAAATTTTCTTAAAATATGGATATTTCCACTTTTACATTTTAACACGTTTGTTCTTGTTTTGTAGGAGTACTATGTAAGACATACTGACGGATCTCCCATAAAATCTGAGGCCGAAAGACAGCGTGTGATAAAATGCCTAAAAGCAGCTATCCAAAGAAGAGTATCCGAGGTAAGTTTAATCTAGTCTCTCGCATTTTATATGTCCTTGGAGCCAACAAAGGAAATATATTTATATGGATATCGTTTTTGTCGATGTTTTAGGGTTTGAAGCTTGAGCTATGCACCACAGATAGAATTGGATTACTGTCAAGTGTAACACGAATCTTCCGTGAGAACAGTCTTACCGTAACAAGAGCTGAAGTAAAAACCAAAGGCCACAAAGCTCTCAACACTTTCTACGTACGTGATGCTTCGGGTTACCCAGTTAATGCCAAGACCATAGATTCAATCAGACGAGTGATTGGTCAGACAATTCTCAAAGTGAAAGGCAACACTGAGGACTTAAAACCGACATCCCAAGAATCACCGACCAGATTTCTTTTTGGAGGCCTCTTCAAGTCGAGATCTTTCGTTAATTTCGGGTTGGTTAGATCACATTCTTGAAGAAGTTACAGAAAGATACAGTACAGATATTGTAAAAACATAGGAAACAAAGGAAAGATTTTTCTTGTTGACAGATTTCATGTAATGAATGTTGGATATATATATGGTTAGATCATGTATTTGTATATATAAACGTAAATATCTGTGTTATCTCAATTTTGGACTCTAATCCATAATCACCTCCACCGAATCTTGCCCATGTAAATTCCGATGGTTCACATTTCGTGTTCCTATGTTTCTTGCATGACAAGTTTCAATGTTAGTATGAACATTAGTTAATACAGTAAATGTCGGGGATTTAATGAATTTGATTGTCCATTTTCTTTGGAGCATTCACTTGTAAGTTGTGAGTCCATTGCTCAACCTGCTCACTTCGCTCAGTCACACACCTCTCTCTTCCACACCACGAACACGAGGAATACGTCAGCATTAAAGTCAACCTAACGGCTACACAATTTAGGATTCCCCTATGTAACTCTTTCATAAATTTAGGTTGTTAGGGTTGTGGATTTTGGTTGTTGGGATCAGAAAATATTCGGTATCCTTTGTTTTGCTCTCTAGCTCAATCCCATTTGCATAGGAAGAGGTATTCACTAACTTTGTAATGAATTGAACTCAACCAATGAAATCTTGAAATTACTTCTTCATTCTCTTCATTTCCTTTTGGTGTGTTTATGGTATCAAAGCTGGACATACTGAGGTTTTGCTATTTCTAAATCCATGGAAGAAACAATTTGCTTTCCATTTCCCGTACATGTGAACATTTCCAAATTTGTTACACTCATATGGAAAACTTAAATTGATTCACCTCTTGACTCTAAGGAACTTCTTGGCTTCATCAATGATGAAGTTGCCAAACCTTTCGAAACATAAACAACCACAAATGATGATGTTGTCACTCATAATCCAAACCTTTTTGTATTCGGCTTGAAAAAAATCGCACCAACTTGTTAAATCCTATGGTACCCTATTTGAGGAAGTTTTTGTCTTGTGATTGGAATCGAAACTGCTGTTGAAGTCTGGTTGCCCATTGCTTGCAACTTTAAGCTGACGCTATCCCGACTGAATCGACGCTCTAGACTTGGTTAGTGATGGATATGCCTTACTGCAACGGATTGCACAAGGGTGTGTGGAGCGAGTAGTCACACGAGAGTTGCGGAAGGCTCTCGATTTACCGAGTTCGTCTTCAATGGATATGACGCACCAAGGAAGAACGAACGGATCGTTGGATATGACACACCAACGAGAGGAAGCTGGATATTACACACCAACAACCAAAGAACTCTCAAAGGAATTCAAGAAAGATCAAAGATCAATTCAAAAACTTAATTTTCAAAAGTTGGATTGTTCTTTCCTACAAAGTGGGATGGCTATAAGATAAAAATAAGAAGGAATTCAAAAATTACAATTTAATGCTAGGTCTTCATGCAAGAGCCCTCATAAATGCATTGGTATCGTCAAACAAGAAGATAGCTTCCTTGTTGGCCGTGCACATAGAATTGTGTCCTTCTCGTGTCTTGTGTCGGGTCATCAATTAGGTCACGGGAATTAAGTGACTCACGGCCTCGTTAAAAACCCGTCGTCGGAAAACCCGGTGGGACAAAACCGACGAGGGGAAAAGAGTACACGTGGGTCACTTTACCTAATCAATGACCGTTGCGGGTCGAGCTTCGGCTTGGATGACGTTCTTTAGACTTGTGACATCGCGTGAACTAGCATACTCCTCGTGAGCGTGGACGGTCGTGAGGATCCCGATAATAGCTTCCTTGAGCTTCGCGGCCTTGGCTCGGGTCATGGGACCAGCGGGTATGATCAAGGCATCCTCTTCTAGAGCTCGGGCTCGGGTCACGGGACCGACATATTTTGACCTAATGGCGTCTCGGGTCACGCTGGAGGTGGTCGCATCTCGGGTCGCGGAATCGGCGTCTCGGGTCGCAGGAATGGTGTCTCGGGTTGCAGCCTCGGCGTCTCGGGTCGCAGGGATGGCGTCTCGGGTTGCGGCGTCTCGGGTCGCGGAGATTCCCTCTTCTTCCTTTCT
>CM071865.1:27605137-27617685 GCA_036759665.1 Gynandropsis gynandra
TATCCTCGGTTGACCTAGGTTTAGCATAGTCTGAAGTCTTGTCTGGTGGAGGGAGTTACGGTGACGTGTCTAGTTTCCTTTGATTTACTTTCTCATGGGTAACCGTGGTGGACCTAGGATTAAGACTGAAAACTCGATTAGGCCGAATTTGCTCTCGACATGCTAGTTGATCGGTTAGGGTTCGCTTTAGCGGTATTTCTAGGAGAAGAGGAATTCTCGTGTTTTCATACCCCATGTTTTCTACGTTTACGTTTGCATAGGGACAAGCAAACATTCAAGTCTGGGGGATTTTGATCACGGAGCTAAGGAGCAACTTCGAGGATCATCACAGGACAAACGGGACGAGATTGAGCATGGAAAGCCTCCATCCGGTCGGGCACAATTCTTGCACGACCGGGCAAAACCTACGGCCAAGTTTGTGCGCATTTCTGCACGACTCGGGCAAGATTGCCCGATCATTTGCCTTGTGCCCGAGCGGGCTCACATACCATGCCCGATCGGGCATGTGTTGCAGACCACAGTCCGTGCATTCCACCCTAGCCGCACCCGAGCGGGCACACTCAATGCCCGAGCAGGTCGTGGCCCGTAACAGCCTATTAAGTTAAGTAAACTTAACTTAAAATAAAGGGGACTCGTGGGGGCAATTTAGGCAACAATTGGACCGACTTAGGAGGCTTAAAAGGAGGCAAAAGACGTCATTGGAGCAACCTTACATTGGAGATTAGTTCAGGAGAAGATTAAGGAGATTCTTGCGAGGAGACAAGCGAGGAGCATTGGACATCGAGCACCACCACTTCGGTTTTGTTTGGTTTTCATGTTCCTTAGACTTTCTACTATGTTTATGTTTCTTTACAGACACATGAGCGGGTAGTTTGTTTGTTCTAGGAGAAGGGATTAGCCCTTGGCTATTCCGGAGCCACTTTTGATCTATTTTGAATGCATCTTCCCATTTTATTTCATCTATTCTTTATCTGAGTGCTTGAATTTATTTGTGTTTTCGATGGCCATGTAGATGCATGTGTTAGGGGTTAGGAGAAGGACCGAAAGGAGAATTCTAGTCCTAGAAGATCAGGTTTAGAACAACCGAGGTTAGGCCACGAAAGTAGGGTAGCAACGATTGAGGGTGAACGGGTGAATCATAGAGTCTGTGGGTTTAGTTCAAGGTGTCAGCCACGAAAGTAGGGGGAAGCTTGTCTAGATCACGTGTCTATGCCTCGAGAGAGGGTAGATATCATATTAGGATCGTCTGCCTTAGATAACTTGACTGGGATTGCATGATAGATAGATTAATCGTTGGTTTCGGTAGTCTTGTGGTGAAACTGGATTCCTAGAACGTTTGTCCTATCGTTAAGAGTCAATTCATTTATTTACTTTCAGTATTTCATTCTTCATCCATATTCTTTCGTTAGCAAGTTTGATTCCTAGTTCGAGTTTAGGCAGTGTTGCGTAGTCTCTGTGGGATCGACACCTAAAATACTACACACGTGCCGTGCACTTGCGGGTAGATTAGGTTATTTATATTTAACTCTGATACGCATCAAGTTTTTGGCGAGTACTCAAATACCGAGCGAAAGGAGCGGAAACTACACTTCAAGACATGCCCGCTCGGGTGGATTGAGAGTGCCCGGTCGGGCTGAATCATTCAAGAAAACCCCGTAGCCTTACACGACTCGGGTGCTCAAGGGATATGCTCGGGCATAGGTGCCCGCTCGGGTGCATTTGGAGTGCCCGCTCGGGCTGATTCATGGCAGAAAACCCCGTAGGTTTGCACGACTCGGGCTGATGAAGTACACGGTCGGGCATGGTGCCCGATCGGGCTCATTTGTGTGTGCACGATCGGGTAGGTCACCTGCACGATCGGGTAAAGAGCATGCCCGCTCGGGTCCAGCGTTCCAACAAACTTTCCTAAGATCTAGATCGGCAAATTTAAAAGGGAAAATCAGATCTGGAAAGAGGGGGACGAACCAGAACACATCAGAGGAGATTGGGAGACATTAGGGCAAGGAGAAGAAGGAAGAAAAGGACGGATCTACGGATCGGGAGCGAGAAGAATCTACCGAAGGCATCGGTTTATGAATAGGGAGTCATCTCTTTCTACATCTATGTCGAATCTAGACTTCTCTTGTGTTTCCTTGTCTGTATTTATGTCTGAGTAGATTCCTTGCCATGGGTTAGAGAGATTTGCTATGTTGTAATGAAGTCATATGCTTAATGAATGGTGGTGCTTAATGCTTTCATTACCTGTACGCCACTTGAATGAATGAATTTGGTTTCTATCATGTTTTCAGATTTCATGGTTGTTCTTAATGCTTTCTCTACCTGTACGCCACTTGATTGAATGATCTTAGAAATCTAATAAACCAACGCCAGGGCATTAGGTTTCGGAACATAGCCATGATTTAGGGTTTAGCCGGTTTAGAATCTACGCCAGGTCAATCGGTTAAATCTAGGGATTAGGATAGCGGACGTAATGCGTCTATGCATGTAAGATGCGCAATGGATACATTGGCATATGCATGCTAGATAGTGGACAAGTCTACGCCAGTCAGTTCCTATAGGAGAGCTTGAATTCCCTGAATCCATGATAGTGCCTTAGACCAATTATCCTTTTAGAACTTCATTACATTCGTATGCAAACTCTCGACACCCATGGTGCCTAGCCATAAAGTCTATTCTCTTCGATTTAGTTTAGTTCAGTTCAATCACAATCACAACTTTAGTCACCTCGTACGTCTAATTCAATTAGTTTAATAGCTACGAAGTCGCATCAATTCCTTGTGTTCGACCCTAGTTGCTACACGATCCGTATTCTTGCGGAAGCGTTAGTCTAGGTTTTATTACTCGATATAACGCATATCAAGTTTTTGGCGCCGTTGCCGGGGAATTGATTACGGCTTAGGAGTTAGGAAACTTTTAGATTAGACATTAGGTTTTTAGGAGTCTTGTTTGTTTCTTGCTTTTTCGTGTTTTTGTTTGTCATTTCGTTTAGAGTCAAGTTCTTTTGCTTCTCGTATCTCACGTGATCTTTGTGTTTGTCTTCTTTTTCTTGTGCAGCTTAATTGTGCATGAGAAACACCGGAAAAGCGGATCTAGTTTTCGACCCCGACATCGATAGAACGCTCCGAAAACTACGGAAAGAATCGAAAGCTAGTGCAAGCAATTCAGTTGATAACACGCAAGCACATTTGGATTTTCAAACCGAGGAAGTGATTGAACAACCGTTTGTTGAAGAGCTAATGGCCGAACGTCAAGATATGAACGTTCAAAACGCGCAACGAGTGCAACCGGCACTGACCTATGGATCATACACGGTCCCTAGGCACACGCAGCTCTTATCTTGCATTGCAAGAAGAAACGCCCGCGTAGAGCTTCAACCGGCATTTATTCAAATGCTTGGTAACGCGGCGTTTAGAGGGAGACCAACCGAGGATCCAAACCAGCATCTCACCGATTTCAAGATGTTATGTCGAACCATAAGGGCTGGAGATGGGGTATCGGATGAGGATATAATGCTAGCTGCTTTCCCGTTCTCGGTGAAAGATAGAGCACAAGATTGGCTATATTCGCAACCAGCGAATTCTATTGCGTCATGGGATCAGCTAGAGGAAAAGTTTATGACGAGGTTCTTCCCTCAAAACAAAGCTCAGCTAGCCAAGAATAACATCAACACATTTGTGCAAGGGGCAGCCGAGAGTTTGTATGAAGCGTGGGAGCGATTTAAAGGCTACCAACGCCTTTGCCCACATCACGGTATGGATCAAAGTTACCTCATATGCAACTTCATGCAAGGTTTATCGGACAATACGAGGATTTTGATCGTAGCCGCTGCTGGAGGTTCCTTAAGCAACCTCACCTTCCCACAAGTCGAGGATCTCATAGATCGTATGGCTTATGAAGGAAATCAAACCGCCGGAGAGTATAATCGCAACACTCCAGCGAGAGTAGCTAACGTGGATAATACGCGTTCCATATATGCCGAGTTAGCGGAAATGAGAGCTGAAATGAGAGCTGAGATGAAAAGTGAATTCAATGAGCTCCGCAATATGATGTCCGGAATGAATCAGCAAGAATATTATGAGCAGCCGGATGAGCAAGGAATTCAAGGGTACGAAGGGGTGAACTATGTGAGCAACGCCCAACCTTTGGGTAATACCTATACCCCCGAGTGGAGGAATCACCCTAATCTCTCGTACAAGAATTCCGACGGTGCATTCAATGCACAACGAGCATCGGGAAACTTTCAACCGCGTTTGATGCAACGCAATCAGAATTTCCAGCCGAGGACGCAGCCCCAAAATCAGAATTTTCAACCACGTGCGCTTGCTCCTCCGCAACAAGAAGTTAGACCCGATATCACATCAATGCTAGCTCAAATCATACAAGAGCAAAAGAACCAAGCCAATGATATAAGAGCGTTGAGAACGAGTCATGAAGAGATGAGAGCAGAAAATCAAGAGATGAAAAATGAGTTTGTGGAGGTGAAAACGCATCTTAAGATCTTGGATACTCAAGTCTCACAACTCGCTGCACAATCATCACGACCGCAAGGAATTCTACCGGCGCGGCCGGAAGTAAATCCTCGTGAACACGTCAATGCCATATATCTTCGGAGTGGCAAAGTGGTGGATCAGCCCACTCATTTGATGTTTGAGAAGGATGAAGTGATTAGCACAGCAGCGGAAAATGGCAGCTACGTTGAGAAGCGAAAAATGAAAACCGAGGAAGAGGAAGAGCCGAAATACGTGAAACCGGAACCAAGACCGCCTCTTCTCCCATTCCCACAACGTCAACGTAAGAGACTGATTGATCAAACCATTCCCTCGACATTCGACGAAGGTGAATCATCCAACAAAGCAATGAAAAATGGCAGTGGCAGCAAAGAGTACAAAAGTAAACCCGAGGAGGAGGGAGAGCCGAAATACGTGAAATTGGAACCGAGATCACCTCCTTTGCCATTTCCTCAACGTCAACGCAAAAAGGATGATGACGCTCAATTTGCGAAATTTGCTGAGATGTTGAAAAAGATGGATATCACGATACCATTCCATGAGGCGTTGAAGAAGATGCCTTCATACGCCAAGTTCCTCAAAGAGATACTTGCGAACAAGCGAGACGTGGAGATGGAATCCGTTATGGTAACGAATTCAATGCTGCAGCCTAATCTACCCAAAAAGATGCCGGATCCAGGTATATTCGTAATCCCTTGTAAAATTGGTGATTATGAAATAAACCATGCGCTAATCGACGTAGGAGCAAGCGTAAGCGTGCTACCATTATCTTTGTATAAGAAATTGGATCTTAGGGGTAAGATGGATCTTCGACCGACGAGAATGGCGTTAACCATGGCTGATAGGAGTGTTAGGATACCTGAGGGAAGGCTGGAAGACGTGCCCTTGCAGGTAGGAAAATTTTTCGTCCCGGTTGATTTCGTTGTATTAGATATGGAGGAGGACGAGAAAATTCCAATCATCCTTGGTAGGCCGTTTCTCAATACGGCGAAAACGATCATACATTGCGCTGAGGGTAGACTCACACTTAAATTTGGGGATGAAGAAGTGGAGTTCAATCTGAATGATACACTTAAGCAGCCATGTATGGTGGATTCGGTATTCCACATCGACGTCTTAGAGGAGTTAGCCAATGAAGTCTTCGAGAAGTTTGGGATATTAGATTCTTTTGAGATGACTCTTCCAGCAGCTAGAGAGGGGTTTTGTAAGTACATTAACGGAGTGAAGCTTTGTACAAAGCTACTGGATGAAAAGGATATAGAAGAAATCCCAAACCCCGAGTTAGACGAACCCCGAGCAGAATTCTGCGCGACTCGAGCACAGCAAGTTGCAGTTTCAGAAAATGATGGGTTTTCGGGTATTCCTGAGCAGAGAGACTTCTCAACTCATAACCACATGAGTACAGATCAGTTGGGGAAGGTTTCGAGCCAAGAAGACGTTGCAAACCAGTGCACAACCCTCCGACAAATCCAGGCAGATTCCAGCGCAGCACAAACGGCTCACATCGACAATTCGTCCATTCTTGAGGTACTTAGCAGCCACTACAAGCGTCCAGCATCAGATTGGAACATTGATAAGGCATCCAAGATGAAGGTTGAAATGAAGAATAGGGACGACATGACTGATCGGGGAAGGAATTCAATTGAACCGCGTACTACACTCTATCGACCACCTCATGTACGCAGGATGCTACGCACACCACGACGTCAAGGACGTCCATCTAATGGGTAGCACATTTTGGTCAAGCTCAAGACCTTAAACAAGCGCTTATCGGGAGGCAACCCGACTTTTTGCATTTCTCGTTTTCATTTTTATTTTCGGACTATTTCTTTTTCTTTTCATATTGATGTACTTGGTGGGATTGTATTCTTCCCTTTTGGATTGTGTGAATATTTTTCGCAGGTTTTTCAACGTCCATATCATCCATGAAGAGGAAACACAAACACGGGATTGGAAGCTACACAAGGTGCACACGTTCCAACCTTTCTTTTCCCGTTATTTTGTTTCTCCTAGGTTTTGAACACCGGGACGGTGTTTCATTCAAGTCTGGGGGGGGTACTCATCGAGTATTGTCATATGATTAGGATTAGATTATTAGGATTAGATGTAGATTTTTGTTTTTCTAGGAATAAACGGATGGATACTTAGCATGGATTTTCGAGTTTTAGTTATTAGTACAACTTTGTCGAATCATGAGCAATGGTCTAGGTTTGCTTAGAAGTCTTCTTGATCCCGATTAGTTAGGTAATTGTGCTTGAAACCATGATCTTTAGTTGCATCTACCTCCTAAGTTTCATACCAAGTATCATATCTCCGAGTATACCGATTATTCAATGCTTGTTAGATTGATTTTAGCGTTCATTAGATTCCACACGCTTATACTCCGCTGTCAATTTTTGAATAAGTTTTCTAACTATTTCAAGCTAATATTGACATGAGTACATCGATATCGATGGTTCGGGTCTAAGTGGTGGGTTGAGGCGTTATTCTACGTCCTAAGGGTTAGATTGATGCGAATTCGTCATAAAAAGAAAAAGAAAAAATGAATGAAAGAAAAATAAAAAGAGAGAGTATTCTTCAATAACGCATCTCTTCACTCCGCTAAGGTTGAGAAACCTTATGAGTGTGCCATAGGCAGCCTGGGTCTAAGTAGAAAGCCAACCTCTTCGACTTCGACGTCCTAGGAACCGAGCGTGGAATTATTAAAAAAAAGAGAAAAGAAAAAAAAAAGAATAAGAACGAAAAAAAAAATGGGTTTTAAGATATCTCAAGTTTAGAAGAGTTTGGTATGGAGAACGCTTGGATGTTGCTTAGGAGTACGGACTAAACTTAGGTCATTGGTAGGATTGCATGGTTCGAGACTTTCGGGTGATAGAGGTCTAAACTAGGTACGCTTAGGCTTACGTTCATGTGACGCGTTGATTTGTATGATGGCTAAATTCTTCGACGTATTTGTATTGGTATCCATGGTTGTTTAGCTCTTCTAGTACTCGACTCTAGGTTTGCTCGAGGACGAGCAAAAGGTTAAGTCTGGGGGAGTTTGATAACACGTAATTTGTTATAGTTTTTATATCATTCTTAGGTCTAGTTTAGAGTAGATTATTTATATTTCATTCATCTATTGAGCATATTCGAAGACTTTATCCACATTTCGTGTTTTGTGTAGGAAACGAAGGATTGAAGAGAAACACGAGTGATTATGCAATCTAAACCCGAAAACGAAGCTGTGTAACAAGGTTCGGCTTATGCAAGGCCACGGATGGAAGCGAGTACTCAAATACCGAGCGAAAGGAGCGGAAACTACACTTCAAGACATGCCCGCTCGGGTGGATTGAGAGTGCCCGGTCGGGCTGAATCATTCAAGAAAACCCCGTAGCCTTACACGACTCGGGTGCTCAAGGGATATGCTCGGGCATAGGTGCCCGCTCGGGTGCATTTGGAGTGCCCGCTCGGGCTGTTTCATGGCAGAAAACCCCGTAAGTTTGCACGACTCGGGCTGATGAAGTACACGGTCGGGCATGGTGCCCGATCGGGCTCATTTGTGTGTGCACGATCGGGTAGGTCACCTGCACGATCGGGTAAAGAGAATGCCCGCTCGGGTCCAGCGTTCCAACAAACTTTCCTAAGATCTAGATCGGCAAAATTAAAAGGGAAAATCAGATCTAAAAAGAGGGGGACTAACCAGAACACATGAGAAGAGATTGGGAGACATTAGGGCAAGGAGAAGAAGGAAGAAAACGACGGATCTACGGATCGGGAGCGAGAAGAATCTACCGAAGGCATCGGTTTATGAATAGGGAGTCATCTCTTTCTACATCTATGTCGAATCTAGACTTCTCTTGTGTTTCCTTGTCTGTATTTATGTCTGAGTAGATTCCTTGCCATGGGTTAGAGAGATTTGCTATGTTGTAATGAAGTCTTACGCTTAATGAATGGTGGTGCTTAATGCTTTCATTACCTGTACGCCACTTGAATGAATGAATTTGGTTTCTATCATGTTTTCGGATTTCATGGTTGTTCTTAATGCTTTCTCTACCTGTACGCCACTTGATTGAATGATCTTAGAAATCTAATAAACCAACGCCAGGGCATTAGGTTTCGGAACAAAGCCATGATTTAGGGTTTAGCCGGTTTAGAATCTACGCCAGGTCAATCGGTTAAATCTAGGGATTAGGATAGCAGACGTAATGCGTCTATGCATGTAAGATGCGCAATGGATACATTGGCATATGCATGCTAGATAGTGGACAAGTCTACGCCAGTCATGGTTGTTCTTAATACTTTTCCCGAACTCCCTATAGGAGAGCTTGAATTCCCTGAATCCATGATAGTGCCTTAGACCAATTATCCTTTTAGAACTTCATTACATTCGTATGCAAACTCTCGACACCCATGGTGCCTAGCCATAAAGTCTATTCTCTTCGATTTAGTTTAGTTCAGCTCAATCACAATCACAACTTTAGTCACCTCACACGTCTAATTCAATTAGTTCAATAGCTACGAAGTCGCATCAATTCCTTGTGTTCGACCCTAGTTACTACACGATCCGTATTCTTGCGGAAGCGTTAGTCTAGGTTTTATTACTCGATATAACGCATATCACTACACACGTGCCGTGCACTTGCGGGTAGTTTAGGTTATTTTATTTAACTCTGATAACGTATCGGTACGGCGCATGGACTCATACTCTCGCGAATATGTCCTTTGGCCATAAGCTCCTCGACTTGCCTTTGCAGCTCCTTTGTCTCCATGGGATTGGTTCGATAGGCTGGTCGGTTTGGTAATGTTGCTCCGGGAACGAAATCGATTTGATGTTCGATTCCTCGTATCGGTGGCAATCAGGTGGGACTTTCTTTGGGAAAGACGGCGCTGTATTCTGGCAATAGATTAGAAATTTCACTCGGCAGCACCGGTGTAAGGTAAGCTAAGCTCGAAAGAGCTTCCCTATAAACAAACAGTAATATGGTTTAGTCGGAATGGAGAGTTTTCTGGATCTCACCCGATCGCGCGTAAAAATTTGACGGTCTAAGTTCAAGTGCACTTTGCTTCTTTAGGTGTACTTGGTCTTGCATTACCTCCTTTGGTGACAACGGCACAAGTATGGTTTTCCTCCCATTGAACTCGAAATAATGTTTTTTAGTGTATCCATCATGTTTTACCTTACGATCGGATTGCCAAAGTCTTCCGAGCAAAATATGGCTCGCTTCCATCGGTAGTACGTCGCATAGAACCTCGTCTTCGTATTTCCCTATGGCAAATGGGATGGTCACTTGGTTTGTCACCTTCATTTCACCATTCTCATTCAACCACTGAAGCTTATACGGCTTCGGATGCTTCTGAACTTTTAGTCCGAGCTTTCGAACCATCGTAGCGCTAGCCACATTCGTGCAACTTCCACCGTCAATGATGACGCTACTAACCTTGCTGTGAACCAAACAGCGGGTGTGGAACAGATTCTCACGCTGTTCTTGCTCGTTACACTTGGGCTGTGTGTTTAGAGCACGTTACGTAACCAACAATTCTCCCGTGGCTGGTTTCTCCTCTCGCGTCTCGTCCGATAGTTCGGCCGCCTCGTCCTCGGATTCAAATTCTCCGTCATCACGAAGAATCATTACTTTCTTGTTGGTACATTCACTAGCATAGTGTCCTCTTCCGTGACACTTAAAGCATTTCACGTCCCGAGCCCTCGAAGTTGTGGCCTCGGTTTTACCTTTGTCGCGCGGCGCGACTGAGAATCATTACTTTCTTGTTGGTACATTCACTAGCATAGTGTCCTCTTCCGTGACACTTAAAGCATTTCACGTCCCGAGCCCTCGAAGTTGTGGCCTCGGTTTTACCTTTGTCGCGCGGCGCGACTGAAACAGTTTTTGGCGCGTCTCGGTTCGCGGTCTGCGTCTTTAGCGGGTCGCGGCCGGCTTGTGCCGTGTTGTCCCTCCGGGGATAACTCGGTCTCTCATCACGTGACTGGCCATATTTTCCAGCCCCATAACCCGAACGGGGGTTGCGTCGCCGCTGGAGTTGTTGTTCGATGAGGATCGCCTTATGAAGCATCTCCTCGATCTCCACGTAATGTTGTAGCTCGAGTTGGTCTTGGATGTCTATGTTGAAACCTCCAAAGAACCGTGACATTGTTGCCTCTCGATCTTCCGTAAGATCAGCCCGCAACATGAGCAGCTCCATCTCTTGGTAATACTCTTCCACGGATCGGTTTCCTTGGATGAGTTTCCGTAGTCGCCGATGGACCTCTCGGTGATGATGGTTTGGCACGAACCTCTTGCGCATTATTGATCCCACCAACTCAGCGCATAGTCGTAGAATTCCGTGGCCGCTACCCTAACCTTTTTGGCCTCGGGGTAAGCTTGGCAACCAAAAACCAATTCTACTTTCTTCTCCCATTCAAGATATGCTTCCAGGTCGGCCTTGCCATGGAACGCGGGGATTTTAAGTTTGAGACCAGCGAGGTCATCCTCGGGTCGTCTCTCCGCTCCCTAGGCGCGCGTCGCCGCCGGTGACTACTTCGAGACGAGGATGAGCTACCTCGTCCGTAGTAGTTGCTGTCCTCCTCAAGGTGGGTTCCTTTCACGTTGCTGGAACGTTTGGATGTTTCTTGGCTGTGGGGGACGTTCGGCTTGAAACCCTTGACGGAATTCCTCCATCTTGTTGTTGAGACTTTGCTCTAGGCGAGCCGCGAGAGCCTCAATGAGTTTCTCATTGACACGGCTTTGTTCGCCTTCCATTTCACCCGTGTGTCTTGGGTTTTCCCTTGCGTGAATCTTTCTGTAAGCTCCTGCACACTTAACAAACGGAGCAGCCACAAGCGGAAAGAAAAACAAACACAAAACCCTAGACTAGAACACACACGGATTCGGTCGCGCACTCACACGTTCGAATGGGTTTTCTATCACACGGACTAAATAAGTTCGAAAATTATTTCAAACACAGAAACTAGTACGCTCAATATCCTCTAATCACGTTCGCAAATTAACGTATTCAATGATCACAAAACGCACGAAATGAGAATATGCACACGATAGACTTCTAGTCGTTAAACCTAGGCGCACGAAATGCTTCAATCTTTTAACGAGGGTTTGTTCTAGCTAATTTCTCACATAATCAAACTTTTGGACGTTCGAATGTTCCTTTATATATATATATATTTTTGATTTTTTTCGTAGGATTGAAAACAAGTTTTGACCGAAAGATCAAAACAAAAATAAAATTAACCGTTGGCGCTAGAACGAGCTCTGATACCACTTGACGCGATCCCGACTGAATCGACGCTCTAGACTTGGTTAGTGATGGATATGCCTTGCTGCAACGGATTGCACAAGGGTGTGTGGAGAGAGTGGTCACACGAGAGTTGCGGAAGGCTCTCGATTTACCGAGTTCGTCTTCAATGGATATGACGCACCAAGGAAGAACGAACGGATCGTTGGATATGACACACCAACGAGAGGAAACTGGATATTACACACCAACAACTAAAGAACTCTCAAAGGAATTCAAGAAAGATCAAAGATCAATTCAAAATCTTAATTTCAATCTGAGGTGCTGATGGGGATCCTCATGGTTTCCACCCAAGAATTGCTTTTGATAAAGCATGTTGTGTTGGCCGTGCACATAGAATTGCGTCCTTCTCGTGTCTTGTGTCGGGTCATCAATTAGGTCGCGGGAATTAAGTGACTCGCGGCCTCGTTAAAAACCCGTCGTCGGAAAACCCGGTGGGACAAAACCGACGAGGGGAAAAGAGTACACACGGTTCACTTTACCTAATCAATGCCCGTTGCGGGTCGAGCTTCGGTTTGGATGACGTTCTTTAGACTTGTGACATCGCGTGAACTAGCATACTCCTCGTGAGTGTGGACGGTCGTGAGGATCCCGATAATAGCTTCCTTGAGCTTCGCGGCCTTGGCTCGGGTCATGGGACCAGCGGGTATGATCAAGGCATCCTCTTCTAGAGCTCGGGCTCGGGTCACGGGACCGACGTATTTTGACCTAATGGCGTCTCGGGTCGCGCTGGAGGTGGTCGCATCTCGGGCC
>CM071865.1:27617865-27633092 GCA_036759665.1 Gynandropsis gynandra
TCTCGGGCCGCGGGATTGGCGTCTCGGGTTGCGGAATCGGCGTCTGGGGTTGCAGGAATGGCGTCTCAGGTCGCAGGGATGGCGTCTCGGGTCACGGCGTCTCGGGTCGCGGAGATTCCCTCTTCTTCCCCTCTGCGGGTCGCGTCCTCCTCACTATTGTTGGTCGCGTCTTCAGCGTCCTCCGGGATCATATCATAAGCAAATCTACATTTCTAGGGAGTTTGATCTTCTAGCCGTTTTACAAAATGTTACCCTTGAAGGCAAGACAATGCATGAATACCCGATACTTCAAATCCATTTGTGACCACTTAACTTCTATTAGCAAGTCAATCTCTGAACCAATGAAGACTTTTAGGCTTTTGTAAGGTTTAGAGAAATCCCATGAAGTCTTCCCAATTGTGAACCACATTTCCATGCATCCTCAACCTCATCCTATATATGAGGATATTGTAAATCAGCTCACTAGTCTAGCTCTAACCACCGAAAATCATCAAACTTCGAGGTCTCTCATCACTCTACCTTTGCAGCTCACACTAACAACCTTGGTAACTCACAGTATTCCACTACCTTATAACAACTCCTCTGGCCAAGATAACATTTCTTGCTCCATAAACACTAATAGATATAATTCATAAAAGGATAGACAACCATTCACCTCTAGAAGCCTTGACTTTGTTCAACAAGTTTATTCTAACAACCCAATACAAAACTCAAAAAAAATATTCTACATGGCTTGAAAACCATTGTCTTCTCTATCTAATTTGTTGAAATATCGGTCATGTTGCCTTAAAGTATTGATATAGGTTTTACAATTCTTTTCAATCACAAGATATATCTCATGATTTAACCTCTATCCAAGTAGCAAATACCCTAGGCATATCCAGATTCTAGACTAGTTCACACATGAAAAACTCCTTTGAACATCTTGCAACTCCAATCTCTATATTGGAAGTGATACTGTCACGGTGGGAGATGGCTCTCTTATGCTTATTACACTTGTAGGTTCTACCTTGCTCCATGCACCTTCATGTACTCATCCTTTACAAAATATCTTAGTGGTACATACTTTACACAAATCCTTGATTTCTATCTATCAACTTACATAAGAAATCCCTTGTTGTGATATTCTTTACTCTACTGGTATTGTTATTAAGGAACTTCAAACCGAAAAGACAATAACAAAGGGATACAAAACTAATGCATTATAAGTGCTAGACCCCACTCCACATCAAGCTCTTTTCTTTATTCACCTACGTAAAACTAAAAAAATATGGCACAACCATCTTGGCCAACCCAACGGATATGAACCTAGATCGACATTTTCTTGTTAAATAGATGGAAACGACATGAAACCCCCTAATAACTTGATAACAGAGTCTGAAACATATCTTCTGTAGAGAATGGCATTTTCCGGTTTCTCGGTAGTTGTTTTCGTGGCTGAAAGTTTCCCGATAGTTGTTGCGCGGTAAAAGCACCGTCAGAATTCTTGTAGGAGAAGTTAGGGTGATTCCTCAATCCGAGGTTGTATGTGTTCCCTTGAGGCTGGTTGTTGTTTATATAGTTCACTTCCTCGTACTCTTGAACCCCTTGTTCCTCTGATTGCTCTGAATAATGAGGACGACGTGACTTAGATATGAGATTGTAGATTCTTGCAACTTGGTCTTTCACCTCGGCTAGACTGGCGTATAAAGCATGCATCTTGTTTAAGTTAGCCACCCTTGCTGGAGTGTTGCGATTATATTCTCCAGCGGCGTTGTTGCCTTCATCAACCATAGGATCGATTAGGTCCTTGATCTGTGGAAACGTGAGGATGCTCAAAGAACCTCCAGCTGTGGCTATGATCAGAATTCTTGTGTTATCCATGAGTCCTTGCAAAAAGTTGTGTATAAGATAGCTCTGATCCATGCCATGATGTGGGCAAAGGCATTGGTAGCCTTTGAAATGTTCCCACGCTTCGTATAAACTCTCAGCTGCTCCTTGGAAAAATGTGTTAATTTGATTCTTGGCGACCTGAGGAAAAATGTGTTAATTTGACTCTTGGCGACCTGAGCTTTACTCTGAGGGAAGAACTGCATCATGAATTTTTCCTCTAGCTCTCCCCACGATTGTATAGAGTTCGCCAGTTGGGAATACAACCAGTCTTGCGCTTTATCTTTCACTGAGAATGGGAAGGCAGCAAGCATGACGTCCTCCTCCAAGACTCCTTCTCCGGTTCTGGTGGTTTGGCAAAGCATCTTAAAATCAGTAAGATGCTGATTTGGATCCTCGGTGGTCTCCCTATGAATGTTGTGTGACCGAGATTTTGAATGAATGCTGGTTGTAATTCGACGCGGGCATCCCTTCTAACGATGCAAGACAAGAGTTGTGTTTGCCTAGGATCCATGTATGTTCCAATAGGTTAACGCGGCTGGAATTTGTGGCGCGTTTAGGATGCAACGTTCTGCCATTTGTTCTTATTCAGTCTTGCGCGATAAAGTACCTCAC
The DNA here is from genome assembly GCA_036759665.1 of Gynandropsis gynandra. Classification (NCBI taxonomy): domain Eukaryota; kingdom Viridiplantae; phylum Streptophyta; class Magnoliopsida; order Brassicales; family Cleomaceae; genus Gynandropsis; species Gynandropsis gynandra. The sequence continues at coordinate 27,620,350 of CM071865.1, forward strand.
ACAATAATAATACAAGAATCGGTTAGGCTCCAAGAGGTGAAAGTAAATAAAATTTGAATCAAGAAAAAGAAAATAAAACAAAAACATGAAAAACAAATAAGACTCGAGAAAGGACTATGTCCTAATCCAAAAGTATCCAAACTCTAAAGCCGTAATCAATTTTTTGAAAACAGTGCCAAAAACTTGGTGTGGTTAATCTCAAATAATAATTACCTAGACTAACGCTTTCGCAAGAATACGGATCATGTAGTACTAGGGTCGAACACGAGGAAATCGATGCAACAATAAAGCTAGTTAACTAATGAATAGGATGGTTGACAAATTAATTGGTGAATTTGAAGTAAAGACTAATCTAATCTAAACGAAGTAAATTCAATAAGATAAAATACCACAGGTATCGAGAGATGCACGATAATGCAATGAAGTGCTAACAAGATCATGGTTATAGATATTAGCATATATTCGGGGAATTCAAGCTCTTTCCTAGGGAATGACTCTCCCATGCTTAAACCTTGGTCAATTAACCGATGGACCAAGGTTCTAAATCAATTGAGACTTCATATCATGGCTACGTTCCAAAATCTAATTCATCTCCCAATGCAATCAGATTTTTATAATCATTCATTCCAGTGGCCAACAAGAATAAAAGCATTATAAACAGCCAATCATCCAAAAATGATCAAATATTATAACCAAGTATTAAGCATACGACTTCATTACATATCGACAAAACTTTAACCCGTGGTTGTGGAACTACTCGAACATGGACCTAGAAAATGAAACGCAAAAGAAATCTATATTCAACATAGATAAAGAATGAGATCCCTCCCTATTCTATTACCGATGTCTTCAACAGCTCCTCCGCGTTTCGAGTTCGTTGCCCTTCCCCTGCCTTACGGCGTGCTGACCTCTCTCTTCTCTCTACGTGTGTGTTGTATGTTGTGTGTGTGTGTGTTCTGTCCGAATTTTTCTTCTGCCCTCTTGACCCCTACGTCCTCTTTCCTTCCCTTCTTTCATTTTCTCATTCTTTTCCTCTTTTTCAGAATCTAAGCTCTCCACCCCATTCCTTTTCGTCCTCTTTTCCTCTTTGGCTAGTTTCCATTTTCTCGGTTTCCATTTTCTTCAATAGCTTTCCTTTTCCTCTTGTGCAGCGACGGTTTCCTTTTCTTTTTCATCCTTTTCCTCTTTGATTTGCTGCCTTCTTTCTTGTTCTTGCATTTCCATTAATCGTTCCAGCAGCCATTTCCATTTTCTATCTCCGACGGTTGCAGTTTTCAATTCTCGTGTAAGCGGCTATCTTTCCATTTTTGGGTTGGCAGTTGGAAGTTTACATTTTGATCCAGAAACTTGCTTCTATTTTATGTAAACCATTTATTCTTTTCATGTTCCAACGGTGTTCTTCTTAATTTTTTTCAAGCAGCCGAAAGTTTCCATTTTTTGTTCCAGCCACCGAAAGTTTCCATTTTTGTACACGACCATTGTTTTCATTTTTTGTAAGCGGCCATTGCTTCCATTTCTCTTCTCCGGTTTATGATTCTTTGGATGCTAACCATGTATAGCTTATAGGAGAGTGGTTTTGCTTAGTTTTGCTTCATTTATTCATGTTTGTATCCCGATATTTCATTTCCTGCAATAACATGAGAAAACGCTAGGAGAGAACTATATGATGCTTAATGCTCGGTAATGTCTAAATGAATGATTAAACTAAGTATGAAAATGAAGTAAAATATTATAACAAAATAGATGTTATCACTTGTGGGTGACATGTAGTAGAAAATAAAAGTTTCAACCTTAACTTAGCCCATAACATTTGCCAAAAATAAATAAGAAACTTAGCATCCCTATCGGACACTATAGTTTTAGGAATTCCACACAACTGTACAATGTGCCTAAAGAATAATGTAGCTACATGTGATGTATCATTTGTCTTATGACATACAATGATATGTACCATTTTTCAAATCCAATCATCTACGTAAAAAACGAAATCATGTCTAGATTTGGACTTAGGAAGACGTAACACAAAATCCATGAGATATCAGTCTATGGTATATTAGGGATGGGTAAAAGTGAGTACATCTCGTGTGGTGGGACCGAGGTTTGGCATTTCTACAAGTCAGTCACCTTCCACATATGTATGTGACATCTCTCCACAAGTGAGGCTAGTAAAAATGTCGCTTCTTAATATGTCAAGAACCGATCAAAGATTCTCTACATGTTCATCTAAGATCTTGTGGTACACAAAAATGTCATCAAAGTATACAAACACAAATTTTGATATGAATTTTCTAAGAACATGATTCATTAAACTCATAATGTTCTAGGTGGATTGGTTAATCTGAAAGGCATGACTAACCATTTGTAAAGTCTTAGTTTCATCTTAAAAGTTGTTATCCATTTCATCACCCTCATTCATGTGAATATGGCGGTGTCCATTTTTCAATTCTATATTAGAGAACATAAAAGACCTATGCAATTCGTACAACATGTCATTTAAATGAGGAATAGGGTGGGGATACTTTACTGTAATGTTGTTGACTGCTCGACAATCAACACACATGTGCCATGTGACATCCTTCTTAGGCACGAATATCACCGGTACATCACATGATGACATACTCTCTTGCACATATCCTTTCTCCATGAGCTCATTGACTTACCTCTCGATCTTTGTAGTCTCCTCATGATTGGTTCGATATGCTGGGAATTTGGAATGCTTGTGCTAAGTACAAAATCAATTTGGTTTTCAGCCTCACGCATGGATGTAAGTCGTTGTTTGTTTCTTCAAAATCCTACAACAAATCAGTGGCAACACTAGCCAAAGAATAGGTGAGGTCGTTAGTGAAAGCTGACTTTTTGAAAGAAAAAAAATATAAACATAGGATGGTTTGAAAGCCAATCCTTCTTCACTTTGCTCACTCTCATTGAAACAAACATTTTTCTCATGGGTTGTCTTTCAAATATCTGATTTTGGGTTTCTTTCAAGACCTCATTGCCTTTGTGAACTACCTCATGATCACTCATAAAAAGTCCTTTTCTTCTTTTTCTTTAGTAATCGCGCCTGATCTTTGAATACTTTTTTCGGTATGAGTGGAGCTAGTTAAACATCATATTGTTCTCGTGTGTTGAACTTTCACTGACATCCCAATAAGAGGTGTCCCGCTTGCTTTGGTACTACATCACATCTCATCCTTGTAGTTTCCAATGCTAAGCTCAACCTTCACTTGACAGTGAACCTTGTTTTTGCCACTATCATTCAACCACTACAACTTGTATGGTTCGAGATACTATCTGGTAATCAATCCCAACTTCTCATCAAGAGATGCATGATGTGCGTTAACTCAAGTAATAAATTACCTAGATCTAACGCTTCCGCAAGAATACGGATCGTGTAGTAACTAGGGTCGAACACAAGGAATTGATGCAACCTTAAAGCTATTAGACTAATTGATTAGACGTGTAAATTGAATAATGATGGTATTGGGAATGAACTAAACTAAACTAATCGATGGGATAAACTTATGACTAAGCACCATAGGTATCGAGAGTTGCATAACGATGTAATGAAGTTCTAACAAGATAATTGGTCTTAGGTACTATCACGAGTTCAGGGAATTCAAGCTCTCCTATAGGAACCGACTGGCGTAGACTTGTCCACTATCTAGCATGCGTATACCAATATATCTATTGCGCATCTTAAGACCTCTATTGAGCACCAACGTAGGTTAAACCCTAATATGATGGAAGTGGTAAAGAAGGAGGTGCTTAAGTTGTTAGATGCGGGAATTATTTATCCAATTTCGGATAGTGCTTGGGTGAGTCCAGTTCATGTAGTGCCAAAGAAGGGAGGTATCACGGTCATTCCAAATGCAAACAACCGATGTCTTCAATAGATCTTCCTTGATCCCGATCCTTTGTCCCATCCTTTCTTCCTTTTTCCTTCTGCCCTCATGTCTCTGAATGATCTCCCTTCCAATCTGGTTCCAATCCCCCTTTTCCAGATCTGATTTCCCCTTATTTGGCCGTTCTAAAACTTAGGAATTAGTTGAGGAAAACAAGGACCCGAGCGGGCACAGCTTCTACCCGCTCGTGCAGGCCTTATGCCCGGTCGTGCACACTCTTCTAGCCCGAACGGGCACCCATGCCCGACCGTGTGGTTCTTCAGCCCGAACGGGGAGAACTTGCGGTGAATTTTGGCCACAATTAGCCCAAGTGGGCACTCCATTTCCACCCAAGCGGGCACTCCCTTTCCAATCGTCTTCCTTGAGCGCCTGAGTCGTGCAAAGCTACGGGGGGTCATTTGCCTCAATGCCCGAGCGGGCAGACCTTTCATGCCCGAGCGTGCAGGTCTTAATTTGTTGCTTCCGCTCCTTTTGCTCGGTGTTTGAGTGTTCACTTCAATCCATGGCCTTGCACAAGTTGAACCTTGTCATTCAGCTACTTTTTCAGGGTTAAATCGCCATAATCTCCCGTGTTTCTCCTCATGTCTTCATTTCCTATACAAAACACGAAATGTAGATGAAGTCTTCGAATAAACTCGATAAATGGGTGAAATCTAAGTAATCTACTCAAAACTAGACCTAAAAATCACGTAAATACTACAACGGATTACGTGTTATCAATGCACTAGCCACATTCTTGTAACTACCCTCATCCAAAGTAATGCTACACACCTTATCCTAAACAAGTCCGCATGTATAGAAGATGTTATTTATTTATATGATCTCTTCTACTACAGCTCGTATATTTAAAGGTCTACGTGCTACTACTAATTTTTCCTTTACCGCCTCTAATGCGTTATCAAAGTTAAACAAATAACCTAGACTACCCGCAAGTGCACGACACGTGCCTAGTACTTCAGGTGTCGATCCCACAGGGACTATGCAACACAACCTAAACTCAAACTATGAATCAAACTTGCTAACGAACGAAATATGATTTTAAGGATGAAATACTAAAAACAAATAAACAAACTAGTTCTTAACGATGAGACAAACGTTCCAGGAAACCAATTTCACCACAAGACTACCGAAACCAACAATCAACCTATCTATCATGCAATCCCAGTCAAGTTGTCTAAGGCAGACGATCCTAATATGATATCTACCCTCTCTCGAGGAATAGACACGTGATCTAGTCAAGTTATCCCCTACTTTCGTGGCTGAAACCTTGAACTAAACCCATAAGACCTGTGATTCATCCGTTTTACCCTCAGCCGCTGCTACCCTACTTTCGTGGCCTAACCTCGGTTGTTCTCAACCTGATCTTCTAGGACTAGAACTCTCCTTTCAGTCCTTCTCCTAATCCCTAACACATGAATCTACGTGGCCATCGCAAACACAAGTAAACTAAGCACTCAAATAAAGAATAGATAAACGAAAACGGGAAGATGCATTCAAAGATAAATCAAAGTTGTTCCGGGATAGCCATGGGCTAATCCCTTCTCCTAGAACAAACAAACTACTCGCTCATGCGTCCGTAACAAACATAAACGAAATAGAAGGTCTAAGGAACATGAAAACCAAACGAAACCGAAGTCTTGAGTTGATCTCCAATGCTCCTTGCAAGTCTCCTTCGTAAGAACCTTCTCCTTCTCTTTACTTTCTCTCCACGATCAAGAACTGAAAACTCAGTCCCTTTGCTCGACCTCTGACTCCTCTCTTCTTCTTTCCTTCCTGTTTTCTTTCCTTTTCTCCCCTCTTTCCTTCTGGCCATTCAGTTCTTCCTTTTGTAGCAGCAGCCACTGATTGTTGTCTTTTCATGAGTTTCCATTCTTGAATAAGTTGGGTAACGTTTCTATTACCTTCTCCAGCGAAATATCACTTATTCCTCTTCTCTAAAGTCGTTTTTCTTATTGTATAAGTCCTCAACAAACTCCCATTCGTTTTAAGTCAAATTAACTTATTTCTTTATTTGAGTGCTTAATTTACTCGAGTACCGCGCGAAAGGTCGCGCGGGATCGCGATGAGAAAAGAGGCTGCCCGCTCGGGCTCAAGGGCTGCCCGCTCGGGCTCATGGTCTGCCCGCTCGGGCTCAGGCCCCGAGCGTGGTATTTCTTGCCCGACTCGTGCTCAATTCGCTGGACAAAATCACCGTAACAAATGCCTGCTCATGCTAGGGAGTTACCCGCACGGGTAGTGGTTATTCCATGCCGATTCTCGTCCCGGTTGTCCCGTGATGATCCTCGATGTTGGTACTTTGTCTCGTCCACGTTCTTTAGCTCCGAAATGAACCGAATACGCGTAAAAACCTGTAAGAATATAAAAACACGAAGACCAGTAAAACGGATACAGAATCATACATAAATCATCGCATATATATCATAAACATCTCTAAAATCGTGCAAGAAATACATATGAAAACGAGATGATCAACCTCGTACTCCTTAAACTCATTATTTGAATTAGGCATACACCCTATTTTCTTTTGATGCAGTCTCATATTCTCCATCATCTCTTAAGATCATCGCCTCCTTGTTCAAACAATCCCGAGCAAAGCGACCCTGACCTTGACACTTTAAACAATGAGTCTCAAGGTCGTGGTGCGTCCACTTTTGCTAAGCTTTATATCCTTTGTTCGGTTTGTCAGACTTATTTCTTCATGATGATAATTAGAAGAGTTATCATACCTTTGGAACGTTTTGCCCTTTCTCTTCAGTTGTTTCTCGAACTTTTTTGCCAGATACATCAAGTCATCCATGTCAATATAATGGGGCACATGACCATGTATGTTATGGTTGAGACTACTTAGAAACTGATCCATTGTTGCCTCTCGATCTTCCTCGATGTTCGTCTAAATAATCTGGAAATCAATCTCTTGTAGTATTTTTTATGCTTCTAGCTAATACCTTGCACTGAGTGACTTAGATTCTATTTGACCTATCAATAATCGTGAGAAGGTACAAATCGATACCGCATGATGGTTCGCATCTCGTTCCAAGTGGTGATAGCGTGCTCTCCAATAGACTTTCGAGAAAGAATGAGTTAGTCCACCACACCAATACATAATTGCTGAATTTAGCTTATGATAATTTCACCTTCTCTAATTTGGAGTAATGATGATAGTTGAAACAATCTTTATTTTCCGTTCCCACTCCAAGTAAGCTTTTACATCCCTCTACCAATGCATGTAGAAATTTTCATCTTGATGTTTTTTTATTTAATTGTCGATTCTATCAACCTCACGTTGGTTGTGACTCATAGGACGATCCTACTCATCATCTATTATCCATATCTAGAGGGTATGGATTATGAGTTATTTTTGTTTCCTTCGTTGTGACTCTTAATGTTCTACTTCATCCACCTGACCATGTCGTTGGATGACAATAGTGAGTTCTTGCATCATGCGCAAAAAATCTTCCATAAATAGTTGCAATTGTGTTTGCAAATGAGCATCTCCCTCACCTTGTTGTGGTTAAAAATGACAATTATTGGAATTGGATATCATAGAGATAAAAAAAAATATATGAATGAAAGAGAAAACAAACAATGCTCAAAATCTCTAAAAAAAAGAGACTCAAATCCCTAAGCAACTAGTTAGCGGAACCTAGAACTTGTCTTTCTTAGAAAAGGATGCATGAAACCCGAAGTAAAACCTGACTAAAAAATATCAGACTCAGCGAACGATGCCACAACACATGTGATACAATGTTGATAAGTCAACAAACACTCAAAATCTCTCCAAAAGTTTGGAAACTCAATCTCAAGAAATAGTAATAATAAAAGACATTCTCAAATGATTATAAAGTACCAAACAATAATGTAAAAATTAATAAAATATAATCGCTCGGTCGAGCGCCACATAAATACTAACTCTAAAATTCTCAAAACTAAAGTATGTTGGTCCTGAGAAAACACTCATGGCAAGAATTTTCCTACTCTAGCGGAAATTTTGATCCTCTACTTTCGTTCTCTTTTTGGGCTCTTCCACTTGTAGGTAGCTCACATAAGCTTCTTTTGACGTCATTTGGTGCCCTTGTGGTGCTTTTGAATTTTCTGTCGTTACCATTCGAACAAACAAGTTTTATCTGTGTGTCCTTGATGTCATGGCAGAATCTTATGCTCATTACCAATGATAAAGTTCTAAACCTACTTAAGGTAGATGGCAAGATACTGTCTAACAAAGTGTCTTCTTGTTTATTTGAATCCTATCAACTATCAAAGATATGTTTAAGTTCCCTTTTATTGATCTTTATTTTATTCTTGAAAAAATTTGAAGTTTTTACATTATGATTTGTAAGGAACTTATGCACTAATACACCTGAGTATAGTGGAGTCTCTATAAGGAGGCATAAAGACTTAGTTGAGCTTGGTCTCTCCTTGGTGTTTCAGTCCAATGTACCTTTACTTTAATAGGTAGAAGGCTTCCATACTACCAATTTTTTAATCAATCTGCTGCCTTCTTCTATTCTCCATAATAACAGTCCTTATAGCATGCTATATTATAAAAAAACCTGACTATACTTCCTTAAGAGTTTTTAGATGTTCTTGTTACCTTTATTTTCTTCCTTATGGCCAGCATAAGCTTGATTTTTGCTATCTTAATTGTGTTTTATCAACTATAGTGATATTTATAAGGGTTATGAATATCGATACCCATCAAGTATATATATTTTCCATGTTATTTTGAGTGAACAAATGTTTCCGTTGATGAATATTACTCGGCCTTGTTACCATCCTACACTGCATCCCTTCTGAAATCATGGAAACAAGGTCTCTAGATAAGTATCTCGTCCTCTTCAGATTCTAGTTATAATATTCCAACTATTTATCGCATTATAATTATGTTTTGGAAGAGGTTCAACCTGGTAGACATTGATCCAATTCCTCAAATTCAAGAATAATCAACTACAATCTCTTATCCAATGACAACAAAGTTTCGAGCAGCTACGGAAAATCTAATTTTAAATATGTGTTACTCACCACTTTCAGGTACCCTTTACACCTAAGTATGTAGTATTTGCATTAAAACACAATGGTTGGGCTGCTTCTATGAAAGAAGAGTTCACTACCCTTGAAAACAATCATACTGATAAGATTCCAAATGAACTTGAGCTAAAAAATGGATTTTAAAAGAGAGAAAGATTGTACGAATGTGTTAGAGTATTATAGATAACCAATCTCCTACTGGTTTGTTCGAGATCACCTGATGCGATCCCACTGGAACAACGCTCTAGACTAAAGGTTAGATTGGATAGGCCTTGCTGAACGGATTGCACAAGGATGGTGGAACGAGTGGTCACACGAGAGTTGCGAAATAGCTCTCGATTCACCGGTCCATCTTCGTAGGATGTTACGCACAACCGAAGAACGAACAAACGTTGGATATGACATACTAACGGGTTTTGCTGGATGTTACGCACCAACAAGGAAGATTTCACAAGGAAAATCAAAGTTAAAATTCAAAAATCTAGATTGTGCTTCACAAGGGCCATGGCCGGCCATAATAACAAGAGCCAAGGCCATGCAACACTATATGATTCAATAAATGCAAGTCACCATGCAAGGTAACTAATTAATAATCTAGAGATAATACTAAAACATTAAAGACAAGTTGTAAAGACAAGGTACTAAAACATTAAAGACAAGTTGTAAGTTGTAAATTTGCCATCAAATCCGTTTGATCTGTGACAAAAGGAACCAAGTCAGTAACATTAAAACTAGAACTCACGTTGTACTTACCTTGCAAGTCGAGTTGGTAGGCGTTGTTGCTGATTCTCTTGGTCACTTTGAATGGACCATTGATCCGGGGCATTAACTTGCACTTCCGCTCGTTCGGGAATCATTCTTTTCGTAGGTGAACCCAAACTTGGTCACCGGGCTCGAAAGTCAATTTCTTCCGTCCTTTGTTTGCCTGTTTCTCACCCATAAATCTTCTTGCTTGTTTTTGGTATAAAAAGCACCTTCTAAGCTACATTCATGATTATCATCAATTGCCTGTTTCTCATAGAGCTTGGTCTTCTCCTCTATGTTTTTCCTCGCCTTTTCATGAATCTGCTTGACCATCTTGGCCTTTCTCTCTCCATCCAGACTAACTCGATCACTTGATGGCAAAGACATTACATCCAGTGGTGAAGCAGGATTGAACCCGTACACAATTTCAAAAGGAGAGAATTTGGAAGCAGAATGTACAACATGGTTGTAAGCGACTTCAGCATGTGGTAAACATTCTTCCCAAGTTTTTAAATTCTTCCTAACAATTGCATGCAATAAGGTTCCTAGGGTTCGATTTACTACTTCAGTTTGGCCATCGGTTTGTGGGTGACAAGTCATAGAAAATAACAATTTTGTTCCTCACTTGGACCACAAAGTCTTCCAAAAGTAACTAAGAAATTTAGTATCCCTATCAGAGACTATTGTACTAGGCATGCCATGCAAACGTACTACCTCTTTAAAGAAAAATTTAGCTAAATTCAATGCATCATCAGTCTTTTGACATGGTATGAAATGCACCATTTTCGAGAATCTATCTACCACCACAAAAATTGAATCCTTTCCGTTCTTAGTCCTAGGCAACCCAATCATGAAGTCCATAGATATATCAGTCCAAGGGTGAGTTGGGATAGGAAGAGGACTATACAAACCGTGAGGTTGAACCTTAGATTTAGCCTATTTACATGCGACACATCGTTCACAAATATGTTCAACGTCCCTCTTCATATGTGGTCAGTAGAAATGATCTTATAATGTTTTCAGAGTTTTTGCAACTCCAAAATGACCCATAAGTCCACCTCTATGGGTTTCTCTAACAAACTACTCTCTCATAGAACAGTTAGGCACACATAAACGATTATCATAAAATAAAAAATCATCTTGCATGTAGTAGTGTCCTGAAGCAAATTTCTCACTATTCTTGTAAGCTTCTCCAAATTCTAAGTCAGATGCATATAATTCTTTGATTTGTTCAAAGCCTAGAAGCTTAGCATCCAAAGTGGTCAACAATGCGTACCTTCGAGATAGGGCATCAGCCATTACATTTTCCTTACCTTGCTTGTACTTGATGACGAAATGAAACGTTTGATGTGCGTTATATCAAGTTATAAAAACCTAGACTAACGCTTCCGCAAGAATACGGACCGTGTAGTAACTAGGGTCGAACACAAGGAGTTAATGCGACTAATGAGCTATTAAACTAATTGAATAGACGTGTGAGGTGACTAAAGTTGGGATTATGATTGAGCTAAACTAAACTCAATCGAAGAGATAAAACTTATGGCTAAGCACCATGGGTGTCGAGAGTTTGCCTAATGAAGTAACGAAGTTCTAAAAAGATAATTGGTCTAGGTACTATCATGAATCCAGGGAATTCAAGCTCTCCTATAGGAACTAACTGGCGTAGACTTGTCCACTATCTAGCATGCATATACCAATGTATCCATTGCGCATCTTACATGCATAGACGCATTATGACCGCTATCCTAATCCCTAGATTAAACCGATTGACCTGGCGTAGATTCTAAACCGGCTAAACCCTAAATCATGGCTAAGTTCCGAAACCTAATGCCCTGGCGTTGGTTTATTAGGCTTCTAAGATCATTCAATCAAGTGGCGTACAAGTAAAGAAAGCATTAAAAACAACCATGAAATCTGAAAACATGATAGATACCAATTTCATTCATTCAAGTGGCGTACAGGTAATGAAAGCATTAAGTACCACCATTCATTAAGCGTAGACTTCGTTACAACATAGCAAATCTCTCTAACCCATGGCAAAGGATCTACTCAGACATAGATACAGAAAAGGAAACACAAGAGAAGTCTAGATTCGACATAGATATGGAAAGAGATAACTCCCTATTCATAAACCGATGTCTTCGGTAGATTCTCCTCGCTCCCGATCCGTAGATCCGTCTCTTCTTCCTTCTTCCTCTTGCCCTAGTGTCTCTCCTTCTCCTCTGATCTATTCTGGTTCGAATACTCTCCTTCAGATCTGATTTTCCTTTTAATTTTGCCGTTCTAGATCTTAGGAAAGTTCGTTGAGATCCAAGGACCCGAGCGGGCACAGCGTGTACCCGCTCGTGCAAGCCCTTTGCCCGACCGTGTTGCACACATTTGAGCCCGAGCGGGCACCATGCCCGACAGTGTAGATCATCAGCCCGAGTCGTGCAAACCTACGGGGATTTCTTGGCATCAACACACCCGAGCGGGCACTCCAATTGCACCCGACCGGGCACTTCATCATTGGTCGTGTACCTTAAGTGCCCGAATCGTGTAAACCTACGGGGGTAATTGACAACAAATCGCCCGGTCGTGCACTCCAATACCACCCGAGCGGGCACTCCATCTTGGTCGTGTACCTTGAGTGCCCGAGTCGTGCAAAGCTACGGGGATGTTTGGTAGCAATCAGCCCGACCGGGCACTCCCAATCCACCCGAGCGGGCATGACTTGAGGTGTTATTTCCGCTCCTTTCGCTCGGTGTTTGAGTGCTCACTTCCATCCGTCGCCTTGCACAAGTTGAACCTACGTTTCCGGGGTTAGATTGCCAAAATCACTCGTATTTCTTCTCGTGTCTTCGTTTCCTATGCACAACACGAAATGTGGATAAAGTCTTCGAATATACTCAAAAAATGAATGAAATATAAATAATCTACTCTAAACTAGACCTAAGAATGATATAAAAACTATAACGGATTGCGTGTTATCAAACTCCCCCGGACTTAACCTTTTGCTCGTCCTCGAGCAAACCTAAAGTCGAGTCATAGAAGAATTAAACAACAATGGATACTAACACAAACTTATCAAAG
>CM071865.1:27647655-27667005 GCA_036759665.1 Gynandropsis gynandra
CTTGCTCTAATGTCTCTCTATCTCCTCTGATCTCTTCTTGTTCCCATTCCCTCTTTCAGATCTGATTTATCTTTTAATTTGGCCGTTCTAGATCTTAGGAAAGTTTGTTGAGAATCAAGGACCCGAGCGGGCATGTCTTTTACCCGCTCGTGCAAGACCTTTGCCCGACCGTGCACACACAATTGAGCCGAGCGGGCACCCATACCCGATTGTGTGCTTCATCAGCCCGAGTCGTGTAGACCTACGGGGTTTTCTTGACATGAATGAGCCCGAGCGGGCACACCAAATGGACCCGAGCGGGCACACCTCCCAGGTCGTGTTCCTTGAGTGCCCGAGTCGTGCAAAGCTACGGGGATGTTTGGTAGCAATCAGCACGACCGGGTACTCCCAATCCACCCGAGCGGGCATGACTTGAGGTGTTGTTTCCGCTCCTTTCGCTCGGTGTTTGAGTGCTCACTTCCATCCGTCGCCTTGCACAAGTTGAACCTTGTTACTCAACTACGTTTTCGGGGTTAGATTGCCAAAATCACTCGTGTTTCTTCTCGTGTCTTCGTTTCCTATGCAAAACACGAAATGTGGATAAAGTCTTCGAATATACTCAATAAATGAATGAAATATAAATAATCTACTCTAAACTAGACCTAAGAATGATATAAAAACTATAACGGATTACGTGTTATCAACGTTTCAATGAATTCTACCTACCACGCATGTGTCTTACTTAGTTTGTTTTGACCCTTCAAATATTTGAGCGATTCATGGTCGGTGTGTATCATGAACTCCTTTGGCCACATATGATGTTGCCAAGTTTGTAACGCCCTCATGAGTGTGTATAGTTCTTTATCGTAGGTGGCGTAGTTGAGAGTTGCACCTTCGAGTTTCTCGCTGAAGTAGGCAATCGGCTTCCGTTCCTGCATTAAGACTGCACCAATTCCTATGCCGGATGCATCACACTCAATTTCAAACGTTTTATGAAAATCGGGTAATATAAGCAAAGGAGCGTTAGTTAGTTTCTCTTTCAACGTTTGAAACGCTGCCTCTTGCGCTTCTCCCCACTTGAATCCCACGTTTTTCTTAATGACTTCAGTAAGAGGGGCGGCTAAGGTGCTGAAGTCCTTCACAAATCGATGGTAAAACCCCGCGAGTCCATGGAAGCTTCAGACTTCCCCGACGGTCTTCGGGCTAGGCCATTCCCGAATGGCTTTGACCTTGTCTTCGTCCACCTTCTCACCATCTGCACTTACTCCAAAACCTAGAAATACAACGTTATCCGTGCAAAAGGTACATTGCTTCAAGTTGGCGTACAATTCTTCCTTCCTAAGTACCTTTAAAACTAATTCTAGGTGGCCAAAGTGCTCTTCCAAATTCTTACTATAAATCAAGATATTGTCAAAGTAGACTACCACGAATCATTCTATATACTATCTAAGTACATGGTTTATTAAGCGCATTAAGGTACTAGGTGCATTCGAAAATCCAAAGGGCATAACTAACCACTTATACAATCCATGCTTAGTTTTAAACGTCGTTTTCCATTCGTCACCTTTCTTCATCCTAATTGGATGATACCCACTTTTAAGATCAATTTTTGAAAATATCCTACTTCCATGCAATTCATCTAACATGTCATCTAGCCTAGGAATAGGATGTTGATACTTCACCGTAATGTTGTTGATTGCGCGACAATCAACACACATGCGCCAGCTGCCATCTTTCTTTGGCACGAGTAGCACGGGCACGGCGCACAGACATACTTTCGCGAATATGTCCTTTGGCCATGAGCTCCTCCACTTGCCTTTGCAGCTCCTTGGTCTCCACGGAATTAGTTCGGTAGGCTGGTTGATTTGGTAACGTGGCTCCGGGAACGAAATCGATTTGATGTTCGATACCACGTATCGGTGTGCACAAGGATGGTGGAACAAGTGGTCACACGAGAGTTGTGGAATAGCTCTCGATTCACCGGTCCGTCTTCGAAGGATGTTACACACAAACAAAGAACGAACGAACGTTGGATATGACAAACCAACGGGTTTTGCTGGATGTTACGCACCAACAAGGAAGATTTCACAAGGAAAATCAAAGTTAAAATTCAAAAATCATGATTGTCCTTCACAAGAGCCATGGCCGGCCATAATAACAAGAACCAAGGCCATGCAACACTAAATGCTTCAATAAATGCAAGTCACCATGCAAGGCAACTAATTTATAATCTAGAAAAACACTAAAACATGAAAGACAAGTTGTAAATTGTGTCGGTTTGTTGCGAACTCGTCTTGAAACCCTCTGGTTAATAATTAGGTCGGGGGAAAGTGACATGCAGCCTCGTTAAGAAACCGTCATTGGAAAACCCCGTGGGACAAAACCAACGAAGGGAAAAGAGTACACGTGGGTCACTTTACCTAATTACTAACCGTTGCGGGTCGGGCTTCGGCTTGAATAACGTTGCGTAGATTCGTGACTTCATGTGGACTTGAATAGTCTTCTTGAACATGAATGGGCGCGAGGATCTTGATAATGCGTCCTTAAGCTTCATAGCCTTTGCTCGGATCATGGGACCAGCGGGTAGGGTCAAGGCCTCTTCCTCCTTAGCCCTAGCTCAGGTCATTGGACCAACGTCCTTTCATCTGGTTGTGTCCGCCTTTCGTTTAGCTCGGGGATGGCTCTTCCTTCTCTTAGGTCGCATCTCGGGACGCGCTGGTGGCATCTCGGGTCGTGGTGGTGGCGTCTCGGGTCGCGCTGGTAGCGTCTCGGGTCGAGCTGATGGCATCTCGGTTCATGCAAGTGGCGTCTCGGGTCACGCTGATGGTGTCTCAGGTCGCGCTGGAGGCATCTCGGGTCATGCAGGCCGATTCTTCTTCAGCGCTGTAGGTCGCGTCCTCCTCTGCATCAGTGGTTGCATCCTCGACGTCGTCCGGGATCATATCATCACCAATATGCTAGTGGTGTATTCAAGATCACCAATCTCCAAAGGTTTGTACCAAAATTTTCATTGATATTAATAATGAATGTTCATAGGCTTTTATAGCCAAATATACCTAGATTCAAGACTATTAATTAGTTACAAGAACTCAAGACTAATTCAAGAATTTGGATTCTTGTTAAACGGTTCCATGCTTGTCAATCTTTCTTCTTTTCGTCTTTTGCTCATCTTGAATATTGTTTCTTGTCTTCATGTCTTGGCTTCTTCTCCTTGGACGAGCTAAGGGAACGTGGATCTTATCAGGTCTTCCCCCTGTAGTGTTCACCTTGTCATCAAGGTGGAAATCTAGATATCTCAGTGTGAGGTCATCCATTGGTTCTCATGTGGCCTCTTCTTCAAGCACCTCTTTCCATCAAATCAAGACTTATGTCTTCTTGGTTCCCTCTGGTTTCCTCACTTCTAATATAGGTTATGGTTCCAAGAAAGGACCTAAGTCCTATGTAGTCCGCGTTTGTTGGGGATGTGCAATATGGTTTCCAATAGCCTCTTTTAGTTGAGACACATGAAAATCTGGATGTATGGAATATCTCTCCGATAAATCGAACTTGTATGTAACTGGTCCGACTCTTTTTGAAATCTGATAAGGGCCATAACAACGACTTGCAAACTTGAAATTAGGCATGTAACCCAAAAATCTTTGCCTATAGGATCTGAATTTTAGATAGACCCATGTTCCTACTAAAAATTCCACTTCTATTATGTGCTTGTCAGCAAAGTTTTTCATTCTTTGTTGAGCTTTATTCAAATTCTATTGTATCATCCTCAAAACCTCTTCCCTTTCCTTTAGCAAAGCTTCAAGATCCAGGTTATCTATAGGCATCTCGAGTCTGTTAAAGAGTTTTGGAGGTTCCTTTCTATATAATACATGAAATGGTGTGGTCTTCAGAGAAGTGTGGTAGGAGGTGTTATACCAATATCTAGACCACATTAACCATGTGAACCAAGATCTTGGTTCCTCACTAATAAAACATCTAAGATAAGTTTCCAAACATAGTACCTTCGTTTGCCTATCAGATTGTTGGTGTTAGGCAGAGCTATAGACCAATGTCGTTCCTTGAGCCTTGAAAAAAAAGTCCAAAACTCACTCAAGAAGATCCTATCTCTATCAGACACGATCTTCTATGGAAATCCATGCAATCTCACCACCTCTTTAAGAAATACTTCAGCCACTTGAATTGTTGTAAATGGATTTTTTAGTGGTATGACGTGTCCATATTTGCTCAACCTATCAATCACCCGTAGCATGTTATCATATCCCTTGGAGTAATCCCTCCATAAAATCCATGCTGATTAAGAACCAAACTTATTGTGGTACTGGAAAAGGTTGTAATAAACTTGTTGTTGTATGAAGTGCCTTATTTGTTTGACATACCTTGCAACGTTTGATATAATTCTTGACATCCTTCCTCAATCCTTTCCAGTAGACTTCAGAGATCAACATTTTCATGCTCTTGAGTTGTCGAGCATGTCCTCCAACGGGGTTGCTGGGGAAAGTCTTAAACAAGATTGGTTTGTAAATGGAATTTCTACATACAACCATTCTTCCATTGTTGTAAGTAATCCTTTCTTGATTGTATACTTCCTCATGGTGTTCATTTCCTCTTTCAGATTTTTTTGCATGAATCTTGAACATTCATCATCTTTTTCTAGTTCTTTCTTGATCACAGATAGGTCTATCTCCCAATATGAAACTTCATTCATGCTCAGCTCCTCTTCAGGACCTTCTTTTCTTGAAAGTGGATCTGCCACTTTGTTGTTTCTTTTAAGATTGTATTTAATCTTGAAATCCAATCCAAGAAGCTTAGTTGCCCACATTTGTTTGTCCTTAGTGATATACCTTTGTTCCACAAAGTGTTTGAGACTTTTCTTATTGGTCTTTATTATAAACTTGTGCTCCAACATTCCAAAGCCAAAAAAATTGTCAACACTTTTTTCTCGTATACTAATTTTGCTTTGCTTTTGGTGGAGAAACCTTGACTCATAAAGGCTACTAGTTGTAAGAGTATAGGAAAAGCTAAAACATGATTAGAGGACATTACCCATTTTAACATTTCAAAATCCTTGGTAGCCTCCTCATTCCATTTGAAACCATTTTTCTTTAGAAAATCTATCAACAGTTTATCAATCATCGACAACTCATTTAGCTCATACGATGTGACCAAGGTAGGCTACTTGTGGTTGTCCAAATGTACACTTCTTTTGGTTTATAAAGAAGTGGTGTTTAATGAGAATCTACAAAATCAAATGGAGGTGTTCCACAAAATCATCCACCCCTTTGTTGTATATTAGCATGTCATCCAAGAAGACTAGGACAAACATTCTCAAGTAATCTCTAAAAATATCACCGACTAAAAAGTTGTTGGAGCATTGGTTAATCCAGAAGGCATTACTAGAAATTCATACTGCCCTTCATAAGTCTTGAAAGTAGGCTTGTGAACATCTTCTTCCTTAACTCTTATATGATGGTAACCTACTCTTAAATCCAATTTGGAGAAGATTGTAGAGCCATGCAGTTCATCTAAGATTTCATCAATTACAAGAATGAGATACTTGTCTGGTATGGTGAGATTTTTCAATGCTCTATAATCAATACAAAATCGTTAGCCACTATTTTTCTTTTGAACCAATAACACCATGCTTGAATAAAGACTGATGCTTGGCCTTATGATTTTAGCCATCAAAATATCCTTTACCAGCTTCTCCATTTCATTTTTCAGAGCAAATGAGTGTTTGTATGGACTAAGGTTCACTAGAGAATATCCATTGGTTAGGTTGATTTAATGTTCTCTTGATTTTGTAGGCGGCAAACCATTCTTTTATTCAAACAAATCCTAAAATTGGTGAGGAACTTCCACTATTCTTGGTTACAAAAATGTTGTTGCCGCAATCTTGTGTCCTTCAAATAAAGAGGTAATTTTAAGAAGGAATGCTATGGGTTCTTCCTTTTTTTTTTGGTTAGAGCATTGAAAGACACTTCTATTTTTAGTAAACTTGGATCTCCTCTTAGCTCCATCTTCTGTCTCCCCTTCTTGAAACTCAACCTATGTAATTTCCAGTTGATGATGATCTTCATCAAATCGTTTTCATATACGATTCTCGCATGATTTTAGAGATGTTTATGATGATAGTTGCAATGTTTACGTGTGATTTTGTATCTGTTTTACTTGTTTTCGTGTTTCCATGTTCTTATAGGTTTTAATTTGTATTTGGTTTATGGAGCTAAAGAACATACACATGAAAAATTATGAGTATCGAATATCACAACAGAGCTAACAGGATGAGAAACGTACAAGGAATGGACCCGACATAGGCACACACGATCGGGCTGAAGTGAGGAGCAAAGCACGGTCAGGCACTTGAAGAAGTCGTTCTACAAACAAAGGGCATGACTTGGTCAACCCTCTTATGTCAATTTTGATGGGAGATAAGCACATGAATGATTCAAATTTTGAACAAAGAAATCGTTCTACAAATAAGGAAATAATGCCTAAAAGCATGCATGGTCGGGTATGACTTGGTAACCTCCTACGTCCGTTTTGTGTGGAGATAAGCACGGGAATGATTCAAAATTTGAATCACAAGACTTCAAGGGAATAGAACAGAATTCATTTAATAAGAGACGGATTCATCCATTCTTCATCCATTCATTCACCATCCATTATAGGAGAGCCCTCTTGACGGAAGACACACAAGCATACTGTAATTGATTCAGGATTACGCCTCATTTGATATTTCTAGGGTCCTTACTCTATCTATTTCATTTTTGTTGTTTGAATTAAAACTCATGATTGGTAGTTAATTTGTTCTAGGAGAAGGGATTAGCCCATGGCTATCTCAGAACCTCTTCGATTTATTCTTTGAATGCATTTCTCGTTTTGCTTCTATTCTTTTTCTGAGCGTTGAATGTTTTGTATTTACGAAGGCCAAGTAGATGCATGTGTTAGGGATTAAGATAAGGACCGAAAGAAGAATTCTAGTCCTAGAAGATCAAGTTTAGAATAACCGAGACTAGGTCACAAAAGTAGGGTAGTAACGGTTGAGGGTTAATCGGATGAATCATAGATCGTATGGGTTTAGTTTGGGGTATCAGCCACGAAAGTAGGGGATAAATCAATTGAATAACGTTCCTATTCTTTGAGAAAGGGTAGGAATTACATTAAGATCGTTCGCCTTAGATATCTTGATAGGGAACGCATGATTACATAGATCGATAGTTGGTTTCAGAAGCTATGCAGTGAAACCGTATCCTAGAACGTTTGTCTATTCGTTAAGGACTTATTAGTTTACTGCATTTTCATTATTGCATCTCACAACTAATTTTCATCGAAGCAAGTATTGATTATAATTTGATCTTAGTCTGTGTTGCATAGTCCTTGCGGGATAAATACTGAAAGTACTACACACGTGTCGTGCACTTGCGAGTAGTTTAGGTTAACTTGTCTAACTTAAAGCATCATTTCTCCCATGGAAGAAAGCCACTTATAACCCAAAACCATATGAGTAGTTCCCAAATCAAACAATAAGGCGTCATCCTTAATCTTATAGCCTTGGGTGGTGATACCTAAATCTTGGCACGTACCAGAATCCTTCAGTTTGCCTTATCCTCATCATTTTCCTTAGAACTGAACCATCCATCATGCATCTAAATCCTTTTACAAATTTTGTTCTTACGATCAACCTATCCTCTCAAAACGATACGGTATTTGACTAAGTGAGAGCCTTTCCTTCCATATGAGGCAAGGATATATTCAAGAGTGTCATTTAACTCAAAGAACATTTCTCCTCTTTATATCCAATCATGTCGATGTGCACTAGAGAAAATTGGAATTCCAGATTTCTTGATTGCATGTTGTAAGATGTTCGAAATTTCCTTTTTACTGCCTCTAATGCTTCATTCATTGATGCATCTCATTGATCAAGGTTGTGAATTGCTCATTAGATACTACCACATATGCTATTACATCTTCTTCTGTTGTTGTTCTTGCAGAAATATCCCCTCTTCGAGTCATCTCCGCAGCCTTATGCTCTAATACCAATTTGATAACACCCCAAATGAAGTTGAGCTAAGAAATTTATTTGAAAAGAAACAAAAGAGTGAATGAATGTGTATTGTATTATATATCACCAATCTTCTAGTGTTGAGTTTAAGATCATCAATCTCCTATTGATGTATTGAAGATCACCAATAGTGATGTATTGGATATCCCCAATCTCAAAGGTTTATACCAAAATTTTCATTGATATTTATTATGGATGTCCATAGGGTCTTATAGCCAAATACGCCAAGATTTAAGACTACTAATTAGTTACAAGAACTCAAGACTAATTGAAGAACTTGGTTTCTTGCTTAGTCGTTCCATTCTGGTCAATCTTTCTTCTAAACATCTTGTTGCTCATCTCGAATCTTGTTTCTTGTCTTCATGTATTGGCTACTTTTCGTTAGACGAGCTAAGGGAATGTTCACTACCCCCAATCAACATCCAATCAATCTCCATACCAATTTAGCCATGCATACGTGAGACACCTTTCTAAAAGACAAATTTTTTTATTTTTATTTTGCGCTTGGTTCTATGACGTCAGAGTTAGAGAGGATAGCTTTTTACTTAGACCTAGGTTGCCAATTGGCACACGCATAAGGTCTTGTAACCTTAGAGGAGAGAAACGGTTGCGTTAATCAAGAAGCTTTTTTTCTTTTTTTATTATAACGCATCAACTCTAACCCTTAGGATGTAGAAAAGCGCCAAAACCCACCACTTAGATCCGGACAATCGAGATCAATGCACTCATGTCAATGTAAGGCAGAAATAGCTAGAAGCTTATTCCATTGACAACATAGTGTAAGCGCGTGGAATCATAAGAATAGAAAAGTAAATCTAAAAGGTGTCCGACCTAGCAAAGACTGAACGATATACACAGAGATATAGACACTTGGGACTGAAACATAGGGGGAAGAATATAAATATAAGCCACGGATTAATGCATAACTACTAGACTTGCTAGTATATAAATTCCTTTTCAACAAACCTAGAATTTTGTTCCCGATTCGACAAAGTCGCAAAAAAAATGGCTAATGGCGAAACTCTCATACTAGATATCTCGTAAGAAATCCTAAGAAAAAGAAAAAAATGACTTAAAATGCTGAAATCATAAAAAGAATCGTCTAATCCTAATCACAAGCATACCACTTAAAGAGTACCCCCAGACTTGAACGGAACACAATCCTGATATTCAAAATTTGTGAGAGGAACTCACATGTCAAAATTTAGGAGAGGATAAAGAAACTGGAGAACATGTATAACTGATGCGTTCTGCTTTCCCGAGTTGGTGCTACAGCTGGGTGTTATACGCGTCTACTCTACTTTGGGGAATATGAAAATGAAGAACATGTGATAAGAGTCGCACTACCCAAAATAGAAAAAAAATTGATACATCATAGTAGCTGAAAGAGTACAAGTACATGTGAAAAAAAAAGAAAAGAGTTAAGTCCTCGAAAGTAACAAATATATAAAAGAGAAAAAGGAAAAGCAAAATAATCCTCTTCCTCCACACCGGACGTGGCCTGACGGTCCGCCGACTATGATGAGGTCCTCTGGCTGGGTGGATAGTAGAACGGCTGAAGCTCATAGGGGATGTGCGGATGGTAGGGAATGTCGGCCATGTGGTAGTCCTCAGGGATTGGGATGTCAGGATCTCAGAAATGTTGCATACTCAGCTACTAGAATTGACAAACGGACTCTACGATGTAGTACAAATGCTGGATGGACTGTTGGTTGACTACTGATGATCTGCATATCTTGTTGCCTTGAGGTCCTCCATGAAGGACTAGTACGGGCTCTCATCCACGATATAGCTGAGGGTATCAGAAACACCCTCCATAGAGAGAAAGTCAGGACGAGGTCCATGGTATACTGGTCGGGCATGTGGCTGAGGAGGGGCACGCCGGTTGCGCTGTCGGGAAATCCTTGGTCCTAATGTAGCTGTTGGAGTTGGCTCCGCGTTGTCTAGCTATCGACCAAGGTGGCCTATGGCTAGATCAATAATGATGCGCATATCCTCCTGGTCAAGCTCGACATTTGAATTTGGTTAAGGTTGACCTCCAAGGTTCGACCATGCTATTCCCGGTAGCTCCAAATGATCCTCCTCAGGTCGGTGGATATGGTTAGTCGGTGTCTGATGGAGGTTAAGCTCAGACACCCTTATCGATTGTATCCTACCTCAAAATGTCAAGGTTGATCCCAAGCATCTTAGCGTTCATTGTGACCAGTCCACCATAATAAATCTTTGGTCCTTGCTGCCTTTCTCGGTAACGATGTTCAAAAATTGTTGCATGAGCAAGGAGGCCAAGTCGAAATCACTCATTTCCCAATCATCACCATCATTATCAACGTGCTTCAAGTACGCTAACGCTATGTGGTTGACTCCACTCTGTGCTCCCTTGCCAAAGATGGAGGAGACAAGGAAGTAGTGGAAGTACTTGAGGGCCGGATGGCGTATGTGGCTAGCCTTGGACTTCATGCTGATAGGTCTCATATGCCATCTGGCTCAAGAAATTTGTCTTTTACCACTTGTCAAACTCGGGCAGCTGGTCGTTCTTGCAAACCGGATGCCTAGCACGTCAGCAAACTGTGCCGCATAGAGGGGATAATTCCGTCGCAGTGGACAGAACTCCATGAACACCTTATCCAGGTCGCCTGACTAGGGGAAGAAGGCATTGTAGGATGCCAGAAACTCCACGGTGAGGTTTCCATAGGTGTACTCCCTCACCGTTCGTAGCCTTACCCACTCCATTGTGTGGAACATGTTGTTGATGTGCTCTTCGATGTGAAGAGCACACATAAATTTCGTGGACATGAAGCGGAACAACTGGATGCACAACTACAGCTCATTGAACTTTGACTTGTGGTCGGACAAGAAGTTCGTCGCCCTATAGTTGTATTACTGATGGGAGGTGATGATGGGCGTCTAGGAGGTCAGGTCCATGATGGCGTCCATCGCTCCTCTCGATCCTAATCAGATTGTCTCTTCTTTGAAATCTTGAAACATTTAGGAGCCATTTGGATTTTTCGTGAAAATTGAAGGATTCGAGATAGATTTGAGAGAGAAGAAGGGGAGAGGGATTTCGGTATTGGAGGGGGGGGGATTTTGGTGGCTTAACGGTTCTACCGTGAAGGGGTACGTTCGGATGTGGGATTCGGCAATGAACGACAGTCACGGTGACTCGACGTGCATCGGTCGGCAGTGAGAGAAGTAGTGCTCGTCGGATCAACTTGGGGTGTATTTTTTGTTTAGATCAAATGGCTCGGTTACTTGAAATCCCTACTTACCTTTGTAAATATCTCGACCCCGTGCGGGTTATCTGACCTATCCCGTGCGGGTGTGTGATGGATGCGGAGGACACACGGGGTCTATGCCTTGACCCGTGCGGGCTCTTCTGCGATCAGAAAATTTTGCAAGGAAAAATATGCAGCACATCATCGTGAAAATAACTGTCACCCTAGAAAAATATGTACACTCTAGAAAAAGAGTTAGAAAATAATAATTAAAAAGGAAAAAAAAGGATATGAAGCTATGGTTGCCTCCCTACAAGCGCTTGTTTATGGTTTTTAGCTTGACCCTTACATTTTGGGTGTGTGTGGTCTCGAAAAGAGGAAGTATGCCTCTTTTGTCCTCTATGTGATCAGCATAGTATGACTCTAACCTCTGAACATTTGCCATGAACTGTTCTCCCTTTCTCTTGTCCAATTCTACGGCTATATGTGGTGAGACACCATTGATGGTGAAGGGCCCCGACCATCACGACTTGTGTTTCCTTGTAGATCCTTGCATTCTCGTAGGCGTAGATCTCCTCTAGATGGTGAAGAAGGAGAACCAGCTTCTCCTTGGTTATCTTAAGGTCCAATGCCTTTACATCACAAAATGCCTTGTGTTCCCGGTCAACTTGAAGGTGACATGCTTTCCCATTGACCAGTTGAAACGGTGTCATGCCTATTGGGGTCTTGAAAGCTGTTCTAAAAGCCCAAACTACATCGTCTAGCTTCAGTGCCTAGTCTCGTCGAGATTTTCATATTGTTTTCTCCAGGATTGACTTGATTTCTCAGTTAGAGACCTCCACTTGTCCACTTGTCTGCAGGTGATACGGTGTGATGATCTTGTGTCTCGCTCCATACTTCTTTAGTAGTGTCTCAATCACCCGGTTGACGAGGTGCTTCGCCCATCACTGATCACAACTCTTGGGACACCAAATCTTGGGAAGATAGTGCATTTGAAGAGTTTAACCACTACTTTGGAATCATCGGACATGCTTGAGCTTCCATCAATTTTGTCACATAGTCCACAATGACCAAGATGTATAGATTTCCGCAGGAGGATGGAAATTTTCCCATGAAGTCGATTCCAATTAAACGGTTCGACTTAGAGGATGTAGTGCTGAGGTCTCTCATGTCTTTTAGAGATGTTTCCAATTCTTTGACATGAGTCATAAACTGAGACGTAGTTGTGGGCGTCTCTCACAGATGAGCGCTCCATCTATGGCCATGACAACATCATCTATGAGAGAGTCGTCGATAGGGATGCTGCCTGGGATCTCTAGTTGGGACAAATGGTCAGCAACATTGTTATCTGTCCCTTTCTTATCTCGTATCTCCAAATCGAATTCTTGAAGGATTCAAATCCAACGTATAAGCCTTGGTTTCGTGTCTTTCTTGGTGAGTAATATCTGAGCGTTGTATGATCGGGGTAGAAAATTACCTTAGACCCGAGAAGGTAAGAGCGAAACTTCTCAAAAGTGAAGATGATGGCCAGCAGCTGTTTCTCCATCATGGAGTAATTGCACTAAGCATCATCTGAGGTATTGTTGGAATATTAGATAGCATGCATCATCTTGTCTTTTTGTTGTCCCAATACAGCCCCCACGACGTAGTCACTAGCGTCATAAATGAGCTCAAAGGGGAGTTTTTAGTCAAAGGCTGAATGATGGGAGGTGAAATCAGCGCTTTCTTGAGTTTTCAAAGGCGATATGGCCGTCTGGATTGAACTCGAACGTGGTATCCTTGCTCAAAAGGTCAGTGGCGATCTTGAAGAAGTCCTTGATAAACCGTCGATAAAACCCCCTGTGCCCCAAGAAACTGCGGATTGCTTTGACATTCCTAGGAGGGGGTAGTTTCTCGATTACCTCAATTTTAACATTGCCGAACTGGATCCCGTTTTCTGAAATCCTGTGGACCAAAACAATTCCTTCCCAGATTATGAAGTGACATTTCTTGCAATTGAGCACGATATTCCTTTGTAAGCACATGTCTAACACTCTACAAGATTGGTTAGACACAAATAAAAGGAGGAGCCATGGACTAAGAAGTCATCCATGAACACCTCCATAATATCCCATAAAAAAGATGGGAGTCATGCATCGCTGAAACGTGATGGGTGTGTTACACAAACCGAACGGCATCCAAAGGTAGGCGAATGTCTCGAATGGACAAGTGAATGTCGTCTTTTGTTGATCGTTTGGGTGGATTGGGATCTGGAAGAATCCTGAATAAGCATCAAGAAAAAAATAGGAGTGAGGCGCTAATATTTCAAGCATTTGATCGATAAAAGGCAACGTGAAATGATCTTTCCTGGCGTTCGTGTTGAGTTTGCGGTAGTCTATGCATATGCGCCACCCCGTCACTATCCGTGTATGAATAAGCTCATTGTTCTGGTTCGGGAAAATGGTGATGCCTGTTAAGAAAAAAGGCCGCATCCCGCTCTTAATGACCCGCATCCCGAGCCACGTCCCGCTCTTCTCCCTGTCCCAAGCCGCGTCCTGCTATTCTCCGCAACCTGAGCCGCATCCCGCTCTTCTCCATTTCCTGAGCCGTGTCACGAGTCGCATTCCGCTCTTCTCCGCGTCCCAAGCCGTGTCCCGCTCCCTTCTCTGTGTCTCGAGTTGCGTCCCATGTCCTACGACCTGATCAAGCCTATTTATGACCTCTGCGGTCTCCTATGCCTTGTTGACCGCTCAGCTCATGCATGTCACATATAAACTTGTACCTTGCATTTGTACTTGTATTTTCCTTGTTTTTCACCCTTTCTACTTATATAAATAAGTACCTTTAGTTCTAATGAAATACATAAGAGAATAGTTATTCTTAGTATCTCTAATTCTCTTGATGTTTCGCTCGCTCTTAGTATTTCTATCTTACTTCCGCTAATTCATCTTTGTTGTACAAATTCTACATGGTACCAGAGCGGTGATCGAGTCTCAGAATTTTTTTTGATCGATTTTGTTTCTTTTGAAATCTATTCTCTTTCAAAAGTTGTTTTTCGGTCAAACCTTTTTTTAATTTCTCTTTGTTATTTTGTTCCCTTTGTTTACTCAGATCTCTCGTCATGAACTCGGCCAAAAGCATCTCAATCTCGTTCAATGGAAACAATTATTCTATTTAGACGAAGATTGCTAAGGCTAATCTTGGCATGCGAAGCCTTTGGGGTATGTTGATGGGATCGGATGTGAAACCGGTAGATTCAAGTACCGGATCAGAAAAATGGGAACAAAATAAACTCACTGCCTTGGTTATTTTACAAAATTTCCTCGAATCTCATATACTTCATACATATGGGCACATAGAGTCTCATAAGGAGCTTTGGGACGAGCTGAAACAAGTTTTTGGCAATGAATCCAATCTTAGCCGCATGTATGAGATAAAGAAAGGCCTTAATAATCTAAGGCAAGAGGGCAAGGCTTTTAACCAGGCTTTGGGTGATTTTAAAGAATTATGGTTAGAACTCGAAACTTTAAGGCCTCATACTATGGACCTTGTGGAAATTGTTCAAAGAGCAAACGAGGATCAAGTCTTTAGCCTTTTATTCTCCCTCGATGACAAATTCAACGACCTTATTCATCACATACTTCATCAAAACGAGTTTCCTTCGTTTAACGAAGTTTGTATGATGATTAAAAGGGAGGAATGGGGAAACCATCTCTTTAAAGGAATGACCAAGGAAGCTAATGTCTCTAAAAGTACCTCTGGAAAAGCCACTACGATCAAGCCTTTCAAAAAGCAGTTCTCTTGTGAGTATTCGAAAAAGAAAGATCATACAAAGGATAGTTGTTGTATTCTTCACCCCCATTTAAAGAACATAAGCCATGACGGTCAAGGTAAGGCTAATATGGCCTCTGAGTCTGAGTTTATCTCCAAAGCAGACCTCGAGGGTTTTTTCCAAATGATTCTGGCAGGGAATCAAACAAACAAA
Source organism: Gynandropsis gynandra (assembly GCA_036759665.1). Taxonomy (NCBI): domain Eukaryota; kingdom Viridiplantae; phylum Streptophyta; class Magnoliopsida; order Brassicales; family Cleomaceae; genus Gynandropsis; species Gynandropsis gynandra. Next base: position 27,662,870 of record CM071865.1, read on the forward strand.
GCCGATGAAGAAGGAGGTAATGTTATTCTGCTTTTTCTGCTTTTTGAAACCATATTATAAAAGATTCTGGAGCTACAAATCATATGATTAAAACTCATGACTTGCTTAATGATAAAACCTCATTGTGGCTCTATTTCCATTGCGAATGGGGAGAGTGTTCCAATTAAAGGAACATGAAAGCTTAAGCTTTTTTTTCAGGATACAAGGGCTCTCTTCGTTCCAAAATTTTCTAATAATCTTATCTTTGTACAGAATTTTGCAAAAGACCTTAATTGTCATGTTTGTTTCGATTCTAACTCCTTTTGGATACATGATATTGAAAGCAAACAAGTAATCGACAAAGGAAAGCTCCTCAATGGTCTTTATGTTCTCGAGTCTATGTGTTTCTATCATAATCAAATTTTAATAGAGTTTCTAAGTGGCATGCAAGACTTCGACACCCTCATAGTAAAGTTCTAAGTATTATTTTTCCCGATCTTAAAGTTAACATGCAACATGTGAAGCTTCCATCTTAGGAAAGCACGTAAAACAAGTATTTCCAAACTTTGTTTCAGTTTATAAAGACTTTTTTGAGCTGATTCATTCAGATGTTTGGACAACTCCATGCGTTTCTCATGATCAAAAGAAATATTTTGTAACCTTCATCGATGAGAAATCAAAGTATTGGACTAACCTAAGTGATGTCGGAGATAGGGTATATGATACCCGCATCTAGAAGCTTCAGTACTTCTTTCTTGATGACCTCCATCATGTTGGGATTGAGTCGGCATTGGTGTTCTATGGATGACTTTGACTTATCTTCCAAGTGGATACGGTACATGAAAAGCTCGGGGATGATACCCCTGATGTCCTCCAGTGTATACCCGATGGTGGCTCGCTATTGCTTGAGTGCACTGAGCAATTTATCAACATGTGGCATGTCAAGAGCGTCATTGATAGTCAATGGGGTATGTAGCTCCGATACCAAGGAACTCATACCTGAGCTCCTACGGAAGGGGTTCGAATTCGATCTTAGGTGAATTATCAGTGTTGTCTTCGGGATCCGTGCGTAAGCGGTCGATCGAGGGTGTAGGAGGTGATGCTCAAATCTGAAACACCATAGCCCTCTCATGCCCAAAGACCTACCCGCATGGGTCCTCCATCTCACAAAAATTTGCCCGTGTCGGGGTTCAATCTAGCTTGTGTGGGCTCGCGTTAAGGTACTTAGCTCGTGCAGGCTCTTCTTTCACCCTGCGCGGATTCATATAACCTCATTTAGCTCTGAGAGGTTTGCTCGAGGTGGGGCATCTATCTGCATGTGCAGGGTGTCTGATGATTGACGACCCCGCACGGGTCTGTTGTGTAGCATGCTCGGGCTTCGTAGCTCCGAGAGTATGTTTTTTAGCTTTAAGGGTTCTGGCCGTAGCGGGGTACGATCCACCCCATGCGGATCTTGCAATCTTGGTGCAACCCGCACGGGTTGCAATGTGAGCACGTGCGGGTTAATGCTCGTTTCAAGTGTTGTCAACTCCTCCAATAGTTATATGAATTCCTCGATGTCTTGCGGTGACTAAAATAGGCTTCTAGTTCATGCTGGTAGTGCTATCTCCACAGGGTTGATGTCTTGATCCTCATGTTGAACTTCCTCAGCTAGTTCATCCACCATGTCATTATGCATCGTGGGTTTAGTCATGTACGACATCTTAAGCATATCGTCGAGCTTAAACTCAATGGACTTGTCTCTGAACTTCATAATCAGCCTGCCTTCAGCGTAATATATAACCATATTCGCCATGTTGAGGAATGGTCTTCCCAAAATGATAGGAATCTTCTGGTACATCTCTATGTCCACTACTACGAAGTCCATTGGGAGCCAAAATGTTCCCACTTGTACTACGACATTCATCAATATGCCTTCGAGATTTTATACGGACTAATCATTCAAGGTAATCAGCATGCGTGTGGACTGTAGATCTCCTACTCGATTGAGTTTCTCAACAAGTGATAGTGGTAGTTAATCTTGCAACAGATGACAAAATTACAAGGATCAAACATCTTCTTAGCCATACAGGGCGGTTGCATGAGAGATTTAGTAACCATCACTACCTCATTGTTTACGACCCCCTTCGTTGTTATATGTCCTTGAATAATTTGGCATCAGAAGGCATCTTCATGAGCGCATCGTAGAATGGGATGGTGACTTGCAACTTCCTTAGGATTTCCACGAATTTGGCGAATTGAGTGTCTTCGTTCTGCTTCCTTTGACGCTGTGAGGTAGGGATGGTGACCTCGGGGTCTGTTTCACATAAGCCAGCTCCTTCTCCTCTTCCTTGTCGATCTCCTCCTATTCCTTTTTGATATCCTCCTCTTCATGTCTTGCAATTCCTTAGATGGATGGCTTTAATCTGATCTCGAGGGTTTGTCTCAGGCTTCTCGGGGAGCTGTCCAGGCTCACGGCTAGACCCTTGGCTCAGTAATGCCACTTGTATTTCCAGGTGTTTTAGGTGTGTTTGGAAGCTCTCCATCTGCTTACTCGTATAATCTTGCCTAGCCTTGATTCCCCAATCATGTAGATATGAATCTTCTGTTCTTACATCAACAATTGCAACATAGAAAGAACGTTAGAGTCACCTGAGGGCTATGTGCGTTGCTGATAACCTAAGTTTAGACCACTACCTTCAACTAAAAACCTTGCTTCTAGTTTCTTATCATCATCTGCGGTTGAAAGTCCTACGGATTTGTCGTGTTACTTGTATTGCCATAAGAGAGGTTAGGATGACTCTTGATGTAGTTGTTTTGGTAAATCTGGTTGTTGACGTAATTGACTTCCTTTGTTCCTTGGACTATAGATGCATATTGTTGCTCTACGTGTAGACCCACTATCATCATGTAGATCTCAGCAACTTGTTGCTTTATGTGAGTCAAATCAAGGGTAGCAATACCTACCTCCTTTACATCATCTTTGGATAGGAGATCACGGTTGTAATCCCCAATATTCTTGTGCATGTTCTTGATAACACGTAGAGTGTATCAGTTTTAGGCTAGGTATTCGCATCATTTTCGCATATATTTCATAGCACGAGTTACAATTCCGATACGATTGTTCTTTATATATGCCATTTTTATTGGTTTTTGATGCGTTATCAGAGATAAATAAAATAACCTAAACTACCCGCAAGTGCACGACACGTGTGTAGTATTTTAGGTGTCGATCCCACAGAGACTACGCAACACTACCTAAACCCGAACTAGGAATCAAACTTGCTAAACGAAAGAATATGGATGAAGAATGAAATACTGAATGTAAATAAAAGACTTGGGTTCTAACGATAAGACAAACGTCCTAGGAATCCGGTTTCACCACAAGACTACCGAAACCGACAATCAATCTATCTATCATGCAATCCCAGTTAAAGCTATCTAAGACGGACGATCCTAACATGATATATACCTTCTATCAAGGCATAGACACGTGATCTAGACAAGTTGCCCCCTACTTTCGTGGCTGACACCTTGAACTAAACCCATAAGCTTTATGATTTATCCGTTCACCCTCAACCGTTGCTACCCTATTTTCGTGGCCTAACCTCGGTTGTTCTAAACCTGACTTTCTAGGATTAGAATTCTCCTTTCGGTCCTTCTCCTAATCCCTAACACATGCATCTACGTGGCCTTTGTAAACACAAGTAAATTAAGCACTCAGATAGAGAATAGATGAACAAAAACGGGAAGATGCATTCAAAATAGATCAAAAGTGGTTCCGGGATAGCCAAGGGCTAATCCCTTCTCCTAGAACAAACAAACTACTCGCTCATGCGTCTGTAAAAGAAACATAAACATAGTAGAAGTCTAAGGAACATGAAAACCAAACAAAACCGAAGTGGTGGTACTCGATCTCCAATGCTCCTCGCTTGTCTCCTCGCAAGAATCTCCTTATCTTCTACTGAACTAATCTCCAATGTAAGCCTGCTTCCTTGACGTCTTTTGCCTCCTTTTAAGCCTCCTAAGTCGGTCTAGATGTTGCCTAAATTTCCCCCACAAGTTCCCTTTGTTTTAAGTTAAGTTTACTTAACTTAATAGGCAGTTTTGGGCCGCGACCCGCTCGGGCGGTGAGTGTGCCCGCTCGGGTGCGGCTAGGGCGAGTCGTGCGGATTGTG
>CM071865.1:27701569-27714818 GCA_036759665.1 Gynandropsis gynandra
GACTTTGTTGTGGTGGATATGGAGATAAATCCGAGGATCCCCGTCATATTGGGACGACCATTCCTCAACACAACAAAGATGGTCATCTACTGTGCAGAAGGAAGATTGGTGATGAAGTTCGGGGACGATTCTATCGAGTTCAAACTCGACGAGGCGTTGAATAAGCTCTTCATGACTGAACCCGCAATGAACGTCACCGCGACAAATGCATCAATGGAGGAGATTAGACACGCATATGGAGACACTCATCCGAAGGACATACCGTTGTCCTAGTGCACGGAGGTACAATATCAGTCACAGGTAAGATCGGATGTACTCACGCACATCGAGGAGAAGCCGAATTTCATTCGGCAAGGAACCTACCCGACCGGGCAGCACACTGCACCCGATCGGGCAGACCGATTTTTGGGCGACCCGGTCGTGCAACCTCAGCGCCCGACTCGGGCAATACCTACGGGGGGAATTCCTCAGATTGATCACCCGACCGGGTGGTTGCATGGACCCGATCGGGCTGATATCATGGATGGCAACCCGCACGGGCGACGTGATCGCCCGACTCGTGTACACCCCACGGGGGTAAATTGCGCAACAGGCTACCCGACCGGGCAGACACTGCCACACGATCGGGTACCTATGGAGAATCAGAAACCGCACGTTTCAAGCGATACTTCAACGTGGGAAACGGTTCCAAGGTCACGCGCACCATCTCCGACATCTTCAGTGGCACACATACATTCTTATCCAGCATGGAACACTGAAGATACGATCAAACTCAACCGGTTTCGAAGGAGATGCGGAAAAGGCACGAGTTTGAGAGATACGGATCGAGGATTGCACCTAAGAAGTCCACCAGGTTTCGAACCCAAGCATGTCGATCATATAGAAGATGGAAGAGGCGTACCTCCTCTATCCGCCACCACCAGCGTTTGAAGACGCCATGGTCAAGCTAAAGACCTTAAACAAGCGTTTCTCGGGAGGCAACCCGAGCATATCCTTTAGTTGATTTGATTTTTGCATTTTCGGACTCCTTTTTTCGTTTTTCATTTTTGTTAGTTTCAGACAATTTTCTAGGATTTAGGAACTTAGAGATCTATCGATTATTGTTGCGTATTGTTTTCCTCGTCTAATTTTTTTTCGAGTTTGTAGCAATACCTGATCGGGCAATAATTCTCTACCCGATCGGGTAGTTTCAGGTTAAGGAGAACCCGGTCGTGCAGCCTTGCACAAGACCCGACCGGGTAGGTCAAATCGGGAGCACCGATCGGGCGTCATCAGCGTGCCCGATCGGGCAGAAGGTACTTTTACACGGTAGGTTAAAAACTCGAGTAACCTGAGCGGTCATTCACTTCACCAAACTCAATACCTGATCGTGCTCTCTCATTTGCGACCCTCTCACACCGGAATCATGTCGCCGGAGCCGCCTGGGTATTGCCGCCGTTTCACCGCCAAAGATTGGAGCTCGGTTACTCGGGAAAAACTTCTCCCCCTTTTCTCTCCAAAAATCTGAAAGTTCCCTCATTCTAATCGCGAAATCCAGGTAAAATCATGAACTTTGTTGAGATTAGGACTGGTATGGGTTAGATCTAGGTCTAATTAGGAAGTTTTAGAGTAATTTTATTCGGATTAATCGCAATTCGCGAACTGCAAATCGCGAATTCGCGATCCCACCCGATCGAGCAAGGCTAGCACCCGATCGGGCAACACAGACATTCACCCGATCGGGCGACGTTCTCGCCCGAGTCGGGCACGACTCACGGGGTATTTCGACATCATTCACCCGATCGGGCAACCCACCGGTACCCGATCGGGCATCTTGCAAACCAAGTTACGTATTGATTTTTGTCTTCCGATTGTTTTGCAGATGGCCTCTAAAACTTCCCAGAGCTCAAAGAAACGTCGATCTGACGCACAAGATGGCCTCTAAAACTTCCCAGAGCTCAAAGAAACGTCGATCTGACGCACACGACCCAGAGCACGGATGGCCAGCGAGGCCGGATATGATTATGGAGCTGACGCCGTACATGCCGATCACCGCCTCTCACCAGCAGTACAACTACAGGACGACGTCCTTCTTGCCCCGCCATAAGTCGAGGTTCGCCGAACTTCAGTCACGGATCTTCCCATCCCGCTTCTTATCGTCTGAGGCGATGAGTGCTCTCCGCATCAGGGAGCACATTGATGTCATCTTTCATACCTTAGGATGGACGGGATTGCGGACAGCGAGGGAGTACACCTACCGCAAACTCACAGCGGAGTTCTTCGCGACCTTCACTGCCTTCTTCGCTGAGTCCGGAGACCGAGAGAAGACCTTCATGGAGTTCCACCTGCTGAGGCAGAGCTACCGGCTCACCGCGCGACAATTCGCCATGATACTTGACGTTCCGCACAGCGTGTATGCGAAGCTACCCGAGATCAACCGGAACCGTCAAGCAGAATTTTGGGCTCAGATAGCATATGGCGAGTACTCGACGAGGTCGAAGGCGAGCCACATACGCCACCCCGCCTTGAGGTATTTTCATTACTTCCTAGTTTCCTCTATACTAGGAAAGGGAGCACAAGGTGGTGTCAACCACACCGAGTTGGGCTACCTGAGGCGGGTGGTGCAGACGAACTTCGTGGATGATGAGTTGGACGTCACGACCGTCGACTTGACATCACTGATCATTGGGCATTTCCTTGACATATCCACCGAGAAGATTTGCATAGATACGAAGATCATGTGCTGTGGCATTGTCACTATGATCGCACGGAGGGTCGGGATCAACCTTGGGATCCTGACCGAGGACAAGATAGACGAGGAACCAGAGTTGAACCTCCGGAATCTGCGCAACCGAAGAGCAATCACATTGGAGAGGTACAACGTCATTTGGTGCTATAAGGACGAGCGCGGTCGGAATTTGGAAGTCGACATCAGTGAGATTGAGGTACCGAGCTTAGATAAGGAGGGATCCCGATCCAGGATTGATCCGACCATCGAGCACATCGGCCCGAGGGTAGCAGAGATGGATCCACCTCCCGCCGCCGCACCAAGACCGTCTATCTCGAGGTAGCGCAGCCGACGCGCCACACATTCACGCGCTCCCGCCGCCGCACCAAGACCGTCTATCTCGAGGCAGTGCAGCCGACGCGCCACACATGCACGCGCGCGTCTAGAGTACCCTCACAGCCGCTCTGACTTCCCTTCGATGGAAGGAGTCTCCGACGCCCTCAGGTACGTAGCGGAGGAGACCAGGTACCAGTCGTTCATGGTAGAGCAGAGGTACGACCTAGAGGCTGCGAGGTATGTAGAGCAGCAGCAACTCCAGGAGCAATCTATCCAGCATACCTACTACCTCACTGAGTCCGTCCGGCGATTTCAGCGGCTCAGCATGACACACTACCAGGAGCCCTACATTCCGATCCCGCAAGACTACCACACTGGAGCCATCCCATACTGTCCTCATATCCCGTACGAGGTGGAGGCATTCTACTTCCCACCTGGGGAAGGAGCATCGGCAGAGCCAGCGGACCTACCGACTACCCGCGATGGAGCGGATGAGGAGTAGATCATCTTTTCCTTTTTCCTATTTATTTTTCTTTTTTATCTTTATGGACCTCTTTTTATCATTTTCTTGTTTTTAGTTTAGCTATCTTGTACGCTCGTTGAGACTTACGTATTTAGTGCTCTTTGTTCTACTCTTTTGCATTGCATGGTTGTATCACAGGTCTTTCACATTATCAAATGCATTAGAGTGCAAGAGTCACTACATCCAGACGTATCACGGTTCAAGAAAGACACACGCACACACCAGGTGTATTCGTCACCTTTTTATGCTTTCTCAAATTATTATCATGTAGAGGTCCCTTATAGGTCTAGAACACCGGGACTGTGTTCAGTTCAGGTCTGGGGGTATTCTTACATTTTGTGATACGATACGGATGTACATTTAGAGCGACATGTTTAGACTTAGGATTAGGTTTAGGAATAAAATGGATCTAGTGAAAATTTTTTCCAATTTAGTCATATTTTGCGACTTTGTTAAATCGTGGATAATGGTCTAGGTTTGCTTAGAAGCCTTTTTGATACCGATTAGTCGAGTAGTTGTGTTTGAAACCCATATCTAGTTGAATTCACTCCTTAGATCTCGATACCAAGTAGACATATCTCTGTATATATCGTCTAGCTTAACTTTGTTGATATGTTTAGCGTTCAAGAATTAGATCCCACACGCTTATACTCCACTGTCATCTGGGATAAGTTTTTCGCTTTTCCGAGTTAAGATTGACATGAGTACATCAATATTCGATGGTTCGGGTCTAAGTGGTGGGTAGAGGCGCTATTCTACGTCCTAAGGGTTAGAGTGTTGCGTAATCAAGAAAAGAAAAACCGAAAAAGAGAAAAGAATAAAAAAATCAATAACGCACCTCTTCACTCCTCTAAGGTCGCGCAACCTTATGAGTGTGCCATAGGCAGCCTGGGTCTAAGTAGAAAGCCAACCCTCTTCGACTTCGACATCCTAGGAACAAAGCGTGGATCTAAGTACCGAAAAAATGCATAAGAACGAGAAGAAAAGATTCAAATGATATCAAAAGCTTAGAGAAATCGGTATGGAGATCGCTTGGACGTTATCTAGGGTTGTGAAGTAGACTTAGATTTTAGGAAGGATTTCATGGCTCAGTACTTTCGGTAGACATAAGGCTATACTCGGTACGTTTAGGCTCTTATCCATGTGACGCGTTGATTTGCAAAATGACTAACCCTTCGAAATTTTTGAGCTAGTGTCATCGTTATTAGACTCTTCTTGTGCTAGACTTTGGTTTTGTTTGAGGACAAAGAAAGGTTTAGGTCTGGGGGAGTTTGATAACACTGAAAGTGTATCAATATTAGGATAGATTTTAGCAACATTTTCGCATGTATCTTATATAGAGACTTACATTTCCAATATGATTATGCGGTTCACACACCCGTTTTGTTGGTTTTCAGGTTTTTAGGCGACAAGGCCTAAATGAGCTTAAAATGACGGATTCCTGATCAAAACCACATGAAATGAAGATATATCTACTCAGAGCCAAAATCGAGCTTCAGAACCCAAAGGAACACCCGAGCAACGAGCGGAAAAGAGAAATTTCAAGGAGACAAGGGTGCCCGGTCGGGCACTATTCATCCACCTGCTCGGGTAAAACCTACGGGGTTTTATCCGCACACCTTGCACGACCCGAGCACAAAGGCAACAAGATCGGGTAGCCTTACCCTATCGGGCGCAAGAAGTATACCCGTTCGGGCCGATGTGCCCGATGTTCGGATCAATCCTAAATCGGGATCTCTCCTCGTCTAAACTCGGTACCTCGATCTCGCTGATATCAACCTCTAAGTTCCGACCGTGCTCGTCCTTATAGCACCAAATGACGTTGTACCTCTCCAATGTTATGGCTCTTCGGTTGCGCAAAGTCTGGAGGTTCAACTCTGGTTCTTCAGCTATCTTGTCCTTGGCCAGGATCCCAAGGTTGATCCCGACCCTCCGTGCTATCATGGTGACAATACCACAGCACATGATCTTCGTATCTGTGCAAACCTTCTCGATGGATATGTCGAGGAAGTGCCCAATAACCAGCGATGCTAAGTCGACGGTCATGATGTCCAAATCATCATCCGCAATCTTCGGCTGCACTACCCGCCTCAAGAAACCTAGCTCGGTGTGGTTAACACCGGCTTGTGCTCCCTTCCCTAGTATCGAGGAGACTAGGAAATAGTGAAAATCCCTGAGGGCGGGATGGCGTATGTGACTCGCCTTTGATCTCGTCGAGTACTCGCCAAATGCAATCTGCGACCAAAACTCTGCTTGACGGTTCCGGTTGATCTCTGGTAGCCTCGCATATACGCTATGCGGAACGTCAAGAATCGTCGCAAATTGACGTGCAGTGAGCCGGTAGTTCTGCCCCAGCAGGCGGAACTCCATAAATGTCTTCTCTCGGTCTCCGAACTCGGCAAAGAAGGCGGTGAAGGTCGCGAAGAATTCCGCTGTGAGTTTGCGGTATGTGTATTCCTTCGCTGTCCACAATCCCGTCCATCCCAAGGTGCGAAAGATGGTGTTGATGTGCTCCCTGATGCCGAGAGCACTCATCGCCTCGAAAGATAAGAACCGGGACGGGAAGATTCGCGACTGAAGTTCTGCGAACCTCGGGGACGGAAAGATCCTCGACTGAAGTTCTGCGAACCTCGTCTTGTGGCGGGGCAAGAAGTTCGTCGTCCTATAATTGTACTGCTGATGGGAAGCGGTGATTGGCGTGTACGGCGTCTGCTCCGTAATCGTGTCCGATCTCACAGGCCATCCGTGCTCTGGGTCATGTGCGTCGGATCGGTGTTTCTTAGAGCTTTGGGAAGATCTAGAGGCCATCTGGATTTCGCGATTAAATGAGGGAATTTCAGATTTTTGGAGAAAGGGAGTAAGTTTTCGAGCAACCGAGCGTTTACCGGTGGTGGTGAAACGGCGGTGACACCAAAGCGGCTCCGGCGACTAGATCGGCGTGAGGAGGTTGTCAACTGAAAGAGCACGATCGGGTGTGGCTTTGTGAAGTGAGTGGCCGCTCGGGTTACTCGAATTTTAAACTTACCGTGTAAAAGTTACGATGCCCGATCGGGCACACTGAAGACGCCCGATCGGGTGCTCCCATTTTGACCTACCCGGTCGGGTCACGTGCAAGGTCGCCCGACTGGTTCTTCCAAATCCTGAAACATGCCCAATCGGGTGGTGAAATCATGCCCGATCGGGTAGTGCTGCAAAATCTATAAAAAATTAGACGAGGAAAACAATTCGCAGCAAAAGTAATAGATCTCTAAGTCCCTAAATCCTAAAAAATTATCTAAAACTAAAAAAAATTGAAAAAGAGTCCGAAAATTCAAAAATAGAAATAAAACTAAAGGATATGCTCGGGTTGCCTCCCGAGAAGCACTTGTTTAAGGTCGCGAGCCTGACCAAATGCTATCCATTAGGTGGACGTCCTCTACGTCGTCGCGTGCGTAGCGTCTCGCGTGGCACGCGGATTAGTGGAGTTCATTGCACGATTAATCATGTCTTCCCTAAGTTTGATCATGATGTTCTCTAAGTTGGGGGCTAGATCGTGCTGTCCAAAAATTCTGGTCGAGCTGTCCATAAGTCCGAATGTGTACTCCATGAAACCGGTTAGGCATTTATCGCTTGTTTCCTCCAGCGTCTCCAAAACGTTTTGGTGTATATGCCTTTGTGGTGAAGGCTTCATCTTCACCTTTGGCATCTTGTCAACGTCCCAATTGTGTGCTGGACGTTTGGTGTAGCTTCGCGGCATTTCGGGATCATTCATGTACTGATTTGAACCGCGTTTAGCTTGTGTTGCGTGGAAGTCTCGCTCGGTAGATTCCTCTTTCTTTTCATTATCAAGTAGCTCGTTGGGTACCTTGTATGAATCTTCTCCAGCTGCTAAGAGATTCATATCTAGGGAATCCGTATTCTGAAATTCGTCACAAACGGTATATTCGTAATCCCTTGTAAAATTGGAGATTATGAAATAAACCATGCGCTAATCGACGTCGGAGCAAGCGTAAGCGTGCTACCATTGTCTTTGTATAAGAAATTGGATCTTAGGGGTAAGATGGATCTTCGACCGACGAGAATGGCGTTAACCATGGCTGATAGGAGTGTTAGGATACCCGAGGGAAGGCTGGAAGACGTGCCTTTGCAGGTAGGAAGATTTTTCGTCCCGGTTGATTTCGTTGTATTGGATATGGAGGAGGACGAGAAAATTCCAATCATCCTTGGTAGGCCGTTTCTCAATACGGCAAAGACGATTATACATTGCGCTGAGGGTAGACTCACACTTAAATTCGGGGATGAAGAAGTGGAGTTCAATCTGAACGACACACTTAAGCGGCCATGTATGGTGGATTCGGTATTCCACATCAACGTCTTAGAGGAGTTAGCCAACGAGGTCTTTGAGAAGTTTGGGAAGTTAGATTCTTTTGAGATGACTCTTCCAGCAGCTAGAGAGGGTTTTTGTGAGATTCCTAATGGAGAGAAGCTTTGTACAAAGCTGCTAGATGAAAAGGGTATAGAAGAAATCCCAAACCCCGAGTTAGATGAACACCGAGCAGAATTCTGCGCGACCCGAGCAAAGCGGATCGCAACCTCAGATAAGGATGGATTCTCGGGTAATCCTCATCAAGGCAATTTCTCAACTCATAACCACATGAGTACAGATCAGTTGGGGAAGGTTTCAAGTCACGAAAACATTGCAAACCAGTGCACAACCCTCCGACAATCCCAGGCAGATTCCAGCATGACACAAACGGCTTACATCGACAGTTTGTCTATTCTTGAGATGCCTAGCAGCCACTACAAACGTCCAGCATCAGATTGGAACATTGATAAGGCATCCAAGATGAAGGTTGAAATGAAGATTAGGGACGACATGGCTGATCGGGGAAGGAATTCAATTGAACCGCGTACTGCACTCTATCGACCACCTCATGTACGCAAGATGCTACACACTCAACGACGTCAAGGACGTCCATCTAATTGGTAGCACATTTTGGTCAGGCTCAAGACCTTAAACAAGCGCTTATCGGGAGGCAACCCGACTTTTGCATTTCTCATTTTATTTTATTTTTTTTTTTCGGACTATTTCTTTTTCTTTTCACATTGACTTACTCGGTAGATAGTATTCCTTCTTTTGGGATTGTGTGAATCTTTTTCACAGGTTTTTCAACGTTGATATCATCCTTGAGGAGGAAACGCATACAATGTCCGGACACAAGCACGGGATTGCAAGATACACAAGGTGCACACGTTCTAACCCTTATTCTTCCCGTTGTTTGGTATGCGAATTTCTCTTAGGTTTTGAACACCGGGACGGTGTTTCATTCAAGTCTGGGGGGGTACTCATCGAGTATTGTCATGTGATTAGGATTAGATTATTAGGATTAGATGTAGATTTTTGTTTTTAGGAATAAACGGATGGATACTTAGCATAAATTTTCGAGTTTTAGTCATTAGTGCAACTTTGTCGAATCGTGAACAATGGTCTAGGTTTGCTTAGAAGTCTTCTTGATTCCGATTAGTTAAGTAATTGTGCTTGAAGCCTTGACCTATAGTTACATTCACCTCCTAGTTTCGGTACCAAGTATCATATCTCCGTGAATACCAATTAATCGATGCTTGTTTGATAGATTTTTAGCGTTCATTAAACTCCACACGCTTATACTCCGCTGTCAATTTTTTCTCCTTGGATAAGTTAACTATTTAAGGTTTCCATTGACATGAGTACATCGATATCGATGGTTCGGGTCTAAGTGGTGGGTTGAGGCGCTATTCTACGTCCTAAGGGTTAGAGTGATGCGTATTTTTCATAAGAAAAGAAAAAAAAGAAAAGAAAGAAAACCATGGTTTAAAATGAGCTTCAATGACGCATCTCTTCACTCCTCTAAGGCCTTGCAACCTTATGAGTGTGCCATAGGCAGCCTGGGTCTAAGTAGAAAGCCAACCTCTTCGACTTCGACGTCCTAGGAACCGAGCGTGGAATTATAAAGAAAGAAAAGAATAAAAAAAAATAATAAGAACGAGAGTATGAGCTTAATGATATCTCAAGCTTAGAAGAATTTGGTATGGAGATCGCTTGGACATTGTTTAGGAGTACGGATTTTTTTTCACTTAGGTCATTGGTGGGATTGCATGGTTCAAGACTTTCGGTGGATAGAGGTCTGAACTAGGTACGCTTAGGCTTGCGTTCATGTGACGCGTTGATTTGTATGATGGCTAAATTCTTCGACGTATTTGTATTGGTATCCATGGTTGTTTAGCTCTTCTAGTACTCGACTCTAGGTTTGCTCGAGGACGAGCAAAAGGTTAAGTCTGGGGGAGTTTGATAACACGTAATTTGTTATAGTTTTTATATCATTCTTAGGTCTAGTTTAGAGTAGATTATTTATATTTCATTCATCTATTGAGCATATTCGAAGACTTTATCCACATTTCGTGTTTTGTGTAGGAAACGAAGGATTGAAGAGAAACACGAGTGATTATGCAATCTAAACCCGAAAACGAAGCTGTGTAACAAGGTTCGGCTTATGCAAGGCCACGGATGGAAGCGAGTACTCAAATACCGAGCGAAAGGAGCGGAAACTACACTTCAAGACATGCCCGCTCGGGTGGATTGAGAGTGCCCGGTCGGGCTGAATCATTCAAGAAAACCCCGTAGCCTTACACGACTCGGGTGCTCAAGGGATATGCTCGGGCATAGGTGCCCGCTCGGGTGCATTTGGAGTGCCCGCTCGGGCTGATTCATGGCAGAAAACCCCGTAGGTTTGCACGACTCGGGCTGATGAAGTACACGGTCGGGCATGGTGCCCGATCGGGCTCATTTGTGTGTGCACGATCGGGTAGGTCACCTGCACGATCGGGTGCAAGGCATGCCCGCTCGGGTCACTCACTCCAACAAACTTTCCTAAGATCTAGATCGGCAAAATTAAAAGGGAAAATCAGATCTAAAAAGAGGGGGGACGAACCAGAACACATCAGAGGAGATTGGGAGACATTAGGGCAAGGAGAAGAAGGAAGAAAACGACGGATCTACGGATCGGGAGCGAGAAGAATCTACCGAAGGCATCGGTTTATGAATAGGGAGTCATCTCTTTCTACATCTATGTCGAATCTAGACTTCTCTTGTGTTTCCTTGTCTGTATTTATGTCTGAGTAGATTCCTTGCCATGGGTTAGAGAGATTTGCTATGTTGTAATGAAGTCTTACGCTTAATGAATGGTGATGCTTAATGCTTTCATTACCTGTACGCCACTTGAATGAATGAATTTGGTTTCTATCATGTTTTCAGATTTCATGGTTGTTCTTAATGCTTTCTCTACCTGTACGCCACTTGATTGAATGATCTTAGAAATCTAATAAACCAACGCCAGGGCATTAGGTTTCGGAACATAGCCATGATTTAGGGTTTAGCCGGTTTAGAATCTACGCCAGGTCAATCGGTTAAATCTAGGGATTAGGATAGCGGACGTAATGCGTCTATGCATGTAAGATGCGCAATGGATACATTGGCATATGCATGCTAGATAGTGGACAAGTCTACGCCAGTCAGTTCCTATAGGAGAGCTTGAATTCCCTGAATCCATGATAGTGCCTTAGACCAATTATCCTTTTAGAACTTCATTACATCGTTATGCAAACTCTCGACACCCATGGTGCCTAGCCATAAAGTCTATTCTCTTCGATTTAGTTTAGTTCAGCTCAATCACAATCACAACTTTAGTCACCTCGTACGTCTAATTCAATTAGTTTAATAGCTACGAAGTCGCATCAATTCCTTGTGTTCGACCCTAGTTGCTACACGATCCGTATTCTTGCGGAAGCGTTAGTCTAGGTTTTATTACTCGATATAACGCATATCAAGTTTTTGGCGCCGTTGCCGGGGAGTTGATTACGGTTTAGGAGTTAGGAAACTTTTAGATTTAGACATTAGGTTTTTAGGAGTCTTGTTTGTTTCTTGCTTTTTCGTGTTTTTGTTTGGTTTATTCGTTTAGAGTCAAGTTCTTTTGCTTCTCGTATCTCACGTGATCTTTGTGTTTGTCTTCTTTTTCTTGTGCAGCTTAATTGTGCATGAGAAACACCGGAAAAGCGGATCTAGTTTTCGACCCCGACATTGATAGAACACTCAGAAAATTAAGGAAAGAATCGAAAGCTAGTGCAAGCAATTCAGTTGATAACACGCAAGCACATTTGAATTTCCAAACCGAGGAAGTGATCGAACAACCGTTTGTCGAAGAGCTAATGGCTGAACGTCAAGATATGAACGTTCAAAACGCGCAGCAAGTGCAACCGGCACTGACCTATGGATCATACACGGTCCCTAGGCACACGCAGCTCTTATCTTGCATTGCAAGAAGAAACGTCCGTGTAGAGCTTCAACCGGCATTCATTCAAATGCTTGGTAACGCGGCGTTTAGAGGGAGACCAACCGAGGACCCAAACCAGCATCTCACTGATTTTAAGATGCTATGTCGAACCGTAAGGGGTGGAGATGGGGTCTCGGATGAAGATATCATGTTAGCTGCTTTCCCGTTCTCGGTGAAGGATAGAGTACAAGATTGGTTATATTCGCAACCAGCGAATTCTATTGCGTCATGGGAACAGCTAGAGGAGAAGTTTATGACGAGATTCTTCCCTCAAAACAAAGCTCAGCTAGCCAAGAATAACATCAACACATTCGTGCAAGGGGCAGCCGAGAGCTTATATGAAGCATGGGAGCGATTCAAAGGCTACCAACGCCGTTGCCCACATCACGGTATGGATCAAAGTTACCTCATATGCAACTTCATGCAAGGTTTATCGGACAATACGAGGATCTTGATCGTAGCCGCTGCTGGAGGTTCTTTAAGCAACCTCACCTTCCCACAAGTCGAGGATCTTATAGATCGTATGCCTTACGAGGGAAACCACAACGCCGGAGAGTACAATCGCAACGCTCCAGCAAGGGTAGCTAACGTAGATAATACGCGTTCATTATATGCCGAGTTAGCTGAAATGAGAGCCGAAATGAGAGCTGAAATGAAAAGTGAATTCAGTGAGCTCCGCAATATGATGTCCGGAATGAATCAGCAAGAATATTATGAGCAGCCGGACGAGCGAGGAATTCAAGGGTACGAAAGGGTGAATTATGTAAGTAACAACCAACCTTTGGGTAATACCTATACCCCCGAGTGGAGAAATCACCCCAATCTCTCGTACAAGAATTCCGACGGTGCATTCAATGCACAACGCTCATGGGGGAATTTTCAGCCGCGTTTGATGCAACGCAATCAGAATTTTCAACCAAAAACGAAACCCCAAGATCAGTATTACCAACCACGTACACCGGCCCCTCCACAACAAGAAGCTAGTCCCGATATTGCATCAATGCTAGCTCAAATCATTCAAGGGCAGAAGGAGCATTCCGATAACTTCGATTCGCTGAAGAGAGAATT
This sequence comes from Gynandropsis gynandra, assembly GCA_036759665.1. Classification (NCBI taxonomy): domain Eukaryota; kingdom Viridiplantae; phylum Streptophyta; class Magnoliopsida; order Brassicales; family Cleomaceae; genus Gynandropsis; species Gynandropsis gynandra. The sequence continues at coordinate 27,714,549 of CM071865.1, forward strand.
TAATGAGTTAAGGACGCATGTAAAGATCTTGGACACTCAAGTTTCACAACTAGCTGCGCAAACATCGCGACCGCAAGGAGTTCTACCGGCGCGGCCGGAAGCGAATCCTCGCGAACACGTCAATGCCATATACCTTCGGAGTGGCAAAGTGGTGGATCAGCCCACTCATTTGATGTTTGAGAAGGATGAAGCAACTAGTACAGCAGCGGAAAATGGCAGCCACGTTGAAAAGCGAAACATGAAAACCGAAGAGGAGGAAGAGCCAAAGTA